>JAPMOR010036410.1:402202-414594 GCA_026543865.1 Argiope aurantia
CCATACTGTATGCATTGTATTCATTTCTGCGCAACTATGCTTTCGTCATTCTTTCAGAACAAAATGCTGCATCTCATTTCTGAATTTCATGTCTTTCGGATGATTTCTCGTGAATTTATGGCAAAAAACATACCTGTTGCTTAAGTTTTGCACACCAGTGTATATAAATACAATCCAGGAAATTATTGAAGCCCAAAAGACAAAGGAAAAAATATGCAAAACAAAAGCATATGCAGTTTAGAAAGGAAGGGAGACGTCTCTTAGCAGCAGGCAAAAATCGGGCGGGGAAGGGATGAAAATTTTCGTCCAGTAAAGACTAAGAATTTTTTTGATTTAAAGCAAAATTTCAGAGACGATTCACTCTTTAATAATTCGCATTCAAAAAGATCTAATAATTTTTGTAATTTCTTGCTATTTTTTTTTTTTACTAACAGGCAATATATATTATATTTTATATAAAACATTATCAAACTACCTGCCATAAATATATCATATTAAAAAATTTCGTTGGAGTTCTAAAATAATCATCTGAAAAATGTTGCAGGTTTTCAATACCAGCCTAAAGACAAAGAAAAATGGACTCCCCATGCAGGAGGGATGACCGCTTTTGAGTTCATTAATCAAAAGTATTGTCCAATCACCTGAAGCCTGAATTGTGTTTTAGGCACTTGTGATAGAAGTATAATCACAAAGTGCACCATGAAAAAATAATAATTATAACAAAGCTCAATGAATCGGATTTCACAGAAACAATAATAGAGATACATTACAACTAGATATTCAAGATTTACTGTTTCAAAAAGAGAAAGAAACAAATAAGTGAGAATGCAAAGTTTTGAAGAAATTGCTGCCTAATGATTTAAGCATTTGGTTATGCAAATGAGTAGGTTCGTTACATTCTTTCTGTTTCATACGAAGGACTTCAGTTAAGATTTTAATTTCAATAACTTCAATTTTTTTATCTTCTAACATGCTATGTAAGAAATTGAAATTTATATGCATTCCAAGACATTAACAGCAAGGCATAAATAAATTTATTAAAAAGTTAGTAGTTGGCAATTAAAAAACTTGTGATCAGGTATAATTACAGCCACACACAATAAGAAAATTTATAGTATATCCAACCTGGTTTGGGGCAACACCAATTGCACATCATCCAATTGGCACAGTATAAAAAATCGTCAAAAGTTAGATATTGTAGTTTTCTCTTGCTAGTTTCAAAACGGTTGCTTGTTAAGTACATAATGGCAGCATACTTTCTATAAGAGAGAGCATTTTTTTTTTTAAAAAAAAACACATCTATTTTCGCAAATTAGGAAAATTACTATTAAAGTAATGCTATAAAAGAATAAATTTCAAGACAATGTGATTTTTCTGCTTGTTTGCAAATGATAAAAACACAAGTAAATGAAATATAAGAAGAACATTTGGAATCATCTGTGAAAATAATTAAATTTTGTAATACTTTATGATGATGTATAAAAAGTCACTGATAAACAGGGGTCGCATTAGTGTTGTCAAAAGTTTTGAAAGGATTATGTTAGTCCATGTAATTTCCATGGTGCAAGATATTTGAAATTGAGCACAACCAGACTAGGAATCTGAGAATATATTTTAAAAGTATTTTGCAATAAAGCATTTATTAGTCTCAAAAATAATTACAAATGCAACTTTTTAGATGGAAGGAGATTAAACAATAAAATAATTCATATTAACAGGTAATCATATGATAAAAAAACTGCCAATGAGTTACTGAAAATTAAGCCTAAAGCAACTGGTGTATGTTTGGGTTATATCTAACAATGTATAGTGCTAAATTTTAAAGATGACTAAGTATCCTATAAACCTAAATGTAAAAATAAAAGTTTTTAAGCAGAGTTATTTGCATAACGTTTCCTACAGATGGGAAAAGATTTTTTGAACTCATAAAAAAAGCATTAAGAAAAAAGTAAATTTATTTAAGTGCAGATTAGAAAATGAATCGCAAATCTAACTGCATGCCCTTTTCTACAGTATATTGAACATTCCTTGAGAAAGAATAGTTTTAAAGATATGCAGGCACTACTAAGCAAAACAATTTTTAAGTCATTCTATGTAGAAGTTGAAGAATTTGACATTACAAAAAATGATAAATAACTAAGGTGAAAAAGTAAATTTCAGAATATTGCCATTGTAAGACGCCGCTTTGATGTTGCTCCTCTTTCGAAAGCTTGGTGAAGAAAATTAGCTTCCACGCAGGGAGAAAGGAAGAGGAGAGAGATGCAGCGGAAAAGGTGTGTGGAGGCAGAAAAGAATGGTGCATAATTTTTGTGTGTATTTGTATGTAATTGTGTTGTGTCCCATCAACCAAAATTATCAATAAATAATCTTGGGACAAATTGCAAGTTTTCCTTATCTCCAATCATCATTCACGAATTTACAAATATGTTACTTGAAAAAGAACCCACATTAAAGATACAATATTGAAAAACTAAATTTCATTCATTCTCAATATTTTAAATTTATAAATTCAGGAAATGATCTAAGAAATGACATATTATTTAAATAAACATATAAGAAAGTTGTCCATAGAGTTACAAGCAATAGTCGAAAAAGATATGAACTTCATTATACAACTTAAAGAAGACAGCACCACCAAATTTTCATCTTACCAGATCAAGATATTTAACGGATAAATTAATCAGTAAATTACGATAAAGTGAATACTGACTTTTTTACAAACATAAGCAATTCAAAAGCAAATTGTCATACAACACGCATAGAATAATTTTCACTGAAAAATTAAGACTATTTTCTGAACATCATATTTTCTTGCTATAATGAAATCAAATAGAAATATTAGCAATAGTTGGTGAATGGAGCCTACTACAAAAGATGCTCACAATTCGCAGCCATCTTCTAGAAAATAAGCAGAAACTGTATAAATACAAAATGTGAAGTGTTAAAAACATTTCCAATTACATTACATTTCTGTTCAGAGTTTAAAAAAAGGTTTTGATGTTTACTAGCCATGCTTGACAAACATCCTTAAATATCCAAAGATGTCTTCAGACTATTCATTCGATTTCAGTAAAGTGGTTAAAAGTGTCTGCAACAAAGAAAGGGATAATGAGGGTTTTTTGAACTCTTGATATCTGAAGCAGGGAAGGAAAGGCGAGGGATGAAAAAAAAAAAAAGTTAACGAATAACTTTTAGTTTGATTAGAAATCTACAAATCACAATGAAATATAAAATACAAAGGAAAGAAAATAATGATATCCCTTTATACTATTAACTAAATAGTTCTAAACCAATTTGATACAAGTTAAGTTTTTCTGGCTTAAATATAAACAGATTATTAAAATTACAATTGCTATATAAAAGGAAAAAATAATATTACATGTCAGGTAAAATAGATAAAATGCATACAAACAACAAACCTAGCAAGATTCTCAGACAGAAGAAAGGTGGCACGAATGCTGTCAACCAATTCACAATTGCTATCTTCAACAACTTTATACACTCGCTTCACATTATCAAACTGAAAAAAAAAAAGTTATTTTTTACCATATTTAAGATATTTAAAAAGCAAGCAACACAAGCTACCTAAATTTGTTAAATTTCACAAGAGGAATATAAGTAGAAAGTATTTAAACCAAATTACAAAAACTGTATCAAAATAATGGTTAACAATGGTTTGATGTTGGAAGGTTAAGAAAATTTAAAATTTCCATGCAGATATATGCAATTAAAAAAGTTTTAACATCTAACACAGGATATTATAGATGAGAATCAAGTTTATGGAAATGATTTCTGTAAAAGCAATGCAAACATCTGATTTTTTCTTTATTTTTCAGATTAATCAAATAGGATCTTGTAATTTTATTTTTTCAAAATGAAATTTACTAGCCAAATCATTCAAATAGTGATGTAATTAAATGAAATGAATTATTGAAATAGAATTAAAAGAGCTGATATAAAGAAAAAAAAAAAAAAAAAAGAAACTTGACAGCAAATTTTATCTTTCACTATTTGACATGAACATGTTTAATATTCCAATACTGGAATATTAAACATGAACAAAACAAATAGGGATCACTATTTGGTATCAGAATATTGAAAATATTTTTTTAATGCTTCAGTAATTTTTTTATGATAGGTTTTTAAGTAATTTTAAAGGAAGTACAGTACATAAAAAGCCAAATTAAATAAACATTTTTGAAAAAAAAACTACTATATATTTTGATGTAGAACCCTATTCTTCCAGACACCTGTAAAAATCATCTATATTTCATAGTCAGGTCGGTGAGTTTTAATTCTTCAGAAATTATGATGTTTAATCCTTCAAAGATACTGAAACTTAAACTGTCCGGAAATAACACTGCACTAACAAAAGCAGAACACAGCATTTTTAAGATTTCTATTATGAAATATAACATGGTAAAACAGAATAAATTAATAATAAATTTCTGAAAAGCATCAAATGAACAACTTTTTTTTATATAAAGTCCATGACACATATTTTTTTTTCAGTTTTAATAAAGAATATTAAAATTTTAACTTATACATTTAAAAATTCTCAGAAATACAAGAATTATCAGCATGAAAATTTTAATGGTACAGAGATGACTTGCTGGATGCACATGCAAATATCTTTTGCAAACTCAAACAAACTAAAAAACTCTTCTTTAATAAAGTGAAATATAACAAACACAATTAATACAATAAATCAGTGACTAAGGCAAGAAATTTAAAAAAAAAGCACTAAACATGACATAGATATTGTAAATATACCTGTCTCCTACAACTCTTTACTTGAATTCCAGTTTTTTCACTAACATCATCCAGATCTTTTCGATTACGGGCAGACAATTTTTTCCCAAGAAATTCTCGTATGACAGCATTATCAAATTCATAGTACCTATAAAGAATAAAGAGAAATACATGCAGATATAAGAAATGTCAGCAATGTTTAAATGTCTACTTCATCCTTTTAATAAGAGTAGTGCTTTAATGGTAATCATTTAAGCAAAAAGATGAATTAATGGCACCAATGAAATGCTGCTGGAAGAAAAATAGAGGAATAGTTAGAAATAAAAATGAATTACCAGAACAAGCACTGGGTTTGATTATGCTGCATTCAAGGGGAAAATACAAATATCAAAATAAAAAAATATACACATAATTATTATAAAATGACAAAATCAAAAATATTATAATGCAATGTTATACAACACTAACCTGATTAAATATAAAATCTGAAAAAATGTATCAGGAAAATGACTAATTTAAAACTAGCTGCTTTGGTCATCAATCTATTCACTCCTTTTAGAGTTCAAATTTTGGTTGAACCATTTTTGAACCTCACTCTTCACTCTTAAACTAAACATAATGATCAATTTAACTAACTTGCTTTAGGCTGCCAATATTTTAAAAAAATTTAATATTAAACATACTGACTAATTTAAGTCTTCTTTAGGTTAAATATAGGTGTCACTTCCATGAACTGATATGTTATTTGAATTCTTGTCAAAATATGTAGAGTTTAATTGTATGCACCTATATTACACTGTTTCTTTTTTCATAGGAAGACTTCAAAATAAAAGTGAAAAGAACTTTAAACTCTTTATAGTTTTCAATTTATATATATAATTTCAGAAAAAATTACACTAATAATTTCCTTATTATCTAAAATTAATATATCCCCAAATGAATGTTTTAAATAAAACTATCTAATAAATAAGAAAATTATTATAAAATATTAGGAGGATTCCACCTTAGTGTATTTCTGAAATTGCAATCACCCTCCCCTCTGTGGAAAAATGAAATTAATAATTATGGCTTTGATATTATTTTCCCCACTCAAAATTATTTTAATTGCAATAAAACATTGACATATGAACAGTATTACAGCAAAAGTTACAGATTACATAGACTTAAATCAATGCTTTTTCAACTGATATTTTCAGGCAATAAATTAAAAAAAAAAGAATTATTTCAACAATTTTTAATCAAAGCCACATTGTTGGATATAACCCAAACATAATAAGCTTTTCACTAGTTGCTTTAGGCTTAATTTTCAGTAACTCATTGGCAGTTTTTTTTATCATATGATTGCCTGAATATGAATTATTTTATTGTTTAATCTTCTTACATCTAAAAAGTGGCATTTGTAATTATTTTTGAGACTAATACATGCTTTATTGCAAAATACTTTAAAAATATATTCTCAGATTCCTAGTCTGGTTGTACCCAATTTCAAATATCTTGCACCATGGAAATTACATGGACTAACATAATCCTTTCAAAACTTTTGACAGCACTAATGCGACCCCTGTTTATCAGTGACTTTTTATACATCATCATAAAGTGTTACAAAATTTAATTCTTATTTTCACAGATGATTCAAAATGTTCTTCTTATATTTCATTTACTTGTGTTTTTATCATTTGCAAACAAGCAGAAAAATCACATTGTCTTGAAATTTATTCTTTTATAGCATTACTTTAATACTAATTTTCCTGATTTGTGAAAATAGATGTTTAAAAAAACAAAATTCTCTCTTATAGAAAGTATGCTGCCATTAGGGACTTCACAAGCAACCATTTTGAAACTAGTAAGAGAAAACTGTAATATCTAACTTTTGACAATTTTTTACACTGTGCTAATTGGATGATGCGCAATCGGTGAAAGCATATAAATAAGTACAATGACAAAATTGTACGATATCAGACTAGTTTTTTAAATATTATTTTAAAGTGAAAAAAGTTTTGAAGTTTCAAAGCATGATAATAGGATAAATTCTGATACCGAAGTCACATGTGTAGGATGAATATAAGCCTTACATAAAAATGTTATGGATTTTAGCTCATCTTTTTATAAAGATATAATAAAATCATACCTCTCTATCAACATACGTTGAATGCTTGGAGCTATCTGAAAAATCCATTGCTCTGTTAATCGTTTCGGATAGTGGAGAAGTCTTTCAAGCATTTGAAAAGTTCTGTAGTGGTCCAACACATCACTTAGTAGCATGCCATAATCAATATCAAAATCTTTTAGTGACCCATTTATTAGCATATTAACTACATCAGATGCTGAAAAGAGAATTCCATTTAGAATTTTACAACTAAGAAATTAATAAAACTCTCATAAATATTAATTATTGCAACATAAGAAAGATAACAATCAAGTCCTGGCCAGGAATCCAATTTTTAAGTAACTGTTCATTTTATGCTGCAACATGTATTTATATGTTATTTCAACACACAATTCAAACACCACAAACACTGTACTTTCAATTATATTTCTTTATATTACTATGAATAAATTATTTCTGAGGCAATTTTTTTTCAAAAACTCTCATTCCATGCTGCTGAAGCTACACTAATATGGTACCTATATATACAGATTATGTGGTAATTTATGAAATCAATCTTTCAAAGGATGCATTTTAAGATTTACAATCTCTTGATTACAGTTAAGAAGAACATTTTTTAAAGCATATTATTTAAAGTATAGAATTTTTTTTCAGAGTACTTTTAAAAATAACTAACGAAAAGGTGCTAATGATTAATGGATTTTCGATGGTAACATAGAGCAAATTCGCCACAATAATTGTTAAAAAGCTATGCTCTATAGAATTTACAGGAGTGTAAATTAAACATTTTTAAAGCAAGATGCATTATTTTGCTAGACAGACATTTATATACCTTTCAATTGTGGTAACTATAAATTGATTTTGTTGAGTAGAAAAAAAAAAAAATCAAAGAAATATACTTGAATATGATCACAAACATGGTACATGCTTGGAACAAAAAACGAAAGAAAGAAAGTCACCGAGAAGTAAAATAAGTATGAATAATTGAACAATAAAATGATGAATTTATATATAAAATGTTTGAAATAACAAAAATATTACAGAATTATTACATATATAAAAATTAATTGATCTCCAAAATGTTTAAATTCAACCCTGAAAATCTAAAATCCACACATCCATGGAAATGTATCATATCAGTGCATGATGAATTGGAAAAAACAATTTTCATATCTATATCGTATAATCAGTTAAAGAATTTACACAAAATGAGTCAATTGATCTATATTCAATAATTTATAGGTAATAAAATAATGTAGAGAAAATGGAAAAATAACTATCCATATATTTTCTAACAGTTAAAAAGAAGCATTTCCATTTAAAAATAATCCAGAAGCCACTTTTAGACACAAGAATTCTGACAATCTTTTTTCATACAGCCTGGAATACAAAAATTTTGAAATACCTTTTATTTTCCCCCAAACTATTCACAAGTAGCATTAAATAATTTGAAGAAATGTTTAGTTAAAATTGAATTAAAACATTTTCTGAAAAAAGAAATTTAGAACTGCAGACTATTAATTTGACATAACTTTGAAATTACACAGATTTTATTTTTCAGTAAAAAACTAACAAGTTTCTAGTAAAAAACTTCTTTTTATTAAATAAAAAGGCAATATAGCTTTGAATTTATAAATCAAAATCTGAATTATTATTTAATTATCATTTTATCATATTAGTACTATTTGTTGTAAATTCTTTGTTGATAAGTTCTACCATTTAAGCTGCCAATCTGACTAATTATCAATTAGATTTAGTATAAATGAGAATAACATCAAAAGTAATTCATGAATTAATTTTAGGGAGTGGTAAAAAAACTATGTTTAGTAAGTGGAAATTGAAAGACGGTCAAAATAAAAGAAATGAGAGAAATAAAAGAACATAATTATGTAAGCATACTGTAAAAAAATATAAAAAATCATTGTAAAGAAATGTTTGCTAAATTGTAGGAAATTTTTCTCTCACAAAAAAAAATTATTAATAAGAAATATGAGCAATTTAAGCAAATTAATATTGTATTGTTTAGATTCTCAAAAAGCTTAAATCCACGGAAATGTGCCATATCTGTGTACAATGAATTCATACACTCTAGAAAGTGAAAACATAACAAACATGTGATAATAGTTCAATTAGTCACAATTTTCTTACCTTGTTGTCCTGACAACCACATCTCATATATTTCCGGATCTAGCAAAGTGTTGTTTCCAACAAAAATATCAATATCAACTTCCATGTCATAAATTGTTCAAATAGAAATCATAGCTATATAATACAAGAAGGCAGCTGATAGGCAGGTGATTTCTGATAAAAATATATTCAACAAGCTGCACACAAAATATTAAATCATTATTAAAAGCAAAATTCAAAAATTCACAACCACATAAAAGGAAAACTCAAGAATTTATATAATGCACATCCAGAAAGCAACGGCATCACATCATCCCTCTTTCCCCCAGGAGCAAGAGGAATAAAAATGTAAATAAACATTCAGAAAACGGAAGTAATAACAGCTCCACAATTGGTTACAACTACTATTTATTTAAATACACTTTATTTCACAGTTACGGAATCGGTTACCATTCACATTTATTTCACTAATATATATATAAATCATTGCTGTCCTACAATTTTATAATATTATTGTGATCACTAAAAACATAATAAGGTAAGGAATATGAATCGGTGGAAGAAAATTATGGGTCTCTTCTCAGTAGTTTTAGCCAATATTATTTAAAAATGAATGGCCCTGTATAAGCTTAAAACTGTGATAGCTCAAGGCAATCGGGCTGTTTGCTAAGACTTTCCTACAAGCGAAACGCACGAATAGATAGTTTTCATTGGAAATCTTCCAAGAAGACAACCTATTCTTTTTGTTGAAGAAAAGTTACATTTCTGCCTCAGGAAACACCTGGGTGTTCCAAGGTCGCTTTAGCCATGAACAAAAGATACCACATTTCCTTCTTTATTACACTGGTGTGCAAAACTTAAGCAACAGGTATGTTTTTTGCCATAACTTCACGAGAAATCATCTGAGAGACATGAAATTCAGAAATGAGATACAGCATTTTGTTCTGAAAGAATGACGAAAGCATAGTTGCGCAGAAATGAATACAATGCATACAGTATGGAATCAAACTAAAAAAGGCTTTATTGAACTCATAGTATCGTTACACATGATTGTCTGTCCAAGAGGAAGAACAGCAAGCCGATGTTCCTTAGTATGGGATATGCCCTCCCCTTACTGCAATGGTTGCTTCGCACCGTTTCCCCATACTCAGCACCTGATTGTCCAACAGTTCTTGAGGTAAGAGTGCCTATTCCTCAATCAGCATCTGTTTATGTTGTCGGGTGTTCCCAGGAGGATGTAATCGTGCCACAAGGCGTCTCCCCAAAGCATCCCACACATGTTCTATCGGATTTAAATCAGGGGAGCACGCCGGCCATTCCATTCGAGTGATATCTTCCCTTTTCAGGAGCTCCTCAACAGCATGAGTCCTGTGTGGCCTTGCATTGTCATCCATAAAAACGAAGTCTGATCCCATGGCACCTCGGAACAGACACACATGGGGAAGGATCACCTCCTGACAATAGCGATCTCCAGTTACAGAACCTCTGTCGAAAACGTGGAGCTCAGTCCGCCCGTTCATCATAATGCCTTCCCAGACGACAACTCCAGGACCACCGAAACGGTCTCTTTCCGTGATGTTACAAGCGATTCCCAACACCAGTTGATTTGGAGAGAGGTCGGAACATGGTTTCATCCCAGTAACATCACGAAAAGAGACCGTTTCGTTGGTCCTGGAGTTGTCGTCTGGGGAGGCATTATGATGAACAGGCGGACTGAGCTCCACGTTTTCGACAGAGGTTCTGTAACTGGTGATCGCTATTGTCAGAAGGTGATCCTTCCCCATGTGCGTCTGTTCCGAGGTGCCATTGGATCAGACTTCCTTTATATGGATGACAATGCACGGCCACACAGGACTCATGCTGTTGAGGAGCTCCTGGAAAGTGAAGATATCACTCGAAGGGATTGGCCGGCGTGCTCCCGTGATTTAAATCCGATAGAACATGTGTGGGATGTTTGGGGAGACGCCTTGCGGCACGATTACATCCTCCTGGGAACACCCGACAACTTAAACAGATGCTTATTGAGGAATGGGCACTCTTACCTCAGGAACTGTTGGACAATCTGGTGCTGAGTATGGGGAGACGGTGCGAAGCAACCATTGCAGTAAGGGGAGGGCATATCCTATACTAAGGAACATCTGCTTGCTGTTCTTCCTCTTGGACAGACCATCATGTGTAACGATACTATGAGTTCAATAAAGCCTTTTTTTGCTTGATTCCATACTGTATGCATTGTATTCATTTCTGCGCAACTATGCTTTCGTCATTCTTTCAGAACAAAATGTTTTATCTCATTTCTGAATTTCATGTCTCTCAGATGATTTCTCGTGAAATTATGGCAAAAAACATACCTGTTGCTTAAGTTTTACACACCAGTGTATAAGCCTTCGGTTCAATGTTTGGGCTAGATATACTAGACCAAGTGGGATTAAATCCAATACCATGAAAAGTTGGAGAGAAAGTGGAGAATTAGGAGGCAGGTCTAGGGATGTAATATCCTTTCAAATTAAAGCAAAAAAGATAGGATGATGTTTTTAAAGAGAGAAAATATTCAGTAAATTTAAGTACATATAAAAGTTATTCCCTTATAAATGGCTTAATAAGTTACGAAAAATACATATGTAAAAAATTAAACTCTCAATGTACTTATTTATATTGATTTAGTAAAAAAAAGCCCGCATTTTATTTAAAAATAATTAGATCCTATACTTGGAATGGGGTCAATTCACGGTCACGTATCAAACAAACCGTTCTGAGCATGTCGTGATGTCTGCTGATAACGTTGACGAAACCATTATTTAGTAAATATTACGCTAACCGATCAATTATCAAAAACTTCTGATTTTTTTTAAAGATATTATTTTGAATGATTTTCTCCAAATTTTCTTAGTTTTATAATTTTATTGTTTATATTAAAATTTTAATTATTATTTTCAATGGAATTATTGTTTTTGCATAATTAATTAACATCGCTTTTTAATTCGTTTGTTGCCGCTTTATTCTTCCTTTCCCCCCTTTTTTATCCGAAGGATACATTTTGACAAATGACTATGGCAGTGTATTTGAAAAATTACATATGTTCTTTTTTACATATTATTTAAATAGTATTGAATGTTGAATCTTATGAATATAGTTCCCCCAGTTAGTTCCTTTTAAAAATAATTATAACTCTTAGATAAGTTAATATTTTAAAGCTTACTAATAAAATTATATTTTTTTTATGTAATTACTTTTATAAATATTGAGACTTTGATGTTTTCAGTTTGCTCAGGGGAAAGAACATGAAACTCAAATTAGTATATATTGAATAAATTATGTTTACAATTTCAAATTATGAAACATAAAAGGAAAACAAACAAAATCACGTTTTCATAATTTTTATTTACACATTACAAATATATATATA
>JAPMOR010036410.1:414994-479450 GCA_026543865.1 Argiope aurantia
CACTTTTATGCTTTCACAGAATTTTATAATTCAAAATTGATATGTTAAAAAAATAGAAAAAAAAAGTGAAACATGCATGTAGCAATGAAGTTGGGAATAAAAATTATATAATAAATGCTGATATGGAAATTGATTTTCAATGAAAAGACCTTTATTTATTAAAACAGAAATTACTGAAGTGCACAGTGTTATAACAGGATATAATGATAACAGTCAATTTCACTTTAAATACAATAAACTACTGACATTTCATTTTTAACAATAGAAAATTTGTTTGATATAAATTCACTTTGATTCCATCACAAATCTGCAAATGTAGTTAGAAAACTAGTAATATTCCCTTCCACCTAAGTTTAACATTATAGCTGTTGTTATTTTTGAAACAGGAGTTAGTTTACTTACATAAATTAAATTTAGATAAGATTTTGTAAAGAAATGCAATGTAATTAATATTCATGTAAACATTTTAAAACCTTCTAAGCATATTCAAAATTATCAGAAATTTCATCAAATGTTAATAAAGTAAATTAGAAATGCACTCATGATTTTGTTTGATTGTTTTTGACGGCAAATCGCTTATCGTTTTCTTTTTCTTCGAAGAGTTTTTCTAACAAATTACTGGACCAGCTATATTTAATAAATAGACTCACACTGAATGAATTCTTCAAAATGATTGGAGCATATCTCCTCCCTCGAAGGCTCGAGAAAATCTATACCAAAGCTATCAACCCAAGTCAGAATTGTTGAAAGGAAAATAAGAAAACATTTTATCATGGCAATCACTCTTGTGTTTTGCATTAAAGCATGCATCCATCAGCACATCAGTATTTCCTCTGTTAACACATAATAAGAGGAAAGAAAATGACTCAAAAAGTATAACTTCAAATGTAAACAAAAAATCCGCTTCATATTTGGCGGAGAACGTTAATGGTAGACTGATTGAAGAAAGCGGTGCGGATAAAACTTAAATGCCATGCGCAAGAAGGTACATGACATGTGACTTTTACGTCACATGAATTGACCCCATTGCTCTCTCTTCATTTTTAGAAACTGTTCTTATCGATAAGAAATGCTTTTATCCCCTCCCTGTTGAATTCTTGAATATTTATAAAAAAATTCTCTGAATTGCATGCAATGATTTTCTAGTGTGCTACGAATGAATATTCTATATAAAAGTTTTTGAATTTTCATTTTATAAAGACACCCTTATCCAAAGTCTATTGAAAATTTAGAAACAATTGAAATTATAATTTTTTCATGAATTAATTAGAAGAAGAAGAAAAAAAATTAAACCCGATTGCATAAATATAATTCTGAGTACATAATCTAAAAAAATTATGTGCTTATTTATTTTATAATTTTAGTGTATATTTGGTTAAGCCCTTTTAGTGTAGCTGAAAAACTACTAAAGCACGCGCGCGCGCTCACACACACACACACACACACACACACACACACACACACACACACACACACACACACACACGCACGCACGCACACACATTTGTCGTCAAATTTCAGTGGGTAATATTTCATAAATGAAATAATTGTTACTTAAAAATTAGTTCACAACAAATAGATATTTTACAATTAAATAAACTTAATTCATATTTGCACAATTTATTTAGTCCGTTGATTTATAGTGAAAGAATTCTTCTTAGCATGTTCAAATTGCAAAAGAGTGTCGGCAATAGTTGCTTATGTTTTTAATAACTTTATTTCAGCCATTAACGAGATTTTACTCAGGAAATTATTATAATAAAAAAAAGCATAATGAATTAGAAAACCTCGCAGATTAAATGTCGAGGAAGCAACAAATGGAAGAATAAAATACCGCTTCTTATTTGAAATATTCAGTAAAATTTTAATAAGAAAAATAACACTATCGCCCTATATAAGTGCTCTAATATTCCTAATAATTTCGTCAAATGGTTACAGAAATAGTGGAAGAAAGTAAAAACTCAATTTTTCATAATTCTCGAGGAAATCTCAGCTGAAAGATCAATAACAGTCGTCAAAAGTGCTATATGCAAAGTTTAGAGCAAACTATAGGCTAAATGGTTGACAAGTTTATCAAATGCCTGCTACTTTCTCGACTTAGTGTAGTTGATATTTGTCGCATTGGTTTCTTAGTGAACTAACGAAAAAAAAAAAAAAAAATTGGTCAAAATGCAACATCTTATTCACTTGTCACCTTGACGACTATTCTGTTAAATGTAGTTCAAACTATAGGCTGGACGGATGGCAATTTAATCGGATGTCTGACAATCTATTAACTTAATATCTTCGATACCCATCTCATTGATTTCTTAAAAGACAGTTCACAAAAGGTGATATTTTATTCAGTTGACGCTGAGTGTCAAGGAGATAATTCCTCGTTGGTTCCTTGAATCGCCTCTTGGTTGACATATGATTGACAGCATATCATCTATAAACCGAATTTATTTCGATTAATTTTCAATGTTGAAATAAAAATTGCATTTATTTCTGAATTATATTCGTTATTTAAATACTTCACAATTTACAGAAATCGTAAGAAAGTAAGTCCTTAATGTAGAGGGTTTTGTAAGAGTAACATAAGAGATTAGAGAGTTTTGTAATTAGACATAGGTAAGAATTACCAATGCTTTTTGATTTAAAAAAACACTGGTAAAGTAAATTGTGCTTATTTTGCAATTTGAAATCCAGTTTCTCTAAAAATTTCAAACTTTTTTGTCTTAAATTAAGTTTAAAAAAACTCTAAAACATTTAGATTTACAAACGATATAATGTCATTTGCAAATTTTAATATTTTAGAGTTTGACTCTGCAAAATTAGTGTAGCATGAAATTTTGGCTTTCATTGTTTTGTTCTACAATGCTTCATGCAATGAGATTTTAGGAGATGTTTGAGATTGTTTTATAACTAGAGAGAATTTCAGCTTTGAGATATTAATTGCTATAAAATGTAATCTTAAAATTATTTTGAAAAGATAGTTCTTGAATTGAATTTTTTAGAAAATCTAAAAACGTTCTCATTAAGAACTTCAATTTAAAATTAGACAGACAAAACAGGAAGATAAGTAATAAGATTTTAAATTTAAATAATGAAATATACTCCTTATGTTCAATATTTATTGTAAACTCAAGTAAACAAAATATCTTTTCAAATAAGGTAAAATCTTTGCTTGTTACACTTGCATTCAGCTATGCATTATAAAAGTTAATTTTGAATGTACTATCACCTTAATTCTCTCTATATTATTATCAAGTGAATTCACAAGATCCTTTCGTAGACGTAGACGTAGACGTAGAAGAAATCCTTTTTGCCATTAATAGTTAACGTAAGCTTTTGTCTTGGAAGTTTTTTTTCGGTATCTTATTTATAATGTAATTTGAATTCTTAATTAGCATTAGTAATATATTAAGAAGACATTTTTTCCGAATTCTTTAAGAAACTGACTTTAAAATTAGAAAATTTATCATTTTATTATTTAATTATTTTAAAATGTGGAAGTACGGCTTTCTGCTCAATGAATTTATTTTTCTTTACAAATGCTTCTACCATATGATTTACGTATACTAAGATCCTTCCTTGATGCCCGAAAAACAAAAGAAATCAGCAAAAGGAAGTTTTGCCCATGTTCCGAGTTTATACATAATGCTGGAAATTTAAAATTGGCTGACAGTTCTTTAAAATACTTCCAAAATAAAGAAATTGAAGAAAAAAAGGTCTAAATTCGGTCAGAGACTCTGGGCATGCGCAGACTTATTCCTTCTAATATACACATGGCTTTCATGCAGGTATTTGCACCATTATAGAATATACACAAATAACTAGACATATGGTTTTAAATTCCGTCCCTCCACCGACTCGTATGCTGTTTTGTGGTCGGAGCGTCAAGCTGACAACCGGTGGTCGTAAGTTCATTACAGACTCTTGGAATTCGTTTTATTTTCACGGTTTTTCATTTTATTTAACTTTTCTTAATTTTACGGATACTGCAAAATATTATTTTTTTTAAAGTTGTAATATTTTGACAAGAATATAAAATGATTTCAATCTTTTATTTATAAATACTTCCAAAATAAAGAAATTAAAAAATTAAATTCTGAATTCGGTCAGAGATTCTGGGCATGCGCAGACTTATTCCTTCTGATATACACATGGCTTTCATGCAGGTATTTGCACCATTATAGAATATACATAAATAACTAAACATATGACTTTAAATTCCACCTTCCAACGAATCGTATGTTGCTTTGTGGTCGGAGTTCAAGCTGCCAATTATTGGCCGTAGGTTCGATTGCGACTCTTGAAATTTGTTTTATTTTTACATTTTTCATTTAATTTAATTTTCTTTTAATTTTAAGTATAGTGAAAATTATTATTTTTCTTTTAGAGTTGTAAAATTTTAACAAGAATTTAAAATGATTTCAATCTTTTATGTAGTAATAAGTCCTGTAATCAAAGTACATCAATAGTTGTTACTTTATAATGAATTTTTTTAAGATCTTAATATTACACTGATTCCTTACAGCTGTAGAAAACTGTAGTTTAATTCGCAAAATCTATTTTAAACTTAAACGTATTAGGGAACAAATTCTATAGTTTCCACAGAGTATGAAAATACTATTCATCACCATTCTCTCGTCAAAGTTTTATGACCTCTGCCTTTCAAAGAATTTGTGAAAATGCGTTCATAATTTATAATCACATTAATTTGGTACCATGTGTAGTTTAAATCAAACTGTGAAAGGGATAAAAAGTTTGATGCGTATCATGACTTTGGGAAGCAAGGAACTTCTCTTTTAAAGGTTTTTAGTGCGTTAACTTAACTCTCTGTAAGCCGTGAATGGACTCTAGTTGATGCTTTCTTTCTTGATAGAGTAATTACAACTGTTTTCTCCATTGGTGTTAGTTGTCTTTCTGTTTTTAGTGCGTATTTCAATAAGTTTGGTTGAAATGCTTTATTTTAACTTTTTCAAAGCTTATTATAAGCAACTTTTCAATTTTATTTCCGATTTCTCCAAAGAATACATTTGAACCAATCGTTTTTTCTCGTCCAAATGTTATAAAAGATAACGAAATGGTAATTCACTTATATGTAACTATTAAACACATGCACTATCGACCACTAAGTAATTGGACACCTGTGATAAAAGATATCAACACAATTTATTCATATTCAATAGTTGGTAGAGACTCCACCTGAGGCAATTATAGCCTTAACCCTCCGGGATAGCTTTCCACAAGTGTTTGGATGATGGACAGTGGTGTTTTATTCCACTCGGCTTGAAGAAGACATGTACGTTCTTTCACCCATTTTGGACGGTTGTTGTATCCCTCAATTCGGTGATCCAACTGATCCCAAAAGTGTTCTATAGGATTCAAGTATGGACTTTGGGCAGGCCACTCCAGTCGGTTTACACCATTGTCTTCATACCAATCCATGGTGGACCGTGAAACATGGCATGGCGTTGTCATTCTGGAAACAACAATGATCCACCCGTAAAATGATCCAACCGTGCCACAGCGTAGGAAGCACATTGTTGTCTAGAATAGTAGGAGTCGGTGTTGAGCTTTCCATGAATTGGGATCAAGGGTCCAACTCCATATCACGAGAAACATCCCCAGACCATAATTTCACCTCCACCAAACTTTACTATAGACACAATGCTTTTATTATAGTCTTATAGCTTCCTTTTCTCCTTCCTTAATGAGAATTAAAATCTTTTTTGGTCTTCATATATATTCCATATTTCAATGGTGATATTTCTCCTCAATTTGCCTATTCCAAGTCACATCATGTTTCGTGTTATCGACTATATAAGAAGAATCGTCTGAGATAATTGTTTCCATATTTTTTAAAAGCCGCTTTTATGAGAATTATAGCTATGTATGTAAATGTAGTTCTTATTTGAATAGCTGAAAGAAAATCTTGACTTATGATTTTTTTTTACTTACTTGACTTATGATTTTTTTTTTTTGCTTATATTCAGTATCTTCATATTCATCCGATGTTAAAGAATTCAAAATGTGTCTTATAACTGAAAATATAATAGAAGTTTTTTCTTCACTATCTTACAGTTGGAGGTTTACATTGATTTCTTTCTGCCACGTTTTTTTTGCATTGCAATCTTTTTTCAAACATTTGACTTGTTTTAATGGTAGTATTTTCAGTTACTGTTTTTCGAAATCTCCCTTGAACTATTAAAACTTTTATAGCTACAGGTTTGCTAATTTTGGAAGTACAAATTAAAAATTCCTTGCATTTATATCAAGAGGCATCGAATACATTTTTATCACTGAATGTTACCTTTTTAGATGAATTTGCTTCTCTTTTTTTCTCAAGATTTTTAATAATACAGTATTGTTTATGATATTCTCTTTTTTAAGTAATATATGTTAGAATAAATATTGAGCTTTTTAATTAGGAACATTCGAAATCTTTTATTAATGGCAAACACCTATTAATAGAGTTCTTGTTTCGTTTTCTTAAAAGCCGTGTATATAAATAATATCTTATTATGTTTGAATACGTTAGTAGTATATTATCTGTAAAGGTCTCAAGTGCACTGTCAAGTTATCTGACAGCTTCCGAGGCATTTCTGTTTATTTTACGTAACACTAATTCTTAATTAAACTTAATATATTGCACAGAATTCAAAATATGTGGAACAGGTAACAACAAACTTTATGATATATATAATATATATCTAACAATAGAGAGAACGTACTATGGAAAGCAATCGTTCTGATGCAAGTAAGAAAGATGGCACACAAGCAGTGCGCTCATGAAGGGAGAATCTCTCGATTCTCGATCAAGTTAAGTGTCAAATTTATGATATCTTTGATATTAATTACAATTGCTCAAGGTTTCAAATCAGAGCTGCTATAGTTTAAGATTACATTTGTAGAAGTTTTGTGAAAAATTAAGCAAAATAGCTAAATTTTAAAATTATTTGAGCGTGGAAATTCCAGAAATATTTCCGTACTTTTTGCTAAATTATTTACCAATTTATGATGCATGGAAAGTGAGTAAACAATATTATCATGCCTACTTTTCAGATCCCTTGCTAGAAATATTTAACTTTCAGGCACAATTATTTTTGACGTTGATAGTTCATCAGCGGGCTTGTAAAGTGCCATAATTAACAACAACAACATTATTTTCGAGATCTTCTAAGGTATTTATTTAAAACAGATTATAAATATAATTTTTCAGTTTTAACATATTTTGTATATTAAATACTCTTTCCGATATGAAAGAAGGTCTTAAATTAGGATTTTATTTGCGTTTTAATCACATATATATATATAATATGATATTTCTTCATGTTGTTTCTTGCCCCTATACTATTTTTGAATCCAAGGCTTTTTTAGCAATTGAATTGTATTAGCTCTAAGTAGTGCAGTAATTTTTAAAATTTTAAGGAGTTACAATTAATGCATTTTTGAAAATTTTGTGGGTGATAACAATAAAATAATAATAATAAATATCAGTAGCATAAAGAATCCCATACCTATTTTATGTAATATATTATGTAGCATTTGAAAAAACTTTTGTAAAATAGCCTTAAAGATTAAAAAAATACAAATTAAAAAATAATAATTTAAATTCTATATACAGTTTACATTAAATCCGAAATGTTTTGGAATGATATAATAGAATATTAGTCTACATGAAAAACAAATATAATCTAATTCCAAATAATAATAACAAAAAAAAAACTGTTTAGATGATACTTTGTCATCTTAACTAAAGTTTGCATCATAAATAGGTATTGCAATAGGCAGTTTTTCCAAATGTAAGATTTTTAATATCATGATTCTGATTATTTTCACTCCACACTATTAAACTTCCTCTTTCCTAAAGAGTAAATAAACTTTTAGCATTAAAATCTTGGAGGAAATACTGTTCTATGACTTTTTCATGGAGACACCAGTTTCGAATATGAACAGAGAGAGTCAACTTTCATACTTTCAAAATTATTTTAAAAAGTTTATGAAGCGAAACTTCTTAAAGCTCATTGCTAAGGTATATTTATATTAAGGATGCGCTACATTAACAAATACCTGCAAATTTTATTAGCACTTGTAAAAACTAGAGGGGGAAATATTCAACACTTGAAAGAAATTTGTTTTCGAATATATGAAATAGATGGAATTTAGCTTATCTTTATTAAATAAATATCCTTAAAACATTTCATTTTAAATTAAATAATAATTACTTTCTTTTTAAAAAGTAGAAAAATTGTTTTAAAATTGAGATTAGAATTTTGAGCGGATTCAATAAACATTTTTAAAAAAAAATCTGTGTTTAAATAATTAATTTTTATTAAGTGTATATTAAATAATTAATTTTTATTAAGTGTATGTTAAATAATTAATTTTTGTAAAGTGTTTATTTCAATTATAAATTTTTATAATATGTGTATTTAAATAATTAATTTTTATAACGTGTGTATATAAATAAATAATTTTTATACTCGTTCTGAAAAATCTTCCATCGAAAGATGGCATTTTTCGATGCAGAACTGTTTATATATATATATAGATATAGATATCGATTCAAGCTATATTTCTAAAAATCATGTAAAGTCAGAAATTTTTATAGACATGTGTTACATTTTACATTTCTGCGATGAAGGTTTTTTTTTTTTGAGAAGAGGACAAGTTTTTTTCAGAATTTTGCAAGTTTATTGTTAAGAATGCTTGATTAATCATTTTTATTTTAACGTTTCTTTTTTTTTCTGGAGTAACAGATTTTGTTGTTTCAAATAATCTGTTTGCTTAATTTCATTTATGTGTTGAAGAAATATTTAAAAATGCCATGAAATTGATTTTATCTAAAGACTTTTGCGATAAAACTCTATTTGAATAAAATCCATATCTCCTTTTTAATAAACTGTATTAAAAGATATAACACAGTAGCTACTTGATATTCTCTAATGAAAATTTTTAATTCCCCATCTATAGTGTCAAAATGATGTATGAATTATAAAAGTTGCAAATTTATTTTTTATAAATGGCACAAAAATTTGATTAATAAGATATGAATTTCGATTTCATTATACTTTTGTATTTAATGAAATGTCAGTTTTTTTCCAAATAATAAATTCTTCATTATATTTTACTGAACGAAAAGAGGTTTGGAAAAGTCATCACAAAATTTGTTCAAAAATAACGCTAGTTAATCCGTTTGTAGGAAATCTGAAGGCAATATTTTATTTTTAAATTTATGTGTTCGAAGCATTTTGAAACATAGCATAGCCGTCTGATCAATACCTCTACTCGGTATGTAAAAAGCTAGAAACGTTTATTTATTCTGAAAATAACATGTACTGTATCAAGTGTTTCATTCTTCCCACATTTTTCTAGAATTTTCTGCAGAGCTGAATTTTTTTTTTATTGTAAAGAATTTTGTAAAGCAAGCACAGTAGAGACTTGATATTCTCTGAAGAAAGTTTTTTATTTCCAAATCTGTGATATCAAAATGATTTATGAATCATAGAAGGTGCACTTTTATTTTTCAGATGTTGTATAAAAACTCGAATAGTAAGACATGAATTTCGATTTCAGCATGCTTTTGTTATTAATGAAATAATATTTTTTCCAAATAAATAAATTCTATTAGAGTGTCCCAAAAGTTTCTTTATCATCACACTATGAATGGCCTTATCTGGCTCTGCTTGAGTAAACATGTAGGCTCATCTATTAGCCGTCCATGTTATCGGTTTCAGTAGTCCCAAAGCTCTAAACTGTCGCAAAGACGGGATTACACCCCAAAAAAGTTCTTTTGTCCATTAGATGGGATTGGAAAGGTGCAATTTTCTACGAGCTCTTTCCTCAAGGGGAAACAATAAATTCTACGAAATACTGTCAACTAGATCAATTGAAAGCTGCCATAGCAAAAAAAAAAAAAAAAAAAAAAAAAAAAAAAAAAAAAAAAAAAAAAGGCCAGAATTTATGAACCGACTAGGCGTTGTTTTTCATCATGACAATGGGGGGACCGCATATTGCATTAGTCTTAAGAGAAAAGCTCTTACAGTTTGATTGGGATGTTTTACCCCATCCTGCATATTCTCCAGATCTCGCTCCATCTGATTATTACTTCTTTCTGTCCTTAAAAAAAATTCTTCACAATAAGCGCTTTAAATCCATCAGCGAAATAAAAGCGCACCTCTAGGATTATTTCTTGTCCAAAACACAACAGTTTTGGAAAGAAGGCATAATGAGGCTTCCTGAGAGATGGAAGAAAGTAATAGAGCAAAAGGGTTCTTATGTAACAAAATAAATAATATCTTAAACAGTAAATATTGTGTATTCATTTCATATTAGAAATAGGAAAAAAAACTTATGGAACACCTTGATACTTTCTATTTTATTGAACGAAGAGATATTCTAAAAAATCAATGCAAAATTTGCTCAAACGTAATGTTATTTAATCTGTTTGTGTGAAATCTAAAAGTAAATTTGTGTGTCCAAAATATTTTGACACATAGAGTAGCCGTATGAACAATCTCTTTTCTTGAAGTGTAAGAAAATAGAATTTTTTATTCATTCTGAAAATAATATGCATTCTATCAAAACCAAGCATTTTATTTTCTTTATTTTTTTCAGAATTTTCTACGAAAGAGAGATTTTTTTCAAAGGATTTTCATTCCTTTTAGAATTTGTATTGCGACAAAAGAAGTTTCTATATTCGGTTTTATTCCCAAATGAAACAAATTTGTCTGTTGGAAAGAGTTATCACATTTTCATGAAAAGCTCTTGGGGGACTTTTTTAAGGTTTTCGTTTTCAGAAAAGACTCCAAATTTTGTATTGCTTAAAGAAGAAGAGTTTCATTCAGACATGTAAAAAAAATAAATCTTTCAGTTTGAAATTTATTCTTGCACTTTAAGGTTTAATTTATATAAGTCTTTATTATATCAGATTAGCTATTGTTATTAAATGCATATTTTTTCTCAGAAACAATAAGTGAATATCTCTATAATCATTTAGCACAATAGATTTAATTGAAACTAAAACAAATTTCAAGGTTTTTTTGTAATCATATCTTGTGAAACATGTTATTTTCCTAAAATTGATCTTCTAAAGTAATTCCTAATGAACGATAAATACATTTCGACGACTTTTAAGAAGTTCTGTAGGGAAAAAAGAAGAGAATTTTGTGTAATCTTATTACTATTTAAAATTAATTTGTATCGACTGCATTTTGTATCGATTTGTATAGTATTATTTCCATTTGCTTTTGCTCAAGACTTTTTGTTATCATCTTCATATATTATTGATAAATTTATTAAAAGATTTTTAAAACTTGCACTATGTGATGAAAATGAGACATCAGTTTAAAACTCTCCAATATAATTAATCTTTTTTTTCCTTCTGAAAGTTGATTCTTTTAAGCAAATAAGCTTAAAGGTTGGAAAATTGATTCTTTGAAGCAAAACATATACCTGTAATTTTTGATAGTGAGATTTCTAGCCTTCCTCCTCAAACAAAAAGCAAATGTTAAGCCTTTAAAAAAATTTCATTAATGTCTTTAACTGAAGAATAAGTCAAGACACGTGCGTTGTACATTGTTAGAAATTTCTGCATTTTTTACTTATTGATGTAATGAAGTGAATTTACAGGTACATGATTTTATTCAATTTTATTCAAGAGAATCGCTCCTCAGAAACATTTTAAAAGCGTTTTATTTTATATTAGGATCATTGAAAAAAATATCCAAATGATTTAATGATTTATGACTCACTTAAACATTCAATAAATACTTTAGAAAAAGAGAAATAAAAATATAATAAATATGACTCTAAGTATTTCTCTTACTATATCAGCATCTATTAAAGAGATTGCAGAAAATAATTATTTATATATAATCCAGTTTTTTTCGGTTGCATTGGGTAATAATTTATAAGTGGAACCTTTTGTATATTTTCTCAAAATGATTAAATGTATATTGCGAATGAATATTTAACTTTCTTTTATAGAAATATAACCGTTCAAATAATTGCAGAAATATATTAATTGCATGGTGTGTTTTATTTTACAATAATTGTGATTTGAATAGAAAATCCGTTTTATATACTATTTTTAATTTTTAATAGACTTTAACTCATGATATTAGGAAAACACAGAACTTTATAAAAGGATGCTTTTTATTTTATTTCTGAATATTTATGGAACGGATATTGCATTATTTTCATTCATTTACCTTTTTAGAAAATATGTTAATTAAATAATTAATGCTTTTATTTCGGAAAATTTCGAGAGTTTGACCTTTCAAAATAATTCCTAAAAGTGGTATTTTTATATTTAGTGAATAATATAACGTATATATTGTTTTTCATCCTTTCTTTTTGAGTTGTTGGAAAGTTTCAAGAAGACAGGAGGTATTGCTAATTCAGATATCCATTTTATTCATTAAATCATTAGGTAAAATACTTAATTCTTCCAACAACAACAAAAAAAGGAGTTTTAAAATAATCTCACGAAATTTTTTCTTTATTTCAGAGAATTTCAACATCAGTGTTTGTTCATTTCTTTTAATTCTTTTCATTTGAGTTATTATTTGTTAGTCAAAATATGTAAATAAATAAATATTTCTAAAAAGAAAATATTTAGAAATATTTCATGTTTCAAATTATTTACTTCGTCTAGATTAATGAAAATTATCCAGATTAATTAATTAAAATCATTCATTTCTTATTCATTTGTACCCAGATCATGTTGCTGTCTAGGGACATATAGTTGCAATATGAGTGCAAGCAATGCCATGTATTGATTAGTAAAAGCAGATTACTCCAGTAAAGCTATACTGGAGTAGGTGGAAGATGTTTATCATTTACAATAACAAGTTAAGTTGCTGCTCTTTTTGTGTTTTTGTGACTTAGAATCATACTATTTTTTATTTGGGTCATATTTAACATTCATATTAATATTAATAAAGATTCCCAGAGTTTTTGAAATTTATTTTATATCGTCTTTGAATAGTGTGAAATTAGTTATTTTAGGTGGTATTATTTTTCTAAATTAGGTTTCGTTCCATGTTAGTTATATTTCTTGAACTCAAACGATAAATTGATATTTTGATATTAAAGTAATAAATCATAAAAGCGTCGTTGTTTACATTCCTTCAGTTATCTCTTTTCTTAAACATTCTTGTTTTAAATTTACTTATCATCAGAGCAATCAAGTACATTAATATTATCTTAAATAAAGAAATTATTCTTATGATAAAAGTCATAAATGTAACAAGTGAACGATTTTTCTAGCCTTGTGCGAAACCATGAATGCTAACTTATTACATAACTGTTTTTTGCTTAAAAGTTGTGAACGTAAAGAAAATGATAATCATATATGGATCATGTATCAGATAAACATGTAATCCGTTATTTGGAATTGGCAGATGTAAACTGAGCTTGCAAACTGTTCCGTTATTTTCCACACTGTGACCTTCTGCTATTAACCACGCTGTAACATCTGCGCATGGTTAAAGAGCGTCGAAAGTGTTTTAATGTCAAATGTTTTCACTTTAATTTACATTCGGTGAGAAAGATACTCTTTTGGAAACTCATTTCGAATTGGAAGACGTGTAAAAGACAAACATAACCGCTTTATCACTCAAAGCAAATGACAGAGATTATAATGGAGGGGCATCCATGGATGCACCTGGAAGTCCAGTATCTGAAGAAAGAGACAGGAATTGTGTTTTTAGCTACAAGATGACAAGTCAGTTCAGTAGAGAAAAAAGTAGAAGTGATGATACTACAAGGTTTGCTTCACTTAATTTTGAAGATAAATTTTTAATTTTGATAGGATGCTTACCAATCTATTGCTCTGCTGAGCAGTTTGTATCGCTTTTCTATCCAGAAAACAATTTTATTTCTTTGATATAATGTGACAAGTATATAAGTCACGCACAAGTACGTTTGAATTAAGAATGTCATAATTACCCGCGTCAGCTAACTAGAGTTTAGCAAAGTTTTCTTAAATTAACCTGTCATGGATTTCTATTTCAACAATGACATAAATTCCAAAATTTCTCTCTAATTTAGAAAAAATATATAATATAAATTATATAATTCATTTTCATCAATTATTTATTAATTAAAATAAGCATAACCCGTTTTACTGTTTTAGTGTACAAAGAAAATATAATTTTCTCAGTTGCGTTGTCAGTTGTGAGGGCTACTTTTAAAAGTTCATTTCTTTGAATGAATTTTTGTGCTGACATTACTTAGTATTTTTCAAAATCAAACATTACATTAAAAAATATTCAAATGTACAAAAAGTAAAAGAATAATATTCTAATTGTTGCATTTCTATTCAATAGGAATTTCCAAAATAATGTAGCCGAAGAAAAGTATTCCTCTCTGTTCTAATCACAGAAGTTTATAGTGTTAGTTTGAGTAGGAATCTTTCAAAGGCTTCATCTTTGAAACCCGTACAGGCATTAAGTATTCTAATCTAATTATGGAGAATTGAAACATAAAAATGCCACTCCAGTTTGTTCTCGCTCACAAGGAGAAGTAAAAATAGTGAATCTATTTATAAATAATGCTTAAATATTTAATTTAGAAGACAAAATTTGATTAAAAAAATTACTAAGTTCAAAAAAGGACACTTTTATATGGTATATATTTCAGATTTTCACAAGTCAATAACAATGAAAGCAGTATAACTGGCGTGAAAGAGATAAGATTGAGAAACTCTATAACTATTATATAATAATAATAGAATAACAAAAACTAGAGATTGATTTAATATATTTGTCCGATTGTTTGATAGAGTAATCAAGTGCATAAGATGTCATTTCAAACTTTGGACTTTTCTGTTAGAATGATTTCGCCTACTAAAATCACTAATTTTTTTACATTTCAAACATTTCACATGCTTTCGAATCCTTTTAATAGTTCAGTGTTGAAATGTAACTTTAAGATAAATGTTTAATGATTTGGTTTGCTTTGTTGCAAAGTTTCTTCCCTTACAGCAGAAAAAAAAATGAAAATTTTAAAATTTTAATTAAGCTTTTAAAATGTTGTTTATCTTGTTTATTATTAATACAGGTCTATCAAATAGGAATTCTTATCCGAAGTCCGTAGAGGAAGATTACCAGTTACTTAAAACTACGAATGTGTATCAATAGAATTCATTTCTAAGTAGGATGTTTTTCTTAAAAGATATATAGCTTAAAAGATGTAAAGTTATATAAAAGATATATATAATTTCTATTGAGTTCCTGCTGCAAAAATAATATTCATAAAATTCTTATTAAACATTTTTTTTATTTTGTTGGAATTCTGAATCTGATGATTGGAAGCTTTTAAAAGATGCTTCTTGCAAATTCTTTCTAGAACATTTTTATTGAATTTTAACCCAAAAATGAACAAATCAGTTTCTAACTTTAGAAACTGCCAAAAAAATTATTGAAAGAAACAATAAATTCATTGCTTAGTTTGGAAACTGCTTAGATTAATATAAAGTCCTGTAAATGAGCTGAGTCCTAAAACTTATTTCTCAAGAGCCATGTATGGCCATTCTGTGCAGATAAAGACAATAAAAACACGGGAACAAGCATTCATTCATTCTGATCTAACGCAGAAATACATAAATAATAGTTTCTCTCTGCATTAAGATAAACTCAAAATCTACGAATGAATTCCTTGAGAGACAATAGAAATAATTTTGACACTAATTTTGTTCTCCTACAAATGAATTCAGACATTTTTATGTTGAGACGCATGCTATTATGAGATCCGTTGGTGCGTACAATTCAGTTATTTTTTTAGAGACATAACGTTTTGAATTAAAGACGTGGTTTTAAGTCTTTTTTTTTCAAATTTGTTTTTGCAGAAATATGATTTTATATATTTAATTATATATAAATATATTAGAAATAGATTCTGTGATAAAATAGTTATTAAACGACAATGATTCCTAATTAAATCAAAATTTAATTGTTGTATTAAATATATTTTTTCCCTTTGCCTTTTCTTTTTGTAATACGAAGAGTGAGTTTCAGAAGCATACACTTCCTTCCGATTGAGTTTAGTGACGGTATGATGGGTTATTTCACATTCAAGTGTCACACAAAATATGTGCTATGGCGTTTTGCGTTTAAAATCCATTGCACATCTTACTGGAGGAAAATAAGAATCATGCCAGATGACGTTTATCATATGACTATGATGTCATGTGAATCTTCTACGGCAAATCTTCGTGATTTAGTAATCTCAAATAAAAATGCCTATCATACAAGCGTGTTACTTACTTTTTGCATGCATTAAAAGTCTTATACACTTCATTTAAGTTTTCTTATTTTCAAAAGTGTTGAAAAGAAAGGCTTGTAGCATTCTAAAATTCATTGTACAAAACTTGTACAAGCTTCTTTCCATAAAATCCTCAAATACAAATATACTCATTAATCGTGCATAATTGAAATACAGATGAATAGTTTACCTTAAAAATTGGATATACTATAACATCTAGAAAAAATTATCTATTTCAGTTGCTCTAGATATTATTTTTTCTGACTCTATAATGATTTATATAAGTAAATAATTCGTTTATTTTCATATAATTGTTGCTCAAGATATACATATTAAGTGATAGAAACTGAACTATCAAGAGTCTTGTGTGAAAATGATCATTTGTATTGATATTTTGAATGTGGAATGCATTTTTTTAGAAGTGGTAATAAACCAACGCGGAGGAGAGTTCGCAGATCTGCTAAACAGAAATATTTTTCCTTCTTCGAGAAACGCAGTTATAGACCAATTTTTTCGATTTTGTGATTAATATTGTATTGTGCTCCTTATCCCTTTCCCCACAGTACTGAAGAAGTGAAGCAATTTGAAAAAGTTTTAAATTATTTTAACAGGATATGATGAAATAGTGTATTAAATATTACTTCAGATATAAGGCAAAAGTATCAGAAAATCATAAATGAAAATTACATTTATATAAATATGGCTTTTATGCTTTGCTAATCTAACTCACTTTTCAGCTGTGTGAAATCGTTTCATTTTATTTCAGTCGAATGTTTTTAAAAATGCATATATATTTGTTAGGAAACAACAAGTTCTTTTGAATTTTTTTGGATTACTTGTCATTTCAAGAAGGAATTTTGTTTACGTATCTACAGTTTCTTTTTGAAATAATCGTGTGTGAATAATTTGTTTTGAACAAACTGTTCAGCTGTTACGTAAAGCAAATATTGCTACGATTTTTATCCTATGTAGCAACAGATAATTTTTATTTCAAAACTCAGTTTTGAGAAATCAGAGTGCATGAAAAGGCTAGGAATTGAAGACAATATTTTAATGTTCTGGAGATATGAAATCATCGAAGTTTGGGAAAAAGATGATCTGTAACTTTTAAAATGAAAACCCCATTTTCAACAAGATAAAAAGGGCAGGTAATAAAGTAAATAAGCTTTAAAGGAAGATGTTTTGGAGTTACAAAGCAATTAGAATTAAATGGAATTTAATGTGTTAATGTCATACCTTGATAAAAGAATATTGATTAAAAGCAGTTGATTCCAAAAAAAGCAAAACAAAACTGTAGTATATTTGCAGAGGAACCTAGAACAAATTCCAAGGCGTGTTATAATACAAAAATAATCTCTGTGTAGACAGATTATTCCAGAAATGGGCTTTTCTGAAGTAGTTACTCAAGTAACAGCAAGTAAAAATGTTGAAACGATATACGAATGAACAGAAAATATCAGAATTGGACAGTTGTTGACTAAGTTTGAATTTCTTTTTGTAATAACCATTATTTTTTTGTTTAAAGAAGAGGAGAGATTAAGAGAAAGGCAGTGACCTTTGAGGCGAAAACGTGTGTTTCCCAATAATAAGCTATTTTATTTACATCATAAGTGAAGTTCGAAGAGTTTGTTCTAATTTTAGTTGTCGATGATTCAAAACCTTCAAATAATTCTCAATGCAGTTTTTCAAGGTATTGATTTTAAATTTTTAGTAATAGCGTATTTCCTCATTATAAATGCATTTCTTTTTTTAAGTTAGAATTCAACTAAAAATCAATTAATTATAATTTGTTTAATTCATTTATGCATTACTCATTTTAAACTCCGTTAGCTTCTTTTTACGATGACATTTCAAAAGGTTTAATAATTTGTTTCTAACCTGATCAAGGAACTGCTAAAGTATTTCTGTTAGCTTGAATTAATTGTGAACAGATATGAAATATTAGAACGAACCTGTGAGCAATGTGTTGAACAAAGAGCTATGAATAAATTAAATCTATATATTTCCTTTTTCAGAGCCGAAATTTAAAAGTTATCTGGAACAGAATCGAGAGAAGGATCAGTTATTGACTTCATTATTTATTAATCTCAGTTGCATTGTTAAATTTTGAGTTACATCAGATATAACTATATTAATTTGCCTTTAAGACACAATTTTGTTTACATTCAACAATGTTCTGCTATCAGAATAATTGGACTTATTAGTTTTTATTCTTAAAATCTTCAAGATGAATTTGAAAGAAACTTTAATACAATAATGTTTAGAAAAGTCAAAAAGAAGAGGCATTTTAAGTCTAATTTAACTATATTTATTTATTGATGATCACGATTTTTATTTTTAACTAGGTGACCGTTTTTCTATCCTAGTTTATAGTTGTTTGCTTATTTATTTCTAACTGATAAAATACTGCAAGATAAAGAAATTTAAAGTCCTGATGGTTTGCTCTTTTGTTTTTTAAATTATCAAAATTTAATGGATTTTTCTTTAATTTAATTTAAAACTGTTTATTACTAATGGTATTTAAAGGAATTTTCAATCACATCACTTCTTTTGTTCTGGATAATATTTTATTTGCTCAATTGTTTTGTAGAATTTCAAATAAAAAGAATAAGATAAACAAGTGAAATCCAAGACACACGTTGCGATTTATTCGACTTCCCACTTACAAACAGGTAAAATATCGAATAGTTATACAGTGTAAATATACTCTCACATATTGCGCTTTATTTTTTAAGTATCGATTTTAAGATCACAGTCGATAACTAATCACATGAAAAACTAAATATAGAAATATATTTGAAAACAGGAATAGTTTTTTCTCTCTAACATGAATAATACATCAATATCTGATTGCAATAAAACAGAGTGCGATAAATCTTATGCAAACTAGTTTGGAAAAATAGCACTGCAACATCAAAGCCTTTTAAACCCATTCGGTGACCAGAATGGTCCTTGAATTGTGCTATTTAGCAAAGACATCAACGATTATATATATATTGAAGCAACATCGATAGATTTTGTTAATTAAAGAACTTTTAAAGCAGAAAAAATTGAAGCTCATGTATGAAATTCACGACAATAGATTCAAAATTACGTCAAATACTTGTTAACATACACCAATTAAAACTCTTACAAATACAGTGGATATCATTCATGCTATGGTTAAACTGCTAATGTGAAAACATTTAAAAGAGCTATTTTACAGAATTAGCCATTTAGGAACAAAAGGATGTTCCATAGCAATAGGTTGGTTTTAAAGCAGAAATTCACTAAAAACTGAATGCTCAATGAACATAATTTAACATTTAGCCTTTTTAAGTTTTCAATCATTATAAGACCTTTAAATTATCTCCTAGCCTCATATAATTTTCCTTAAAAATAAATAAGAACATACATCTTTTTTCAATTATATGTTCTACTTATGGTATTTGATAGATACGTCTTTTCAGAAAATTTTATAAATACTTTTCAAAATTAAATAGTTTACATCAAAATGCATGTTATTTTAAGCATCTAATGCAGTTACCAGCTTCAGAACAAAGCACATCAAAGAACAATCATTAGATAGTATATTTGTACACAAATTTACAAATGGAATCATAAAAGAAAATTTTCTTCAAATGCAATTCTTACAAAATTATAAAACTATTTACTGCGAAGTTAAGGCAGCTTCAGTTTGTGATATGTTTATTCTTCAGGTTCAAAATAGGTCATCAAATCTTTTCAACCAACATTAATCTCTGTCTCTTTGTTAACTTTCAAAGGAACATTTTAACTCTATTATGAATTTTTTTTTTGCTTCATTAAAAGCTAAAGAGAGCTAGTAGAAAATTTTAAGTTCATCGTTAATTATTCTACAACATATTATATTACCAACAGAACACACTGAAATAAACAAATTAAAATTAGTTGCTATAGATACAGTTTTCTAAAACCATAAAAATTGATATATGATATTATTTATTATAAAACTACTTCAGGTAAAAGAAATTTAAATAAATACATATAGATAAAAATCAGTAAAATATTGACATTTCCGTCTATGTTAATTCTAATGCCTTATAAATTGTAATAGGTTCAAAAAACTAAATAATTCATATATATATATATATCTTAAAGCAGTAAAAAATATGTGAAATCACGTGTTTTAACTGTCTATTTAAAACCACCCTGAAAAAGTTAGAAGATATGTTTATGTAATTAAGTTCAAAGAATGGCAATCCATACATATTCGTTGTGCATAAGCCTTATAGAAAGTTTTTACAAAATGTTCATCTCATAGAGAGGGAACATATTCACTTCTATCAAACATTCACTTAAATATTTAATGTGAAACAGGTTACGAAGCTTATCGAAGAAACGTACACGAATATATTGGTCAAGAAACATCCGAAAAACTCACAAAGAGCAACTTCTTCTAGCACAAATCAAAAAGATTGTTACCTCAAACTTCTTCAATCATCTTGATGTGAATCGAGTATCAAATATGTTTTTCGATTTTGAGTTTTTTTTTTTGCTTTATACATATATCTGATTAGATTAAATATCAATGGATAACGTCTTTTTAAAACTGGATTACAATTTATTAAATATCATTTTCATAAGCAATTACTTTCGAGATTTATAATGATATTATCACCGAATCGGTTTAAAATCTGTTTTGATTATTATGATAGTGCAAATTCAGGAAATGAAGCACAATCACGTTCAAAAGGACATCTCATTGATTTGAGATGAAACATCAACGACATTAACACCGCTTAAAGGGAATTAAAAGTGCACCTTTAGATACATATTGAAAGCAAAACAGCGTAGTAAGAATACAGATGCTTGCAGGAGAAAAAGAGTTTGCAGTGTCTGATGCTTTTGCAGACTTCTTTGCAAACTCATCTGGCACCATGAGTCGACACTTCATTCAGGGTTCTGTTGAAAACAACCATTGTTTTAGATGGCCAAAGGAAGGGCGAAATTGATAAAATACATCATTCACATAATCATTCGTTTCAAAGTCTGGCAAATGCCTGAAATAATTCCTTCCTGTTTGAGTGAAATAAAGGCATGTGTATTAAAGAATAAACAATGCATCAAATGCATGCCAGATGCGAAACCTGAATGCATCTGCTATCGTCTGTAATGATAAAGGACACAAAAGTCAGTTGATTTTTCTTTTGTTCAGACAAAATTTTCCATTTCAACTCTACAGGTTATTATTCGCACCATTTATTTGACTCTTTTGAATAGAAGAATTTTCTTTTTAACTATTTGTTGCATATTTTGGAATACTAATGAAATTTGTTAATGACCTTTTATCTATTAGTCGAAGAAATTGCATGTTATACTGCAATAAAAATTTCAGATTAAATAAATGATAAAATTTAAAACAGTAGAAATAACGACACTAGAATGAAATTGAAGACTTTTTCAGCAAATTTAGCAAATTCCATTTTTGTGTATTATAAATAATTTTTTCTGATTTCAGGAGAGGTTGATAAGTAGCAATTTTAAACTCTTCATAATGCCGGTTTCTGTGAAACTAAGGAAATTAACAAGGAAGAAACATAACTTTAAATAGGAAAGCGACATTTGCCGAGATCTTTGAATCCAGTATGGGAATTACTGAGCCGTCCACCAAGCATCTATTAATCAATAAATAAGAAATAACAGCAGCATTTGTGAAAACTTACATCTACAGTTGAAATATTTAATTATACATATTCTAAAGTCGACGTTACTTGTGCGCTAAAATGTTTGAGAGTAATTACGCAGTTTGACGAAATGAAGAACATATTGATTGTAAATTAAACATAATGCTGTTGCATATATAACCAGATATATGTAATGTTCTGGGAAAAATGGAATTATAGATTTGTGTTCTTTACTAGCGTAAATTAACAGTAAACAGAAAAGCAATTTATGACATACTTTGAAGAAAATAATTATTTTCAATATGAAAAAGAAAGCTTAGACGAAAGTTTTTATTAAGTATCGATCAAAAGGCAAATATGTTGCAGTTGATACATTTTTGCAGTGGTAAGGATAGGGAAATTTTTTAGGAACCACTGATAAAAATCCATATTTTTTTTCAAATTTAACTGCATTAATTTTTTTAAAAATGGAATTTTTAGTATTGATTTTTTATATTTTCGTCTTTTTTGGTATTAACTCCCGTCCACACATATGTCGTATCAGGAGTAAATTGAAACTCCGTTTTTACGTAAGTGGATTGATGCGTTTAGAAATACAAAGATATGTAGTGTGTGTATATTTGTATGTACTGGTGTTGACGACTCAAATGGAGGGATTGAGGAGGGAGGAAAGTTTATAGTTTTTTTCTTCTTCTTTAATCCATGAATCCAGTGCTGACGAGTTTATCCAGAAAGAATTTCACGTCACCCAGCTCAGAGTCGCGTATGCCAAGTGATTTTAGAAGACTGAAATCTCCAGTTTCAACAGCCATGAAGACGTTTCGAAGATGTTCCAGATCAGATCGCATCAGGTTCAAAGCTTTCCCAAAGTCTTCAAGTGTCTCACTCTCTTTAAGGAAAAAAATAAATAAATAAATAAACAAGAATGAAAATAAATATTTTGTAAGAGAGCGATAAAAATAATAACATAATAACATACAAATAATAAACTAGATTAGAATTTAAATGTATTTTGTGGTGGAATGAAGATCATTATGATCCAGGCAGTAGAAGCAAGAGGACTCATTGTTTTCGGGAACATTTATTTAATGATCCTATTTCACACAAAACAAACACAAAACACGAAGACAAGACAAGACATTTAAGCGCGCACACTTTTCAGAACAGTACTACACCTCATCTCATTAATATATAATTAACCATTTAATTCATTAAAGTGAAATAACTTTTAAATCCATATGAGAGGGCTATTTGATAATGAATTTGAAGAAGTTAATTTATGATTCCATAATATTTATCCTTTTGAATTATGAAGTATACTTAGGACTAAAAAGAGAGAAAATAACAAAAATAAAAAAAACTTAAAAACGACTTGCTTTCATTTGAACCACAAAGTAGAAAAAATTATTTTATCAGTATCTGGAAATCAAAACAAAATAGTAAAAGCTGAAGGCATTCAAAATAATGCTATAAAGAAATTAAGCCACAAATGAATATCAAAAGTAAGAAAATTCAAAAAAAAATTATTATAAATAAAAACAAACATCATGAATTATGGGAAAAAAAGTTCCAATTAAGGTAACGTATTTTTATCAATACTTCAAGCATTTACGATTTTTCTTGACCTACAAATTTTTATCAAAAAATTATTTCCTATTTTTTAGTACTAATAAAACTTATTCAAATATTTTTATTTTTATTTTATCAATAATAATAATAGCAACGAATTGTAGAGTGACATCAATGGGAATAGCAGTTTTTATAGAAATACATTTTCCTTTCTGATGAATTCTACTAATTTTAATGCTTACTAATAGTTCTATCAATTTTAATTTCTAATTTTCGACTAATTTCAATAACCTCTCAAAGCGAATCAGGTGGGAAATTCTATTTTCTTAATTCTTGTATATATAGCAGCTAACACATAGTTATTTATGCACTATGCTTATGAACATTTAAAAATTTATTTTCTTTCGAAATGCAAAGTTTCGTTTGCTAAAAAAATGTACTTTTATCTTATCAATGCTGAGGATTAAATATTCAGCTAGGTCGTTTGGAAGTCATTTTAAATTTAAACGTGACGGATACCGGATACTTCTCAAAGAAATAAAAGCATCAATATTAACTCAATGATTATAAACAAAATATCATAATTCAAATGTGAGCTGTTCCCCATCACATATTTAAAATCTGTTTTCGTTACTGTAAAAAATTACTTATTGTATTTATTTAACGACGTTTTAATTCATTTTGATTTTTGAAATATATATATATATATATATATATATATTTAAATAATGCAATTATTATTTCAGATATATTATAAAAATAAGAAATATAAACAGACCTGACAAAGCTATTGCCACTTTTTGCATTCCACCAAGAGGCTCCAATGCATCTCGGGCTTTGCTCCCAAATAATTTTTCCAAGTAGTTTGGTCCGTGGTTCATGATTAGAGTGTGAAGGAAGTTGGCCGTTTCTTCAACTGGAGGTCGTTTAGCTGTGGGAAAAAATTACTGCATTTTAGAAACAGGCTGTAATAATCTTGTTAGAAAAGGAGAAAACAAATTGCAACTATTGAATAATTATCTTTAAGATTGGATTTGTATTTTCTTTGTTATGGTAGCATAAATTTATTAGATAATGCTGGATTATTATTGGTGGATAGTCAGGAATATGTAACAGTATTTTAATAATTTTCGTGCATTTTGAATAATTGTATGGAATTTGTTTCAAGAAAAACCATCGTTAATAATTTTGTTAGATATCTATCCCCATTTATCAGAAATCTTGAATTCCGAGTGATAACATGTTATTTTAACATTTGGTCCAAAACAGAGGTAACAACTATGGAAAAATTTCTATTAAAAATTGTTATTGAATCCTAATCAGAATCCAAATATAATTGCAAATTTGGTTTATGAACAGCATTAGAAGCTCAATTTTCCGAAACTGAGAATCATATTAGATTACTTAATGGTATAAAGTTACCCTTATATATAGATTTAAACAGTTTGCATCATTTTGATGGAGTTGAAATGAATTTACTTTCCAATAGAAATTAATAAAAACGTTTCCTGGTGTCATTAATTTCAAGTAAAGTACTATCATTTAGAATTTTACTTTAGATTTTTAGTAAAACTATTTTTCTCTCTTTTTTAAAGAGACCTAAGTAAAATAGCCTGAAAGGTGATTTTACTTAAGATTCTTCATTAAAAGTTATAATTTTAGGTATTTGTTTAAATGAGAAGCTTAAAATTTTGGTAACTTTCAATTAAATTTATATTTAAGTTTTAGAATAAAGCATTGCTCTTTGATTTCAGAATTTAGATTTCAATTAGCTACACTTCATAGTTTATTTGGAGAAGTATGTGGGAAAGTAAGGCCCACCTGAAAACATGGTATCAAGTCAGAACTGAAAAGTTCTAATCATCAGATTTACTATTTTATGTTGGATTGAAATAATATTAATTGATTAGTTACGGTTTCTTAAGTCGAATGTCTAACAAGAAGGATCGATTAAATGTTTTAATTCAAAACGATAGGACAAACTTTAAGTGGAACAAATGCATAACATACTGTAAGCAAATTTTTTTTTGCTTGCGTTGGAATGTATGGGCGCAAGTGACTCTTTGAGGTACAAAGACAAGAAATAGGCATGAATGGATGTTTAATTTCAGCATTATTTAAAAGTATTACAGTGAAATAATTTTAAAAATTATTGTTGAAAATTGTAATACACCCTACTGAGTAATACATGTTTGACAATGACGATGAATTGACTGGTACACAATCTGAAAAATGTTGGATATTCGAATGACAAGGTTCCTCAACAGAGTGAACTGATTCTTGTAAACAAGGAACTTAATACATGACTACTCACAAGTTAACTCATGTTTTCATAACTCTTTTTTCATACTCAATTATGAAAACGAAATCGGTGATCTTCTTCAAATTTTCAATCAGCAATATGTTAAGATGTCTCTGTAAGAACTAACCGGTGCTTTATAAATCCAACAACTGAATGTTTAACGAACTGCTCTACCTCAGCTAACTTAACGTTTCTTAAAATGACATTCAAATAATTGCGCACACCAGTATTGAAACAGAATTCTTCCCTGCCTATTTTTTGTGTTAGTGCTTCAATACAATATTTGCATCCATACATTCCTTTACAAAAAGAAAAAAAATGCTTGTTGTGAAGTTTCCCTGTCAACCCTTAAAACCATCCTCTTCAGATGCAAAGATTAGTTTGATTAGTTTTTAAAAATACAAAAAAAAGCCTTTCTTTCATAAGAGCCTGTTATATGAATCTTAGGAAGGTTCTTACATTATTTTCTAAAACTAACAAATAAGAAAGCAAATACTAGATATTTATCTTCTTATCTAGAATACTTTTTCTTGTAACATAATGGAAATAACTAATTAGTGCAAACAATATCCTTTACAAACGTTTCCGTATCGTATTTTCATCACTCAAATAGCTTGTCCATTGCACCCAACGATCCAAGAAGATAGATACATCAATGTAACCATTTTATGTTCTGCTATATATTTAATCTATCTCAATAAAGCATTAGAATTCATAAATGAAGCGTTTCTATTAAAGATGCACGCGCAATTTGTTATATCCGCTTTTGGAGAGGTCACTCGGGGTTACTTAATAGACCAGAAACATGGACCGCATATGAAGTCTACGCGTACAACGGTTAATCGATTCGAACTGAGTTTGTTTTGTGAGAGTGGATGAAAGAGACCTCAATATTTGAAGAAGAACCGATATAATGGGTAGACATTCAATGAAAGAAGTATTGGAAATTGGTTCTTTACAAAAGAACAAAGATCATGTGCGTAATTATTTGATTAAGCGTTATTCCATTCAGAGTGGGCATTTTCAGAAAAACCATTATCTTTTAATGATTATGCATTGAAGCTGAGAAATGAATGGAAAAGAATTATCTTCACTATATTAATGTTGTGATTTATCTAAGAATATAAATTCCTTTGATTCAAATATTCAGGAAATCAATCATAAATCAAATAATTCAAGATATAATAAAGAGGAAATACGCAGGCGTTGTTTCCAACCCATAGGATTTATGGAAATGTTGAAATGAAAAAAAAAATGACCGACAGAATTTTGAATCCCAGGCAGAGTTTTTATTTATTTGCATTATAAATATGTGCAATGAAAAGAAATATGAGGAAATTTTTTTCAACATCTAATTTCAGATATATTTTTTGTATTAAAAAGATAAGGTAAAAAAAATTAAATTGCTATGTCTATCAAATATGTGCATTTAGCTTGAATGCGTTATTTTTTTATTTAATCGTTCGTTTGTATATAACATGGATAAATGTTGTTTATTATAATATATTAATGGCTAATAATTAATTTATCAAACTGATTTTTCAATTGTCTCTTTTCAGCGGAAAAAAAAGACAAAGCATTTTAATACGTTACTAAATTAATGCAATAAAGGATTCAAATATTTTGTAATTTAATGCAATAAAGCATTCCAAAATTTTGTAATTTATTTAATACTTGATAAGTCATTCTAAAACTTTCAGTCTGAGCTTTAGAGCAACCGATAATGATAAAAACATTTTAGAATAAGTATCTAATATTAAAGGACTTTATTATCTCATAAATGCAAAAAATATTTCTCAAAATTTATAATAGTACAATATATTTTAATACCAAGAGTGAAATCAAACAAATATATTTTTCCCTTTTCATTCCGTTCAATTTACAATCTGGACACAAGATCAGCCATCATTAAATTTTAATGCTTAAATGCAAAGAGGGATAATACATAACTGATGAACCTTGCTATCAAATAGCATTTCCATTTTATATTATAATATCTCCAAAAAAGTATTAGAATATTCGCCGAACTTTATGCATAAGTATTATTTAATATTCGCCGCTATGTCTGAAGAAGAAAATATGTCAAGTCTAATAGTTGCGTTTGCAGGCAAAATATTTAGTCGTAACACTCAAGGTATTTTTTTCGTCTATAATTACGCACGCACGTATACACACACACACACACACACAAGAAATTAATAGGCAGATTTAAAATTTTCTCCATGAAACAAACGCTAAAATGCACTCTTAATGAGTAATGATCAAATACATGAGAGAGTAAAGAGTTGCCGTTATTAATAGAAATATATCGTCAATTTACGAATATTTTATATTTATCTGAAAATTTCAAGGTCTCGGCATTATGAAATATTGAAAAGTGGAACTTTGTGAACAAAATACTAAAGAGAAAAGCTGTCCATGGAAGTTTTTCTTATTATATGATGCTAAAAGCTAGAATAGAGCCAATGCGAACAACATCGCAGTCAAATGACAAATGTAATTGAATATGTCATCCAATATCTAAATGCACTTGTTTTATGCTGTGTTGTGATATTATGTTCTTTTCTTCTTATAGAATTCACAAATTACAATAGCGAAGTAAATATGATATGCATCACTAAGCATGTGTTGAAGCTATTTCATTATAATTTTGAATTTATTTCATCCAAGTATTGGCAATTTTGGATTTAGAAGAAGAGTTTTTAGGCTATAGAATTCTGCTAAATAAATAAGAATTCTGGTTACTCTAATAATAAAAATACATAAATGCATTTCTATTTATATGAAATCTCCGATTGCTTTAGTTTATGAATGAAAGGTTTGCTGTTCAGGATAAAGTATATTAAAAGACTGATAAATAATTTCTGTTGGTATTACGGAAACCCATTATTTTTGGTTTCTTAATCTAGAAGTTTTTATTTTTGGTTTCTTAATCTAGGTTTCTTAATCTATCTCCTTCCTTTTATCAAACCGTAGCTCGATTATTGTCCGCTGTTCGACGGACTCTCCTCTAGACAGCTATGTAGAGTACAAGAGATTCTCTTGGATTTTGTAATGAAATGTTGTTTGAGAATATAATAGTATAAATATTCAAAACAGGATACAGCTATGAAAATATAAACTGTTTAATTTCCTCATATTCTTCTTTCAGTGCAATATTTTGTATAAGAAAAATTTTGAATTATAATTCAGATTACTTATTTTTTCTTCTATTTAAGCTAATTTGCAATTATTGAGTTATTCGTTAATATGCTTCATACTATATTTCTGAAATTGTATCTGAAGTGGGTCTGGACGAGATTTTTAATAATTAAAAAGCAAAAAGATATTAATTTGTATCCATGTTATAAAATAAATGAATGTGTCGCTTATTCGGAATGAAATTCAAACTGTTGCTGGGGCTGAAAGTAAATTATATTTTTGACATTTCCGACTCTTGACTTCAATATTTCATTTTAAGAAGTATTGAAGTAAGTATTTGAGATCTAACACAATAGAATAAAATATTTGATACTTGAGAAAAGAAAGAAATATATTATTGGCCTCAAAGAATTTTTGACTTGCTATTAGAAAAGTTAATAGTTATAAGAAAGCGATTAATGATATAACATCAAAAGTTTCAAGCCTTGAATTAACTGATATAAATCTAAAAGAGAGTGCCTAAATATTTGTGGGATATCTGGACTTTAATTGAAAACTTGCAACTACAAAAGTATTTCATTTTTGTAAAAATTAAATCTCTAGCTTAAATTTTGAATTTATCAACTAACACTTTAAGCACCCACTCTTAAGATTTGATTTTGTTAAAATAAAAAGTTACTATGTGCACGATTTCTTTTTTAAAGTATTTTTTCATAATGTTAAAAAGGTTTTTCTACAATCAATATTTAACTGAAAATGAACCCCTTTTCTAAGACATTTAGAAGTTAAAGTTAGTCTTGATTGGTGAAAGTATTGATGCTTTAATTTGACAATGCACATATACAAGTTTTATAGCGACATTGGCAATGGATCCTGAAAATGGCTGACAATGATATTTTAGCAAAGATTTTCCAAAATCATTGTTTCCATTTCTCGAAAGAAAAATCTTAGCTACCTGCAGTGCAAAGTCTAGGATCTTCATCATAGCCATCTTCACAATCAGAAGCTCCATCACACAAGTACTGGATGGAGATGCACACTGTTCTTTCTCCAGGACAGCGGAATGGCTGCGTTGGGTGGCAACGGTCAGTGTCTGCTGCAAAAAAACGAACTGATTCAAATGCTGGCAAGAATGGTGCATTGAAATAAATTATAAAAGCAAACAATGCTTGATTAGAATCAGTAAATGAATCACAATATATCACTTTTGTTACATGAAAAGCTTTATCCCATTAATAGGAGGCAGGATTCAGGTAACTTTGAAATTTGGAGTGCATGCTATACCCTGAAACCTATTAGCAATTGAGAATTAATTACCAGATGTTACAATTGAAAATTTACAGTGAATAGCATCTATTCACCGTTGACGTTACTGACAGGGTTTAACATGGTTCTTTTTCAAGGATGATACACCTTTATTATTACCCTTACAGTCAATCCTTCCTCTTTATTCTAAGGCATGAACTTGTTATATTTATTGCTTTCTAAATCAATGAACATGTTATAAGGTTATTAATGAATTAAAGAAGAAATATTTCTTAAAGTCTTTAAAGGGTATATATACGTTCTTGGCAGTTAAGAGGATTAAAAAAAAAATTGAACTACACTACAAAGATCATGTAAAAACCATAAAAATCTTCATAAACATTACTGGGGGAATATCTTCATCATTCGCAATTAATACTGACTTAAATTTTATTCATCCATGTATTTTGCAGCTTTCACATACAATGGGTATGATTTAAAAGTAGCAAACGAATCGAAAGAAATGGGTATGAAAAATCGAAAAACTACAAGTGAACCGCTGCTTCAAAGATAAAATAAAGAAGGTTCTTTTTTGCATTAAATCCTATTCTGAGATGAAAAATGGATTCATTACAACAGCCATACAATTTCAGAAGAAGGAAGGCACGAGTCTAGTCTATATAAATCATGATAAGTAAATGTTGTGAATCTGATTAGAACCAAAGGGATTCAGTTTACTATGAACTGTCGCAACCGTACCAAACAATCAAAGGTAATTTCTATAAATAGCAGTCAAATTATTTTAATTAAGTCTTCAATCGAAAATATCCAGAATGCATTGAAGGTCAATGTTGTTTTTCAATATGGCAATGCTCAGACTGATGTTGAAAAATCAATCGATGATATTCTAGAATTTCCTGTGACGTTGCTCAAACCTTTGTATTCACCAGATGTTGATCCTTTAGATTAATATTTGCTCCTATAAATGTAAAGCGGTCTTTTTTGAAAAATATTAAATTCTAAAGAAGATATATAATATTCTTTTGATGCCTAGATTGCATTGAAACAGCTTGAACTCCTTCATCGTGGAAATTGTTCGCTTTCTCACAAATGACCGATATAATAACTCCAAGAGGAAAATATTTTAAGTAAATTTTTCTTTCATCTTGGCAACGATTAAGTATTTTGAAATTACCAGTAGAAGCGTTATTTGTCTATTTATATATCTAATTATTTCTTTATCTGATGCTATAATCAATCAATTAATAACTAAGGCATGTTATTACAACTTAATAAGAATTAAGATATCCTTAAAATTTTCAAGAAAGAAAAACATCTATGCAGGGATTTTGAAACTTAAGTTTCAGTAAAAGTCATTTTAATACGCCAACAATTAGTATCTTAATTATTCCTTAAAAACACTTTTTAGGGTACTATAGAAAATATTTTTGTGATGTTTGTAACAACATGAAAGGTAAAAAAAATAATGCATTTCTGAATTATGTTTATATATTTAAACCATTGTGAGAAGCTTTGAAAAGATAAAATTTTAAAATGCATTATTGAGACTTGGATAAATATCGTAATCAATCATGTAAGCATAACTTAGCCCTACCCTAGCCGAAACTGTACCTTTAATCAACCAACTATAGTATATTTTAAGTACCTAATAAATTATATCAATAATATGTACGGAAAATATGTTGAAATATTTTCTTTGCAACAGCAGTAGCTGCAGTTATATTTTTATCTGTTAAAATCCATCTGCTTGATCTTGAAAATAGCTTCTGATGTTATAACATCTTTATGATAGAGAATCTAGTGCGAATGAGTGCTTTTGATAGTGAATCTCTCTAGTAATATAGAAATCTGGTAATGTTCACAGGGGAGAAAATCATAAGTAAAAATTTCTATTCAGAAAAAAGTAATCATTATTAATTTAGCTTGTTTTCTAGTTCCTTTGTTACAATCAGTTTCGCTTTTTTTATGTATGATGATTAAATAATCATCATTAAGAAATTTTTAATTTCTAAAAGTCTATATCCTAATTTTTTTATAATCAAGTTATTTTTAGTCTTTGAAAAAGAATATTTTAAAAAAATTGTTTTGAATAATATGAAATCATTAGGCAATAATGTCCCATTGATTTATAAGGATGAATTTCAATTTTCATAAAGAATCAGCATCGAAAAACAATTTCTGTTCTGGATACATTGTGATAAGCTCGTTGGGTCAACTATGCTTTTATAATTCAATTAAATTCCTTAATTAGAAAGAGAATCGATTAACTCTACAACCCAAACTATCGTCGTTTAGGACTCAAGAGAGCGTAGGTGGCTTATGTTTTTGAGGTGTCTAGTAAATCTAAAGTTTTACTTACTACTTACAGAAGGAACTTTGTTGTATATACATAATAATAAGATTTGAGGTCTGAAATTCTATATTTTCTTGAAGAAAGTTTTAAACAATAAATTTTAAGTTTTATATAAATTATCGAATGAAAATATAAATTCAGATTATAATAAATATAAGCCCTTCATCAGAGAAAATTTAATTCGTTTCATAGAAATAATTTTTTAATCAAAAAATAAATCTTAAGACTCCTTTTCAAACAATGGGGATTTATCTAGCTTTGATATCTCAATTTCTTCTAAAAGCAAGTTTTTCAAGGGAAAAAAAGAGTGCTATTAAAATGAAGTCGATTTTAAAATGGCTCGGCAGTTTATATTTCATCCACTTTAAATATTCAGAGAAAAATATTATATATTTAAAGTGCCATGTTTAAGTTTTAGAAACGACTAACTAACATTTATTATTAAAACTTTCATCTGCGCTTCTAATTTCTGAACAAATTGCTCGTTTTCAGAAGTCTCAGCTACGGAGACCTTACATTGTTTGAGGCAGTTTTTTAAGTCTTAAGTAATTAATATACTCGTTGCTGCTAATGGGCACGTGTAAACTTCTAATTAAAAGGACATCCCAAGCGTTTTACGACACTTACATAAAATTAGAGACATGATTGTTCTTACTTTCCCATTTCTTTTGTTTTCTCTAAAGATCTGAATTATTCAAGTTTATTTAATGCTTTCTGCGAAGTAACTTTTCCTAACAGTTGTTTTATTAGAATTTTTATGAAGAATTAAAGGCTGGAGGCTTTTGAAAAAATACGGATGTTTTGTAAGTCATAAACACTTAATTGGTGAACTCAGCGTGACTAGAAAAACCAGTTTTGTTGAATTTTATTAAAATCAAAATGTGATATTTTAATTAAGAAATAATATAGAATTCCAAGATTTTGCTTTGCTTCAAAATTAATTATTGAATGCTTACTTTTATATATTTTTTCTTATATACTAAAAGAACGCTTTGTAATTGTAATACAATTTATTCAAGAAATTTTAATGAATCTATATGTTTTAAGCGACGACACTTGAGTTGGCAACCTTTTCATCACTCATCCTCTACTTCAGATATGGCTTGCACACCTCCACAAACGTGATGGATTTTTTTGTGGAAAAGGTTTCGGATCTGCACCTTCCACCACAGAACTTCTCACTAGGCTTTCCTGACTTTACACAAGTTTAGGATATTTATGCTAATTGAAACAGCAGTTTGAAAAAGGGAACAAGCGCTGACGAACCGAATAAAAAATATACATAAATTGTGTGTAATCATACAGAGGCTCAATATTTACTGCATGAAAGAAATGGAAATTCAACTAAATAAACCACTGATATATAGGATTTTATCTAAATGTTTGTATTGGATCTTCATCGAGAGATGGCGCCATGGGAAAATTAATTTTAATTCCGTGTACTGCCTGTTTCTGTTTGATCCGATTTCTTTTTGTGAATAATTTTAAATTCGTTTATATTGTTTAATAAATCTTTAGTTAGTTTCATTAGTTTTTTTTTAGTCGAATTCAAATCATACAGTTTGGCTAAAAAACAATAAATAAATAAGTTTTATTTTCCGGAAGAAACAATGTAAGGATTCGTTATTTTCTTCAAAGTGCTCATTCAGTTGACAGTGGTGTATTATGTAAAAAATATAATAGAAAAAAACTATCTAAAATTAATATATTCTTATATTAATAAATTATAATTAATACAACTTAATTAATTATTTCTAATTTTTAATTAATATAATTTATCAGAATTATATTAATTAAAAAATTAATATAATTCTCGGAATAATATATGTAGGTTTAAAAGAATTAAGAGGTTTTAAAGAATTAATTACAAAAGGTTTAGCGAATTAAGAATATTAAAGATGAAAAAACAGCATTAGGAAAGAATTTAGTTTGCTAAATATTTTTTAGCTTAGTAATAACTTAGTTCTCTGAAACCACTCCAATAATACACTGCAATAAAAAGTAAAGATGAAAAGACGATCTAATTTGAACTGAAATTTCAAGACATCTTGATTAGTTTTCTAAGTTAATTTGAGTAAAACACCACTATATAAAAGATGAACAAAACTGATTTATCAGGAAAGCCAGGTACTTTTTCAAAATTCGTTAAATTGAGATTTATTTCAATTCCAGAATAATATCTCAACTTGATACAATCAGCCAGAATACAAAATACTCCCACCACATAAAGCTGTGAAAATATTGACACGCTAAAGTTTATGCTTTCATGAGCAAATTCGTTTCTACACTCACAAAACTTGTTATGCTAAAATTGTTGTCCGACTGCATAGGTTCTGTGCAGATTAAAGCGAGATCAATAATTCAGGGCACATGAATCTAAAATGTCTGATAATTTGCAAGGCTAACGAATCTCCAGAAGCAGCGAAAGCTTAACGAAATCGTCTTATCTTAGAAAATCTCGGAAATGAATAATTCAGTTTTCTTTGAACTGTGTTTATAAAAGCCTTAGTCATATTTTGAAATAATCTTTATCTTACATTCAAGAGTTGAACAAATTACATTTGTATTTCATCGAATTGCATTTATAATTTAAAATTCAAAATTAGCCGAATTTTTTTTTGGAAGAAAAATATTTTTCCATCTGCTTTGTCGAAAGATAAGAGGAAACGTAATTTATTTTATCCGGCGAATAAGACTTTTTGCGTTCTTGGATAATTTTTTACAAATCCAAAGGAAACATCAAATTGCATTGCTATTTCTTCTAGAATAATTTTTTTGTAGATTATTTTCTTTCATTTCTTCTATTTTTAAAGTGCTATTAGATTTTATTACAACAATAAAACTTAATAGCCCTTTAAAGTTTGCTTTTATGTTTAACTCTGTTGTACGGAATAAATCGCGGCGTAATTTTCTTTTTACATTTCCTGCTTGTATCGTTTTACAATATTAAAGAAACCTGTATTTTTATGGCATCTCAAAATAAAGTGAAGAGATTTAAATGTCACGGGATATTCTATGTCAGAATTTATGAAATTTATGACAGAAAATCCAGATTTGTTCCTTCTCTTTCCTTGCTTCGGAATCATCTTTCTCCTGCAGATTCAAAATAATAGTTCTTAAGAAAATTAATTATTTTGACTCTCTTACTTTTATTACTAGAATTAATTCTATGGGGAAAAAAACCGTAAATTTATTTCGTATTTTATACAGATAAGCCTTATTTCAGTAAATCATGAATTAAATAAATATACATTAGATACATATAAGTATTATTTTTTAAAGTGAATATTGATTGCAAAATTCATCATTCAATTCTTATGACAACTTAACATCTAGTTTTGAAACAATTAAAGCCTATTTAATAGGTCATTAGGATGATGATCAAGCGATGTGGCAGATTCTGCAAACTTTCATACCACACAAGTAGGAAGACGTTTGATACACGACGGATTCAAGGTGCAGTAAGCCCTCAATCCACAGTATCGAATCGGGCTGGATCTCGAACTTTCGATTCTGTTTTCCCATAGCCAAGCCTTTTCTATGCTACCACATGGGTGGGATTTTAGTGGAATTAGATCTAGAATCTTCGAATTTCCCCATTCTTAGATCCATTTTCTATCACTAGGTATTGTAGCAGATTTCTTTTGTTTGTGATTGATTTTAAACAAAAGAAAGCTCCTACCGTTATATACTTTGTATATAATAGGATACCTTAGTACATGCGCCTGGTGCATACTAGAAGTCCTCGCACTTGTATATTGAGTCATTAAAGAAAAAAGGATACCGGCTGAGATGTCGTCTTCGTCATCTGATTTGGTTCCAAACTATGATTATTATCCCTTGTGTTGAAAAAGGACGTTAAGTTAATTAAACATAAACTGACGATCCGTTCCGATACTACTCCAGTTCTGACTAGAATAACATCTGAACTGGCACTCCTCTCACCAAAATTCTACTCTGTACCAGTGGGAGGAAATTTGATCCTCGATATCAGAATATTGAAGTCGAATCCCCAGGGGATCTTGGGTCGGCACCGTTTTTCAACCCTGGAACCCTCCTTTTTGAAAACTGAGATCAGTCCACCTAGAACCCAAATGAAGGTTCACAAAACAAACCAATCACATCAATTCTGTAAAGTACAACAATTGTTGTACTTAATAAGAAACATTTTTATAAGAAATGCAAAATTAAATATAAAAGAGTTTTAATTTTCCAATTACTATTTTCTGTTACAAGTTTAAGATAATTAAGATTTGAAATTCATAGTGATCCTATCCTTTCGAAATTGAATCCGAATTTGACATTTCCCATTTCTTGTAGCTAAGAGGATAAATTTCGGATCCTTACGGAATCACACCATAAAAGATATAACATAACTGCTCAGGAAAAAGAGCAGACCAATTCTTTTGTCAGAAGTTATCTAAGAAATAAAAGATGATCACGAGAGATAGAGAGAAGGGATAAAAACAATAAGGAGTTTTCTCACACAATATAAACAGAAAAGTTCCGAAAAGAAACGGGAAAAATGCCTACTCACAATGGCTTAAGAGAAAAGAAAAACACACTGTCTCAACTATATTTCAAGTTTTCTTTGAGTAGCCATTGTTCACTGAGTTTGTCAGGTTAGAGATTCGAATAGGACAGCATTATTACAGAAGTGAAATTAAAAGCAACTATAGGCGTTCTTAGGGTTTCTTAACATGTAGGATGTGATCTCAAGTGGGGATCTGAGAAAAATGTTAAGGTTTAAAAACTCCCATTGAGCATTAAAAAAAGAAAAAAAAAAAAAAACGAACAAATATATTTAGCGTAATGATGGTCACTGATGTCATTTGATTCACGCTTGAGGGATCATGCCTTGAACTAAATTAAACGATGCTTTCTTTACTATAGGATAGTAATGGGAAAGTAATCTAATTAAATGGAAGATGTGAATCATAAAATGTTAATAATCCCGGTGAATGTGTTAAACAGTAGTTTGCAGTAGTTAAACAGTAGTTAAATAGAATATGTTTCAAGTAGAGAAAATATGGAGTTAAAAGGCAATCTCTCATAAAGCTTCTTTAAGCAAATATGGTTAAAAAATTATTTTGAGAAATGTCATTTAAATTTTCAAAACAATTATTTTTAATGAATTTCCCTTTTTGATTTCTTTAATTGAAGAATAAAATAGTAAAAATGCAAAAATAATAATAAAAAATCAAGCAATGTTTTTTAATTTAGTGTAACAAATGAACAATGCTTACACAGTGGCAAACGTAAAATGTACCTGACATTTTGCTAAGTAGTTAAAAAAAATACGTAAAGAGGTCGCACGTGTGACGTTCCAACTGGCTAATCGAACAGTTAATTGCAATTTCTCAGCATTTGAAATTTTACAACTTTTGCAATTTTTTGCCCTCACTTAATTCTTCCTTCTTTGTTTCCCCTTGTTTTTGATTTTTGAGATAGTGGAAAATGTTCGCTATAAAATCCCCCCCCCCCACTCAAAAAGAAAAAAGTAGAGTCGAGAGAGAAGACATTTTTAAGAAGCCTTGGATTTCCTTGGTAGTCAAAGTTAAATAGTAACTATAATTCAGTGAATTCCAGAATTAAATTACTCACGGAATTCAAAATAAGTGCAACTATCTTTAAAGTTTAAAGTAGAATGAAATTATATTAATATTTTTCTAGTATAATACTTTTTTCTGATTATTTATCGTCTGATATAATGACATCAAAGAAAAACTAAATTAGGAATTTTACATCCTGTTTATCCAGTTTGAGATTTTACATTTACTTATTTTTATAAAAAGGTGTTTTATCATAATAACGTATAATGGATTGAAATATGTTTTCAATAAATCTTCAAACAGATAATGCATTAGAAAATTTAAATAATAATAATAATAATATGGGAACAGTGTTTCTATTTTAAAAAAATCGAAACTGACTTTGAACAAATAGAAATTCATCAGCGTTTAAATAAATTAATCGGAGAAAAAAAGAATCTAAATGAATAAATGTGGTATTTTAGAATATGTATCATCCTTTCTGAATATGCCATAAAGCAAATAATAAACTGAATTAAATGCTTTAAAAATAAAACAAAACTGATTTACTGACTGATAAATTTGTTTTCTTAAATTTTTTGCTAAGTTTTGTAAAAGCAGTTTTAATAAGAGATAATTAAAAAAATATATATAAATAGTTAATTCTTTTATATTCATCTTCATATGCAAATTTTTAACATGAAACGACTGCATAAATTTAAAATATTCTATTTCCATTTAATAATTTAATAGAGATTTTATTTAACTTAAGTTTTTAAAATTGTTGCAAAATTATCGCTTGAAAATAATTGTTTTATATCAAGTTTCATGAAAATATTTAATTTTCATTATGAGAAAATGGAATTTTTAGTAAATAATGTTTAAAATATGCACTTCTTTATTTAAAATCGTGCATCAATAACACTCTGTTAATTTCAGAGAAAATTTTCCAATTAAAAACAATTTTTGTTAAAATGCTTCGAAAATAATTGTTTGACGTATATATTTTGCCTTGCGAATCAAAGTCTAGGAAAATATTAACTTGATTTCTATTACGGTAGAATTTGTATCTCTGTGAAAATATTTTCTTAAATTTCAATACCTTTGAAAATATTGACGTAAAATATATATAAATTAATTAGACGTAATCTACTTATCACAGCTATTTCACGCAGAGTTCGCGTTTCCTTCATTTGTCATTTTCTGGAATATTTGTTCTAGATTTCAAAATATATGCAAAGTAAACTAAATTTCAATAAAAGTACCGAAACAATAGAACAAAAGACTTCTCAATTTTACAAATGAACTTATTGCTTTATTTATAATGATGAATAGGAAGGCAGGCTTTCACATATTCCAGAAATGTTTCATTGAATATCTTTTTTAAATTTATTTACTGCAAGTGTAATAGCGGAAATTCAATTTTCAGTTATAATAGAAATTGTTTCGTGTTATAAATTCAAATATTAAAATTTTTCTAAACACATTTTGTATTATTTAATCCTTCACTCATGCGGGGAAAAAAATGTCGGCAGTTTAAATGATTGTGCGCTAGATGGCAGAACCAGTCGCAAATGGGCTACCCAGTCTGCATTAACAGGATTGATTCTGTGACCATAGGATAGTGCGATTGCATTTGTCGAATATCTTTTGAATTCGCTTTCTTTCTCATTAACATAATGCCAATCTGAAAATGTGAAAGCTTATAGAGAGAATCTGAACTGAATTTAAATATTCCATTAAAGTGAAAGAAATAATGCTCACGACTTGCCGAGATTCCCATTTTCATTTATTGCAATTTCAATAAATTTAAATATATATTTTCTCCACAATATGAGTTCATCTCTCTTTTTAATCTCTTAATTTCCTGTTAGAGAAGAAAAAATAACAACTGAACAATCGACTGAATAAAATAATCTTTAGGAAGTTTAATTTTTTTTTCTGTCCTAAGATATCTTGCGATTCTTTCTTATTTCACAGAAATGGCTAGAGTAATATATTTTTTATAAGCAAAATGTATTGATTTCTAAATGCATTGGTGAATTGATTATATAAAAGATGCTAACTGAAATCAGGTCATGAAATATTTTAATTACATTTTCAGCATAGTTTTTTGTACTGTGTTTTGAAAGACTTATCACGTTAAATAAATGGAAGCAGAAAAGTTTTTAAATTTTTTCCTTTTGAATAAACAAATTAATTTCTAATTGATTTTCATTTTCATTAGTAAGATATTACCAGAATTTTATTGAATGGACAGCAATTTTTGAAAAAAAAAATGAATGTTTAAATTTTTAAAGACAATAATGATTAAACGGATTTATTTTTTGATTTCGTTATTACAAACAGTGAATTTTTACCCCCAAAGTATAATTTTTTATGCCTGGAAGGTGCAGGATCTAGGAAACGTACAAGGTTATCAAATGACTGATTATAAGTAAAAATTGGCTTGGAGCATCTTTCCAGTTAAATGACAATGGTCTGTGAGTGTTGGTATAAAGTAAGATTTCTTAAAATGCATATACCTTTTGAGCTTTATAAATTTAGTGCAAACATTTTAAAAACACACTCTCATTAGTGTGCTAAACGTAGACTGTTTTTATTTCTAGTCTTGAATTAAAATGCATTATTATAAATATTACAGAATCTTGAAATAAATTTTTATCGCAAATTTTGTATCAGGTGATATCATTAAAAACATAACTGAAATTTGGTTGAATTAATTGGTTAATTCAGAAGTAGTGGAAATACAAAAATAATTTATTGTCTTCTAAAATACATAAGTGTCTTCTAAAATACAAATTTTTTTAAATAGGAGATCATTAGAAAGTAAGTATATTGCCGCATTGAAGAAAGACTGTCGAGTCTCCATGACCGAATGGGTATGGCACGGGTCTTTTGATCAAAAGACCTGGGTTCGAATCCCGCTAGAGACGCTGAGATTATTGGTATATGTAAATACTTAATTCCTTGATTTTATGTTTTCCTTTATTTCATGTTCCAGAAGATACTGGACATTTTTTTAGTTTACCAGACAAGTGTTCTGGACTTTTCTTACTGTCTCCAGAAGAGTATTCTGGAACTTTCTCTGCTTATATAAAAGCAGAAGATTTGTCAGTTACTGTATTCTCAGTTCTGAGTTCAGTTAATAAATTGGTTTAGCTCTACCTCTTGTGTGTGTCATTAAGTTCTATAGTAAAGTATCTACGTGACAATATATATATATATATGTGTGTGTGTGTAAAATGCAATTTTCCACTATTTCATCGTTTCATGAAATAAAACAATTTTTGTATTAATATTTTAAATATAGTTTATTTTTTTTCCTTATAAGAAGTATATTGATAGAAAGTATTATAATCATAAAAAAAAAATTGATCCCGAAATTTTGAGGAATTCAAACGTTTTAGAGTTAGAAAAAAGTATTTCTTGATATATGTCACTCTGTCTGCGAACATAGTTATTTAAAACGTGACAAATAATATAAATGAAATACGGCATGCGATTTAATTGTCAGAACTGTAGATTTGTTTTAAATTTTGGAATAAATCCGATTGGCTGTCGTTCTGTTGATACCCACATGAACGCAATAATTTAAAATCTTGGCAAGATAGATGAATGAAATGTACTCTATGGTTTCTCGATGCCAAAATTGTAAACCAATATTCAATTTGGAAACGACATGTGAATGGAAGTAGATAGAAAATACTACTGAATATTTTTAAATATGCTATAAAGCTTAGTCTAAAACTCGCTGTATTGTATAAGTATATGGGGAAGTGGAAAGGAGAACTCTGTTGATTTTAGAAATTTATTAAATTTCTCATGCACGTCCGAGTTCAGTGGTTTTTGAAACATAGCTAAATTTTACTAATTTAATTATTAAATCAACAGTTCTCTGATAAAAACAAATTTTCTACATCTAATAAAAATTCTAGCAAAAAAACTGATTTTTTAAAGTACCCTAACAAGGACAAAAATAACAGTGAATCAACATTTAAATGACTCGGTCATATACTAAATTGAAAAAATTGAGCTTCAAATACCTTACATAAACGAAATTTATTGGTTTCTGTAATTCTTGAGGAAGGGTTCTTCTCTTTTTTCCCCGTTAGAATTACTTTCGAACGGAAAGAGATAAAATAGACAAAACTGGGAAATCACATAAATAGTATACATTGCAGATAAAGAAATAGCTAAAAAAATGTAATTAAAAAATTTTCTTTCTATTTATCCGCTTGAGCTGCTTAGGTAATTACCTGTGTTGGTTTTGTGAAATAAAATCATGCTTTTTTTTTGTTTATAAGTTGTCCCTTTGTTTACACCCAATTTCCGAACTGCATAATGAAATTTTGGAACAGGCCAAAAAGTAGTCAAAATATATTAACACAGCTACATAATGGGATTTGTCAAGGTGGGTGGCTTAAAAAGTGGAAACGTGTTGCTTTTGCAAATGAAGAAAATTCAAACCTTTAACCCTAATGCTTCCAAACAGTTTTCTCACAAAAGAAAAAGAAAATCACTTTCCATAAAAGAGCAAGAATGATAGTAAGGAGAAGAAAGTTAGAAGACATAAAATGAAAGAAAATAGTTTGCTCAAAGATTTGTTGAAATGGATTCGACTTTATTTTACACCAAAGGTGCATGAACAAAATTGGGTTTTCCCACTGGGTTTCTGGGCGAATATATCGCACTAAAATGGCTGTTTTCAAATCTTGAAAACATAATGGGGAACTCACAAAATAGCTAGAATCTAACGCGAAATAAAATATCTAGGGACTAATTTTTATAAATGTGTTTCACATTCAGTAGAGTGAATGCACAAAATTAGTTGAATTATAATATTCTTCTCATGTAGAGTCTCTTTGAAGTTATATTACGGTTTTCAAATTATTTGATGTATTTCTTTAATAAAGTCTGTATAAAATTTCGAAATTTAGCTATTGTTTTTTTATTTTAAATGTCACGATGAAAAATATTTAAATTCATTTTATCTTGAAAGAGAAAAATACATAGCAAAGATTAAAGAAGAATGCGTTTTACATCCAATAGTTAAAAATCAAATTGTAATAATTTTTTATACGTTTTCATTTAATTCGATTTACTTCATGTTGTAAAGATAGAAATTTTTATTCAGCATTTCCTGATTTGTAAGAGTTTTCAAATTTTAATATTTGTGTTATTTGAATGGAAATATATTATTTTAATACTTTCAGAACTTAAACATTAATAAATCTATTAATTCAAATTAAATTTTGAATGCGTAAGAGTAACGCCATCTGGTATCTAATTAAAAAATTGAATTGAGGAATTCATAATAATTATTATACGTGATTATGAATTAAATATTAAAAAAAGATAATTAGAATAAAAATAATCTATTTTTAGCACTTTAATAAAAGTGTAATTTAAAAACTGCTTTCATTAAATTTATTTACAAGTCAAAGCTCAATTATCCGAATTGGTATTTCATTCGAAGATAAATATTTTCAAGTTTATACATTTTATCACCAACTATTGTAAGAAATTTTGATTTGAGATAAATAAGAAGTTTGTAATTGCAGTATACATATTTTTATTGATATTTTTCCTTTCAATTCAAAAGCGTTACTAACAAGTCGTGGTAGAACCAAGGCTTAAAGAATGTGAATTGGCAAAATACGAAACAGGTAATGAAAATTTATCTAATTCCTAAGGGTGATTTTACGTATTGATTTATTGTTCGATTGGTGAAAAGAAATTAAAATAAAAAGACTTCAGGATTGTACCTCTTACGCTATATTTGAATCAAATTAACTATCCATACCTTGTTTGAAGTTAAAATCCCCCTAAATGCTCCAATTAGCCATCCTTTTACTTTAGTTACAATAGTAGTTCAAGTTAATGGCTGATATAAACTAAGCGAAACACTGTTCTCTATATCGTCGTAAACTCTGCTTTAGTACCTGTAATTAGATAGAAGAAAATATTAGCCTCCACGCTTTTCTGGCGATAAACATCTATTAGATTTTCGGGGCCTATTGGAGAGTTTATTGACCTCAACGAAACATACAACCATTCTTGTACCATACACAGCATGAAGCTTATAAACATTAGACGTACAAAATCGTAAAATGGAACAATTGCTCTAAAACAATAAAGTTGTAGGAGTTATGCAATCCGAATAGCGGCTGATCGATCAGTTGCCCAGTTATGGCACTATCTATTAAAGCATTCGTTCTGTAACGCGCCAGACATCTCAAAGTCCTAATATCAATGATTAATAGTTCCATAAAATGAGCATCGATGATCTTTCTGTTATATGGCATAACGATTCTGCTATGAATGAGTTACAGGCCTATGAATTAAACTAAATAACAATGAGAATATTGGATTTCTGTCATAAAGTGAGCTTTCTCATATGTGACGCAATTATTTTAATATAAATGAGTTACAGGCATATGAATTAAACCAAATAACAATTAGATGACTGGATACCTATCACATATATATTGTTATAATATTTATGATATTTAACTGCTTTATGTACGAAGCAATTTTATCGACCAATTTTAGTTTTTAAAGAATAACAATAAGCTTACACCATTTTACTTAACTACTTACATTTAACGTAAATGCAATGATTGAATTAGCTTAAAAATTTATTTCCTTCTAAATGGCTAAAAAATTTCTAATCATTCCTTGTAAAAGGATTCTTTTCTGTAAAACGAAACGGGAAAAGTTATTCGAGAATTGAAAGTAAAACTTCTGAAATCCCTTCTCTACCGACTGCGAACAAGCATTGAGCAATTCAGTAGACAATCAAAAGAAAAGGCTAATAGTCACTTTTACAATCAAATTAGATGATTACGTTAATAGAATAAAATAAATAAATGACAACATTAGCACTTAATGGTAATTAGTTCGAACACAGATGGAAGGAAGGAGAATTAAGATGCAGAGTACAACTCGTATTGGAGCATCTCGCAAAGCGATTTCACAGCAAATTTGCTGCAAGTGGGACAAACTCAATGATAGGAATTTAAGAAAATTAGAAAGAGAATTTGTAACTGGTTTAGGTGTGTATAGATATTATAGAATTTAATTCGATTTCTATAAATAATTCGGACATGATAATAGATTATCATCTTTTATTCAGGAGGAAATATATAAATCATAGAACAATGAATAATAAATATAGGCTATTATTTATGCTATCGTTGTAATTGATATTTATAGCATATTGAGGACAACAAAAAAAGATTATGAATAAAAATTAAGACGTGAAGAATTTATTTTCTTTTTTAGCAAAGTCTAAAACATGCAGTTTTATTTATTTAGTTTAGAACTTAATGAGATTTGTTTTTGAGAATTTAGTGCATCGACAAAAGATTATTTTTTGTGAGTTCACCATCAATACTTTTAACAATTCTTTTCCTTCTATTATGCTTTCAGGTAAAAGACATATCCAGGAATAAAGCATTTTCTGGCTGGCCCGTATTGCGTATTACTGAATGCTCGTTACCTAAATCTGAAATATAACTATAAAATTCCCGAATTTTATATTCAATTGTAGTTATATATTTTTTATTACATATATCTATATATCTTTACATTTAGATCTATATATCTAATATAGATGCATTTCATATCTATATATCTTTATACAGATATATGTTTTATAAGATACACGTTATATAAGATGTTGTTATATAAGATATATGTTATGCGCTACATAAGATATATGTTATGTGCTATATAAGATATATAGATCTATATATCTTTATATCTTATATTTATGTATCTTTTCTATAGATAAATTCCCGAATTTTATATTCAATTGTAGTTATATATCTTTTATTTCCTGAAGTTGAGATTTCTACAATGTTGGATTTGTTTTTGATGCTTATTAAATGCGACAATCAAAATATAAAATTTCAGGGTTGGAAATACACCCCAAGTTTAAGGATTGGGGGATTATGAAGATAAAAACTGTGATCTCCTAGAATACGTCATTACTTTGCAAAGACTTATATAGTATGAATAAATTGTGTTATAAAAGAAATTACTGATAAAAATCTATATTCAATATTAGTTATAAATCGTGGATCGACTACCACGCTACCTCAGAAGTATGAAAAATCATACCTGAATGTCTTGAAAAGCTAGAGGATTGTAAGATGGTCGAGATTTAATGATGCTCATCACTTTTTCAGGAAAAAATGTCATATTAACATTGTATTGCAAAGAGACAATTAATATTAATTAGATCGAGTGAGTTTTGGATATATGCAATATAAGCACTTGTTTGGATTTTAGAAGGAGATCAAAATTAGGTATCAGGGTCATGTTTTGATAGCAATAACATATTCTATAGTGATACACATATAAATATATAATAATACACATATAAATACATAATAATACACATATAAATGTTTTCCTTGGAATGAAAGACGAAATTAAAGTTTAAGGTATTTTAGAGCACCATTTTTGCATTTCAGTATCTCATATGTTTCTTTTTTGAATAAAGGATATCATATAAAATTTCTTAACAGATGAAACAATCTATGAAATTATTTTACCTTTTCAAAATATTTTAGAGTAATAATTTTAGACATGCAAATGTTTATTAAGAGCATAAAAATTACACAACTAGTTTAATAGGATAGCATCTTCATAATTAAATTATTATTTTTCATAAAAGTGAATAATAACGTTTTAAAAACTTCTTTAATGGCAAACGTAAAAATTTTGCATTGAGTTTTTTTTTATTCTTTTCTTCTGCATATAATTTATAAGTAAAACATTGAAAAAGAGACTTAATCGTAAAACGATGTTTTTAAGCAATAAAAGGAGTAATAAAAATTCATGAGATGATGAAAATTCGAGAAAATAATACTAAATTACCAGAAAATATTTCTGTAAAATCTGGCAGCTGAATTGAAGGTAGTTAAAGTTTTGGACTTGTATTAACATATAACAAATTCAATGCATTTTTTAAAAAGCTCACAAATAACTCGATCCTTACTTAATACAAATTAGAATGACAAAAAGCTTTTCAGAAATTTCAAATATCTAATTAATACAATCCAGTTAAAATGGTAATGGAAATTAATAATGTGGAGACGCAGTTTGTCTTATTGAAAAAGTTGTACCACATTATATATAAGCAGACAAATAAATGCGTATATCTTATAATTAACCTGTTAAGGACCATGATAACGTGTACGTGATCACGCGATTCTCCCTTCAAGACCCACGATATCGTATATGTGATCAGCCTTTCCCACTCCAGGAGCCATGATCGTGTATACGTGATTTCAGTTTGGAATGTTTTATTTAAATTTTTAAATGGCACTAGATGACGGTTGAAGTCCGTTATAATTTCGAATAATGTTTCACAGAACATTGACCTTCAATATGCCCATTTGCTTCCGAGTTTTTCTTTATTTGACCCGGGAATTTAAACATATAAACAGTTACACTTTTTCGGCTCTCCCGATAGGCTGGGCATTTAAAGGACATTGACTGCCTGCGCTCTGCTGGGTTTACATTTATATTTTGACTAAGATGGATAAAAGAATACTTATTGGTTTATGTGAGTGTAGATTTATCGTTTGCATTTGGAGTTTGCAAGATAGTTTTTTTTTTATAAATATTTTGGGTAAGTTTTATTTTAGGCATTATGGCAAAAAAAGCAAAATATTTAAGTGAGAGTGAGATTTCTAAATTGATGAATAAATAGTATAGTTCTTTAAAAGAATAAAAACGGAAGTTATCTTTTTGTAAATGAAAATAACTATTCAACGTAGGGCTTTGTTCAGAAATATGTTTTGAAATGTATCATAAACTTCAAATATTTTAGATATAATTAAGTAATTTTTTTACATTGTTTTCTAATATTTTCCCTGTTATAAATATTAGTAAGCAAATGTATGTCATTTTCTGAAAGTATATATTATACATAACTTTATTCATTAAAATGTTACTCTAATAAAAATGTTTCTTTATTTCCTTCATTTATTTTAAATTTTGCAATTGTTTTTTTAAATATCACGACAATTTTATTACAGTATATTCAGATACTATCAATCATAATAAGCTATAAATTCCAGCATTTTTATTAGCAGTAATGATTTTATATGAATTTTTAATTAAAATTAGGCTTAGTGGGAAAAATCACCCTGGCCTGTGGGTGCTTACACTCTCGGAGCCCGCGGACCTGAGGGAATGCTTCTTTCTCTCTTCGCCGGTCCTGAAGGGGTTAAGATATAATAAAAATATTGAAAAAATATACGGAAAGGGAAGCAGTTTAAGAGTTATAGAAAAGTAAATATTGACAAAAATCAGTGAAAAGAATTTTTAAAATTCACCAGGCACTTAGCTTTTGAGACTTTCCACTTAGCTGACACATTTCAAAGTTCAATATTGGATTAGAAGTTAAATTCTGTACTATTCATACACAAATAATGCAATAAAGTAAACTAACTCTATCCCTCGGGAATTTTACTATATAAACAAAATTCGAACGAATTCCTGTCTATTCGAATATTTTTGAAAGTCTAATTATTGCGTAAATATTTACTGATTGATTTTCAGATAAGTCTTCTAAAAAAACCCCTTCGATTTGGTGTATTTTAAAATACTTCATCCTCTTCTTTGAAGAACTTCACATTGCACAGAATTGTTTCTAGCAAAGGCCAACAGACTTGCAAAGTTTATTTATTACGCATGGTATAACATGCAAGACTCCCTTTTTATATGAAAATTCTTGAAAATTTAATAATCGAGCAAATACTAGTTTGATTCTCAGACAAGTTTATTTTATTTATTGAGGGTAAATTTTAAAATGACTCTTTCATATCTTTTAAGGATTCTACATTTTACAGATTTATCCCTAAAAATTTTAAATAAATTTATATAAACACTTTGGAAATTTAGAATTAGCTTCTGAAACTGAAATTAGAAGCGAATTCTGAGAGCATAAGTGCCATAATAAGATCTGTTAATTAATTTTTAGATTTTCTTTAATTGTCTTTACCTAAAATGTATCAGTTGATTCCTTAAAAAAAATCACTCACTGCGACATATGGCCAACGCATTTGCATAAACACTTCGGAAGCTTATAACAAGTTTATTATTAGCTGCAAAATCAGATTTTTGAAAATAAAAGCATCACAACAACATCCGTTAATTCATTTTCTACTAAATTTTCTTTAATTGTCTCAGTCTAAGCAGACTAATTTTTTCCTTTTTTAAAAACTATTCTTACATTGTTCAGATAATGCATACGCATAAGCTTCTAATGAAACTCCAACTTTTGAAAACTTATTGCTGAAGATGGCAAACAAAATATCCTAACCACCGTGAAGAGCATTAATAAATTTATTCTTGGCGGCTAAACTGAAAAGAAAATATTGACCCATGATCCCACTTTAGCCCTGGAGAGCGTTGAAACTCGGTTGAAGATGGTGGTTATGAATTTTTCATCCAGATATCGTCCGTTTCCTTTATTGGTTGGGAAAACGTCACCAAACACGATATCCTGGAATTCATTCAAATGAGCATACTTTCTTTGAAGTTATTTTTGGAGAAGAATTTTCAAAACATAAGTTTTATCTCTCGATAAAACGATTTCATAACGTTTTTGAAGGAAAGAAAAGAAATTTTTCTTACTGAAAGGAAGTAAAGAATGTTGAAGATGCCGAAGCATAAGAAGAATGGAAATGATGCAACTAATTTGACAAGTCACGGAAGTTCTACATTTGCGGTGAAGAAAATTTTGAGCTCTTTTCATGTTAAGAGGAAATTTATAACTCAAAAGTTAGCCACTAAGCAATTAATGGTTTTCAGGGAAGCTCAAAAATGAATTCGGCTCTTGGTTAACTGAAGAGCATTTTATAAAATTTCACTTCATTAAAAGTCAACGCTATGACAAGGTAACGAAGCTCGTGCCGTAAATTGACTTCGGTGTTAAACATTTTAATCCAAAATATAATTTTGGGAGAGTAATTTGAAATTTTTTTTACCATCGATTAATGTGATGAGTTTTTATTAAAAATTTTTTTAAGACATGGATTAAATCTTTAAAAATAAAGTTTGTATGCGAGACATTTTCTGTTAAAGTAATATTTATGAGGTAAATTTTAGAGACAAAAAAAAAAGTGAAATTTAAAAATGTAATAAAATAATTTTACTTGAATTAAATAGTTTTGAAGAACCTAAAATTGATAAATTGTTAAAAAATACTTTATTAAACTCTATTTCAAGATTAATTTCCTTGTTTTGGACGCTAATTCGTATACTTTGATGTAAGATTCATTAAACAGATGATTAATAAGTTGTTCGATTTCTGTTGATACAAGTATAATTTTGAACTAATTCGGGTATAGTTTCCGGTTGATCTAAGTATAGATAGAAATAATCATTAAATGGTTAGAATTTCCAACTCAAATTGTTATTTTGCAAGCAAAAAAAAAAATGTTCAAAATTATTCATTTATTTTAGATTAATTAATTGTACAAAAAATCAGTTTATTTAAAATATCCATTCAATATACGTTCATATCTAATTCATATTCCCATATAGAACCATAAGACCGTCTCCAGCCCCAAAGTAGAAATCCAAATAAAAGTAAATTATCTGGTTATGAGGAGTAAATAAATTAGTTCCTCGTATTAAAAATGAATCTAAACGGTGTTGTGAGAGATTATTTTGAGGAATTAATCCCACGTTTCTATAAGCTATAAACATTCATAAAAGATCAATAAATATATAACATTTGAATTAATTTTAATATTATTTAGCAGTTTTTAAAACCAATTTGTAAAAAGAAACGGTGAATAATTATATTAAAAAAGGTTGATATGTTGATTTTGAAAAATGTTAACAGATTTCATGTTTGACTACTGGAATAAATAATTATAACTTGATTAATAATAATTAGTTGAAAGTTCATTTCTTTTTTAGATTTTAAGCACGATGCATAAAATGTACGACCAAACTGATAATTATTAGAATTCTTGGATAATATTTTAGATTCAATAATATTTAGAAAATAATAAAATATTCGATTCAATAATATTTTAGAATTCTTGGATCTTATTTTTTAAGAGAATAATTTTTTTAAACACTAATTAAAATTTCAAGGCCATCAAAATAAAATAAAATAGAAATTGCTTCAATACTATCTTTGCAAATTTCTTTTCCTCATAAAGTATCGTAGAATCGCATCTTTTAGAAAGCAGTATACCAGAAATTAAACTAAAAGCGTGCAGATTCAAAACCTTTTTACCATTAAAACTTTTTACAGTTCAAAGAAAATACAATTAAATAAATGGCTAGCATCAAATTTAATTTCAATGTTTTGGAATGAAATGAAACGACGTTCAACTTTTATTCAAGTTAATTTAAAATTTTACTTCTTCAGAAGGAATTGCCTGGCTCGAGGATTCATTTGGAATAATTAGAAAAAAATTGTTCCAGAATTGGTAGTGCCCGTAATTAACTTGGAATGTAAGAAATGAGTAAAATAAACAAACGATTTCTAGCCCTTTTGCGTTTCATTTTTTCTTTTAGACACATTCGCATTAACTTAAATCGTTAGCTTTTGCTCAATTGGTTCAAGTCTGTGAAATTTAAATTATAGAATTTGTTTGAATGCAAGAAAATCAAAAGCAAACAAATAGATTTTGTTTATAAAGGGCAATTTTAATGGCTTATTTAATTTGATTGGATTTATATTAGCAAAAATTGGAGTTTTGGTATTGAGTTTTCTCTAGCTTCCTCACTCAATAGGCTTCTGAAAATTTGTAAAGTTGTGTGTCCCGATGACAATATAATAATTTAAAATTTTCAGAAACTTATGAAATAAATTCGAATAAAACATGGGTTCCATACTCGCCGGACCACCTAGTAGGGAATTTTAGAAAATATTAATTTTAAGATTCAGTTATATTTATAATAGTCAACTATAAAATATATTTAGGAATAAAAATAAAAAAAATATTTAAAAAAAAACTACATTTTTATTTGTGTGCTAAAATAAAGATAATAATTTCGTAAACAAAAATATGTTGTTAGAATGAAATCATATAAAAATGAAAGGCACAGAAAAAAGTTTTATAGATGAATAAAGCCGCAATTGTCATCAAAAGAAACAAAATTATCAAATATTCCCTAAAATATTTTTAATTTTAATAGTATTTTAACAATTTAAATAAATTTTAATAAATAATATAATTTAAATAAATTTTAATAAAATTTGTGTTTTATATCCGCAGCGCCACCTACAAGTGAATTTGAGAAAATATTAATTTTAAGATTCAGCTATATTTATAATAATCAACTATGCAATATATTTAGGATTGAAAAGTTAAAAAAAGTATTTAAAAAAACCCGAAACTTTTATTAGTATACTAAAATAAAGAAAATAACTTCTCAAACAAAAATATGCTTTCAGAATGATATAATAAAAATGTAAGGCACAGAAAAAAGTATTATAGATAAATTAAGCCGCAGTTGTTATTAAAAGAAAGAAAATTATCAAATAATCACTAAAAATTAAAAGGCATAATTATGATAAAAAATTCAATTTTTTAATTTAGTTTTTCAATCAATGACTTTTGTTTTTGTGATTTTATTCTGATGCCTATATTTTTGATGAATAATTATTTTCTAGATTTCACCCTATTAATAATGGCGTGTTATTATTATTTTTAGTATTTAAATATTAACAACTATTTTATTGCGCAGAAGCACCTTAAGAATGGTGAACAGATATTTTAAATATATTTAGGAAGGAATTTTTGTCGGTGTGTATTTAATGACTTCATACACAATTATTTTAAAGGGATACACGCCCTTTTTCAGAGTGCATAACTAGCGGTTTTTCCAATTACTGGAAATTCCCTCACATTCACCCCAAATTGATCAGACGCGATCTACGCTATAGGAACAAGGATGCAATGTGGCGTAGTAACTGCTGAAAATTTACGGAAGGATTTTGTGTTATTGTATGTAATAATATCGATTATTCTTGTTATAGCACATTTTTTGAATCAGCGTTTAAAATTATATCTTCTAATAGCTGAACAAAATTCCTCCAAGGCTTACTCATTAATGATTAGTCACGAGACTAAAATAATTGATTTCGCTATCTCACGTCGACCTAGTCAGCCATAACTAAGTTTCTTAATAGAGCAAACGGAGATTACTAATTAGATTAACCAGCAAAGTCACAAGTCACTTCAATTAATATTTCTGTTAGATAGATTAGAATTAGTTGGAAAATGACCTTGAGCAAATCTGGTATTATCAGATGATACCAGAAAGTTAGTATTCTAAGAGTGAGTCTTGTACTCTTAGATAAATATTTAGTTTAGAGAAAGTAATATCTAAATCAGAAATGTAATTAGTTTACGAAAATTAATCTTCACATAAAAAAGCAGCTTTTGGAGATTAATGCAACCAACAGAAAATAATAACAATAAAAGAAGGACTTTTTCGAAAGGATTAAAATTAAAGATTAACACAACTCGGAAAAAAATTGGAGAAATTGTTTAAATGTTTTTTTATTTTAACTAAACTCAACTATATTAAAATGGAATTAATTCAAGAATGATATTTATTTTAATGGACTCTTGTGGCGTCAAAGTCAAATAGTCATCTTTTTAAACGTTTAACTTCACGCTGTCTTTCAATGTATGCAATGGATTCCATATTATTTGTCTGAGTTAGGCTCAATGACTCAAGAGCCAAATTTGGCGATGCTGTGTCAAACATATTCTGTGCAATCCAAATTAAACTGGACCACTGAATCATCACTAAACCAGATAAAATGTGCATTCATAAGCAAGAATTGATTTTATTTAAGTAGAACTAGCTGAAATTTTTTGAAACTGATGTTTTCTCAAAATATTTTCATAAAACATCAATATAATTGATTATTTATTTCAGAACTGAATGAAGCATGAGATGAAAATTAATAAGATGGTGGATTCTATTTAATGGATTCAAGGCTTAAATTTTGCTAAAAATTATGCAACGAATTTTATGACACAATTATGCGATCTACAATAAGTATAAAGAACTAGACTCTCCGAAACACTGCATTTCAATGAAGCATTTAGCAATGACTACACAACTTGTTCTTGGCTTGTAATTTAAGACATATGATATAAATTTTTTTCCTGCAACATTATAGCATATTAAGATATGATTGATAGGGTTTTCATTGAATGATAAGATGTGATTGATGTAAGATTAAGATGCATTTGTAGTGAAATACAAAATCAAAATATATTCACATACATTTTAATGAGAAATCTATCCAAACCTTCATAACTTGTGGTGCTTGGAAAATAACTTAAAACACATGATATAAAATTCTTGTCTTAGTGCATTGTTATGTTTTGAGATCAAAATTCTTGTTGAGTTAGCGGAAATTTTAGATGTAAAACATCAATTAAAATTTATATTCATGTAGTATTAAATATTTATCTGAATAAACATAAAAGCCAATTCACCATCTACTTAAAGCCAAAATTACGCTAACTTCTTACAACAAAGCAATTTACTGTTCACTACATTGTATCGCAAATTCACAATAATTAAATTACCTTCCGACTAGTAGATTAAGTTACCAATCTTGCGGAACCATAATCAAATACATGCACTTACTTGATATTTACCGAAGTTGCGGCGCAACAGGAGCAAACATCTAAGCTTTCGACGCCATGCTGACTGGAATTGGCCTGGGCATGTTATAGATTTGTGAGTTATTTCTGACCGATTAAGTGTTAAATAGTGCATGTCGAAATGGTCGTGTAATTAGAAATTTTAAATTCTTGTTTAGAGATTAGCACTTTTTGATTTGAATTTATGAAACACAAATGTTTTATCGATATATAAAAATGTTTAGAAATTTCTTAATAAAATTGTGATTGCATCAAAAACTCTGTTTTTTTTTATCTTTCCGTTGTGAAAATAATTTAAGACATTAAATATGTCGATTGTATTTAAGAAGTATAAATCTCATGGACATTAAAAAAGTGATATATAAAATTTTGATGTTGTAATTAACCCTCTAAGTGCCGAATTATTATCATATAATAGAACCAATGTCTGAAAAATTAGCTTTTAAACTGAATTAAAAGGTACTTTCTTACCTTTGGGCTGAATCTAGCATTTTTACTGAATCTATCAGGTGATCGTTGGCGACTAATCCCTTGATGCGGTTAGTACAAAAATGTACAAAAATCGAATGTATATTTTGGAAGTCCTTTTCCTGACCGATTGAAACCAAAATTTGACATAAAATTTCAATTGTAGTCTTATGCTCACATGCCGAATTTCATTTATTTATTTCGTTTACATGAATACGATAGATGGACCGATAAACGATAGACAGATTTGGTACAAAATTTGATAAGAATCTGCGTTTTGGATTCTAAGCTTGTGTAGCAATTTTTAACTGTCTAGTTTTTTAGTTTTTGTAATTATCGTGTTTACTTATTCTCGGACAGCCGGACAGACAGACTTCGTAGAAGATAGATAGGAATAGATTTCGTTCAAAATTTGACAGAAATCTACAAATGTAGTGTAAATTCTATATTCGAATTTCATCCATACATCTCAAAGCGTTTTTGATTTACAGTATTCATAGACAGACAGTTATGATTCCAAAAATATATTCTTCAAACGTCAGGTGGTTTGAAACGAGGAGATTTATCAAAATCTCGAGTTCGAAATCTTTTATGATTACTATACGTTCTTTTTGTATATTTCATACACGGGAAAATAAAAATCAAAGTATAAAAAACACGGTTTTAAATAAAGAATACAAATATTTCGCTTTCTTTCGATTTTGCAATTGCTTCTTGTATATCATAACCATAACCATAGCAACAAAATTAAATGAAAATACTTAAATGAGAAGTCGATAGAAAAATATCTTGCATTTTATACAACATTCCCAATTAGCTGACCTGTTTGGAAACTGAGTATATGTAAACAAAATTTGAATATATGACTTTAAAATTGAACAATAGCAACAATTACAATGAAAGATTTTCAGCCCTCTTTTCGGGCTTTACAAAATGCAAATGTTTTGAAGTTCTTGCTCTCTTTTATTATAATATGATTTACTGGATCCAATTTTTTTTGTTTCATCTTTCCAGAGAAAAGTTGACCATTATTATGACTGCAAAAGGAAAGTGCGATGTTATCTTCTAAAGAAATCAATATTTCTCCCTCAAAAAGAGTAATAAGAAATATCCGCTTCTCAGTTTAAAAGGGGGAAGAAACCCCTATCGAGCCATTTTAAGACTTTAGATTCAATCTCTGGGCATTCGGATTTTAATTATATTTATTAATTGCAAAAAAACATTTTTCGTTGAAAATACTTGAATTAATATAGGAAATAAAGCAATTGGACAATTGGATTGAACAGACAAGATAGAAGTGGAAAAGGAGAAAGACAATTTTCTCTTGTGAGAAGATTTTCAAGAAAGCGAGGATGGGAAGTCAAGATGTTTAATATTTGGTCTACACCCTGGTACTGTAAGGACCTAGCTTACAGGAATTCTTAATGACGGGTTGGTTTATTGAATTTTCGGTAAGAAAAGCCAGTAATCGAATTTGTATTTCAGGACGAACAATTCCAAATCTAGTGGCATGCTATTTTTCTTAATATTGAACTGCATGGGTAGAGTCTACATACATTTTTTTCAGTTACACTAACATTATCACCACTGCATGACTTTGCTTTTAAAATCAAAGTAATATCTAATAAGTCTGCATGATATTTAATAAGTTTGCATGAAGCATACTGACTCTCAGCGTTGTACCTTTAAAAAGTAAGCCGAAAGGAAAAGTCCACACAAAAGTAATTTTTAGATTAAATTGAATTTTCTGTTTTTCGTCATTTAAAAGGTTTAACTAACAAAAATATTTAGTTAAGTTAAGAAAACAAAAGACTGGCATTATCTGTATTCCAAATACTGTTTTGTATAAGTATATAAAATATTTAACTATAATTTTTTGTATGAGATTAAATTTCAATAACAATGGAACGATGTTTTTAAATTCAGTTCCTTACATTATCATATACATATTCGAAGAACATATTCATCGATATCTACGTACCAGCAGGATATTTTTCAGGGAAGATAAGTTTTGTTTCAAATTTCTAGGGGAAACAAACGAATCGTCTAGCATTTTCAGATTTCAAAGGGGGGGGGAAAACATGACAGAACATCCCACTTTTTTTTCCTTCCTCTTCAAAACTTTGTTTCTCTAAGGATTGAAAAAGAAGTAGCATATCTGTGAATGGATATTTATATTTCGTCATGTTTGTTTTAAGATTACGGGTAGAAAAACAGCAAGAAAATACAAACGTAACCAATAGAAAAAAAATAAAAACATGAATCAAAAGAAACGCGAGATGAAATCTCATTTGAGTTTCCAGGAAAATGCTAAAAATGGAAGAAAATAGAAAGACAAGAAAGAATATTGAAGTATCCGTCTTTTATTGAAACAAATGTTAGTTTTTGATTCTCCCGCGTCTGATTTTTGTAGTATAAATCAAGTAAAGACATCCAAGTGTTACAAACAATGTATATTCAAAGTTGGGTTGGCAAAGCAAAACTTTTCTTGTTTATAAAATTCTAGAATTTGATTTTTCTGAGAAATTCAGCTTAAATTTTAGAAACAGACTTATGCATTCAAAGTGTCTGACGATAAAATAGCAGAAAAAAGTAATCTTAGGAAAATATTTGCATAATATTCCCAGTTTCTAAATATAAAAAAAATTATCAAATTTGAATAAAAAGTCATTAAAGTATATTGCAAAGTTTGGGTGTAAAGTGAGTATTAGTTATGACTATAAAAAGTATTTTCAACACGTTAAGTAAGCAAAAGAATTAAATAGAGTTGTATTTGTAGAAAGAACAACTATTCAGATTCTTTCAAATTTGACACATTTCATAGGATAATTTTCGGAAATTGGAAAAAAAAAATTGGAGCAATCTGAAGGCTTTGAAACAAAATATTCCTTGCAAAAAGAATAACTATCCAAGTATAGAAAAATGTGAATTAACAAAATTTCACATAAGCTAAAACATTCTCAAACATAAAACAAAACAAAATGTTATAAGAATAAGTTTAAATCTTAAATGTTGATGAGTATAATTGATTAATTTTCTACAAAACAGAGTTTAACCTCTAAATGGAATTAATTTAAATCTAATATATTGTTATTATCAACAATGTTACTGAAATGAATGACAGCAATCAAACGACAAAAATGACAGCAATCAATAGTTATAATTATTTTACAATGATGACGAAAAATATGTTTTTTTAATAATCAATTTATTCAAATGACCACTATATTTTTGTCAAAGTGATATAGATTGATATTAGAAAGCTTCTTTACCCAGTTATAACGCATTTATTTAGGATAATCTACTTTAAAATGTTCTAGATTAAACTTCCTGTTTTTAAATTATAAGTTGTCAAATATTGAACCATTAGAAAAGAGGTCGATAAAATAAAGTTTACGAAAAAGCAGAAATGGCTTTAAACTTTTAAGATTTAACTTATTTACTGTAATAAGATATATATTCTAAACATTGCCTTTGATATCATTTCAAGATAAGCTGTATATTCACCTGTTTTTATTTAAACTGATTTGTTTCATGTAAGTAAAGTTGGAATATCTAATAGATTTCTCACTCAATTTCAATAAACAATTTATACATTTTTAAATAAAATAATTGCATAATTTTATTTAAATTTTGAAACAATAATAGAGGCGCCATCTGGTAGTGAATTTGAGAAAAAATTGTAGATAAAATTCCATCTGAATCACAATGAATTATAAAAAAAAATATTTAGAGAGTAGTAAATAATAAAAATTTTTAAAAAGAATATTTTTATTGATATTCTGAAATGTGGAAAATATCTTTTAAATCAAAATCAAAGATCACACAAGTTCTAGACGCTGAAAACAACATGAAAAGGAAATCAAGCCCCGATGGACATCAGAGAAAGAAAAATTTTAAGCATTCATTAAAAAATTAAAATATATTAGGAATGTGATTAAAATTTCAGTTTACTTCGATGAATTTTTATATCAATGAATTCTTTTGCTTTCATTTCCATATTTCTGATAAAAATAAACAATTTCTACACTTTAATACCCTAACAAAAGTTGTTATTGAAAAACTAAGAATATTTTAAATATTTGTAATTGTCGTTCAACATCTCTTCTCAATAAATATTTATTTGTTTAATTTGTGATTTATTTTGAATTATTTATGAGTATTACTTTTATTTTAATAAAAAATATGATAAGCATGTCAAATTTTGATTTTATAACAAATTGCAATAAATTACGATTCATTAATATAAGAAAAATCTCATATCAAATCTATCCTATACTTTACTCGATCGTTCATTTCACCAAAAACTTGAAGTTCAATTATGTCTATAAGCCTGTTTTTCGAATTTATTAAGACGGATTTTTTTTCTTGTAATAAAAGAAGATGAAAGTTTTTTGTAGTATCACACGTCAGAAATGGGATCAATTACACCATCCATAAAAGCCCACCATGTAATCAACAAAAGCGCGTCTTCGAAATAAAAGTCTCACACCCAAAACTAGACAGTTCCTGGTGAAGTTCACTACCGAACAAAGCCCGGGGATCAAAGCTAAACTAAATAGCTTCTGTCAGGAGATAAGTGATGTCTTTTAATGTAAGTGTCACCTTTCCCATGGGGTTAGCTTCAGAACATTCCTTTTACAGTTGCACCTCAGTCTTTTGTTCCAAAGGTGGATCTATACAATAATGTCAAGGAGTAGGTCAACGAACTTGTCATCAAACAGGCAAAATTTGACACTCCCACTACCACCGATAATAGATTTCGTTTATAATTCATTACATATGGACGGAAGAGTTAAGCGTCGGTTATTATAAATATAAAGTGGAATTTTTTATTAGATAATTATAAGATGTTATTAATATTTCTTTTGGAAAACTCTGATGATTCTTTGATGAGTTTGTCAGCTCTTTGTCCAATCTGATATATTTCACTTTCGTATTTGGCTAATTAAATTTTACTTTATCAGGTATATCGACTTTAAATTATGACCAAGCAAATCCAAGGCCTGTTTTTCCCCCCGAGTAAAACCTCTAAAGATTTTCACCTCCATTTCATAAGATCTGTGGCTGGGGTTTTATCTATTTTCTTTTTCTTTAGCAGTGAGACTATCCACACAATAGGACACGCGTGTAATATTACCTGTGGGAGGATTAGAAACTTAAAATGGTAATGAAAGCATAATGGTCTAATGATATTGAATATAAAATAAGAAATACATTTTTTTTTATACGGAGATTTCAGCGAGGAAAAATAAATTATCTTTCCCTTTTTTAGAAGCCACTAGAAGAAGTTATTGAGTCCTTTCAGACTTGCCGTGGAGATATTAATTTCTAGTTTTCTTTCTTTAGCTATAAACATATTCACCAAACATGCCTTAATGCAAAGTGATATGGGAGAACGAAATCCCAAGGACTTTCTAATACAGCACATGTATTAACTTATGCGCGAAGACAAAAAAAAAAAAAAAAAAAAAAAAAGAATCCTAATAGCTTATTACAGATGTAAAAAAAAAGAATAATTTATTAGGGAAGTACTTCATAACTTTCAGTATCTGTCTGTAGAAGAGAAAAATATCTGACTAAAACTACTATTATAACAAAATGTGGAGCTCTAGTTCTTTATCTAAAGGCTGCTTCGGATAGATTTGAAAAAGCATTTCATAAGTAAGCTTTGAAATAGGTTTTCAGTAAAAATGCGTTAAATCTTTTAATTTGTATGCATATAAATTAGCCACAGTCCAGCCTTCTGCAACTTATCGACCTTGTGTTTTGATTTACGAAATGCACCCTTATTGTATGAAAAATACTCGTGTTGTATTAATGACTATATTCAATGATATCATAATGATATAGTGAATTTTGTGGTCAATATAGTCATGATTATAAATGATAGAAATGAAATAGTCATGACATTAATAAATAAATACAATTTGATAGCAAATATTGTTGAATATAAATTTATGCTTGAATATTAGCTTTGTAATTAATCTATAATCAATAATAAACTTAGCTGTCAATATTATGTTTCAAAGTATTCAATTTTATAGTAAGATCTCAATAAAAATAAATAGCTTTTGTTTTAAATAGAGAGTTTATTTATTACATAGATTATAGATTACTGATGTCCAAATCTAATTTCTGTTTATAATTACTCTTATTATATCAATTTCTTTCAGATGTATCAAGGTCATATTCAGATTTATTTAAAAGCGCATGCTGGTTTCTGTCAGCTGCATTAAGCTGTTACTGTTTGCTGATTGTATTATGACTAAAATTTTCAATGTCAGGATTAGCAAATAATTAAAAGCAGCTGTAGATAATCTTGCTTATCGATTGTTCGATAAAGAAAACAAATCAGAATATCTCTCGAGATCTTCTTAATTCAGTTTCGAAAAGTATTCATTTCATCTTTAGAATAGAAATCTCCTGGGAAATTTTCGCATTCCTGCAGCGTAATCATGCTTTGCATGCAAATTAACTTTCGGTGACTCTTAATTCTTCTTTCATGAGGAAACGCCCTAAAAGCTAAGGAACATTGAGCGACCTCCAAATGCATTCTTTACTCACTTATTTTTCTAGACACATCAACGGAGAAAGCGAAATCTAGACGGTTTAAAAAAGAGTACACATAAAATTACTTTCCAGCGAAAATGAAGGATTTCATGAATTTGTATTTTCACATCCGGGAAATCGCTACTTTCAAAAATCAATAGTTTGCTCTGTAAGCCTCACTTTCGCTTTCTTACCAGGAAGAGGATGTAATAGTTAAGGAAACGGTGAGATGAATTTACGGAGCTGGAACTCTTCAGTAAGGAGAAAAAGTATTCCTGACATAACTGATGCACTATGATAAACAAAGCGAAACCAGGAAGGTGAATAGAATGTGTTCTTTTTTGCTTACTCATATAGGAAAAATATAGAGAAAAAGTATTGTAACCGTCAAAATATTCGAAATCGAAATTTTAACGAATCTCCACGTCTCAGACCTCTCTGTATGAAAAACAAATTTTTTGGAGTTATGTCTGCCTGTTGCTCTGTCTGGAGTTATCTATTTCTTTTTCTGAATAGATAACTCAAAATTGCTTTGAGTTAGACGGATGAAATCTGTTTTGTGGACTTAATAGAAAATTTATGACTTTTTATCAAATTTTGAACGAAAATTATAGAAATGAAATATATTTATCTCTCAGTTCATATGCATGTGAACATGACACCTACAAAAGATATGGAACTAGATAGGTGAAATTTGGTTCTCAATTTTAGCATCTAGAATGTAGATCACTGTGAAATTTTAAACCAAATCCGTTGAAAAAAAATTGGCCTTCTTTCAGTCTGTACATTCGCAAGCATGTAAACGCAATAATTAAAAAAACACACAATAATTTCGATAAATAAATTTAGTATGTGATCTTGTTACTAATATTGTAGTTCAGCGTCAAATTTTGGTTTTAATTGGTTTCCAAAAAAGCACCGAAATTCATATTCGGTTCATGTGAGAGAATCTTAAAACAAAAATCTGAGCACTTTTGCAGCATTATTCAAGTTCCACGATTTTTATGTTGGACGGAGGGAGGTAATACTTTTATTAGGAGGTATGCGAGAAAATTTTGGGGAGATTATTCTAACTGGTTTTATAAAAGATACATAATTATAAAATCTGTAACCTAATAAACTGTTTGGAAAACGTACTTGCAATCAACAATCTCGCTTGCACATAATTTAATTTAATGTGAATTGATTATGAACGCTTTATTTCAACCATCCCCAATACAACTACTCTAAATTAAGCCATAAATATTTAATTTATCCCCTTATTTTCGTCATTTATTTGAGGTTTGGTCTATTTTGAAACGAACTTCGTTCTTTTGAACTTTGGTCAGATGACGAATGTGATACTTGAGCTACTTCCTCTCTCCAAATTAATATGATGTATTTCAAAATTAGATAGAGATAATGAATTTGATGTACATTTAATGAGTTTAAGTTTCTCAATGATGAAATGATGTTGAAGCTGAACTGAATATAATAATTTGAGAAATATGTTTTGCAGCGTTGGATATTTCTGGGTTCATAAGCTATAACTATTTAAATTCACCTTTTACTAAGATTCTAAGCTATCCATCAGTCTTAATTTATTCCTTACTTTAAAATTAAAATGAATAATTTCTACTCACTTAAGAAACAACAAATTTTCTTCCCTTCAAAATTCCACTCTCCAAAAAAAAAAAAAAATAATAACGAATAAATTTCAAAAAGATTAATCATTTTTCTTTTGCAGCTTATTGTTACCTTTACTTCCCATTTCAAATAATAATAATAGTAATGAAAAAAAAAATAGATTGTGAAATAATGCAAAAACTGAAGAATATTTTTTTCGGAAGATTTCAATAATAATAAAAAATCTCAATTTCTAGCACTTAAAAAAATGTAGAGGAACTTTTTACAATGTCTCTGGTTATAAATTTATTTTATCTTAATATACGAAAAGAGCCATTTAAACCATTAAAAGAACATTTTTTGTCTGAAAAAAAAAAGTCTGCATAGGTTTTCAAGAAGAGCAGAAAAGAAAAGCCATAAATTTTCATCATCTGTCCTTTCAGGTGAAAGCAGAAAAATGCCTCTCTGATCCGGCCATTAATGCTTTCCGGTCTTTTCTTCTGAGTGCTTGGTTATTTTGTTAGGCAAGCCAGTCCTTGTTTGCTAATAGATCAGACCTCATATTAACTGTCGTCATTAGCTAACAAACTGCTGATCCTAATTTATTTCATTGACTTACAGGAGCCAATTAATCGTTATGGGGCGAATCGATTAGGTACATTTTTCTGTTGCTTGCCAGCGGCTGAGTTTTGCTGGAAAATACTTCAGGTTTTCACAAAGATTCTTTTTCTTTTGGTTTAAACACAAGGTACATTTTATAGATGGAAAAGATTGTTAAAAAAAAGTATATAAGAAGCAGTAGATCTTGGCTAATTTTAAATGTTTTGTTTTGTTTAAGATTCTTAGATAGTTTGAGTTTTTTTTTTCTGACCCCTTAAATTTTCTGTTAACCTGTTGAAAATTAACCTGATGTCATTATATCTATAATTATCATTCATTATCTATCTATAATTGTCATTAGTTAAATATGTTCATGCATTTTACTTTTTGTGACCATAGTAAATAATTGATTAAAACCTTTAATTCATTTGAGGACTTCATTATTGAATAATCCAATATATATATATATATATATATATATATATATA
>JAPMOR010036410.1:479550-502982 GCA_026543865.1 Argiope aurantia
TATATATATATATATAAAAGTGGCAAAAGTTAAAAAAATATATTAAAAAACTTTTGATGTACTATTGTTTGTATTGTTTATTCTACAATTTGTGGTAAAACTGCTATGTTCAAAATGAATTCTTTGTGCTCTTTTTGTATAAAATTCATGAACTTTTTTCGAAATATTTATTTTAAAGTTATAACTATCCGTTAATTTACTAAAATTACATGCTATTATTCATTAAATATGTATTGTTTACTAAAACTGTTAATGCTAAATATAAAAATTATCTTTATTTAAACATTTTTATTTTATTTTATTTTTATGTTTTTAATATGTAATAAATTTTTCATTTTTTTCCCAATGTGAAAGAGAATTAAAATTTTGTATTTACTTGGCAATAATATACTATTTTAATATTTTTGGGGACTTAATTACTTTCATCATCAATTCAATAACATTTTGACATTAACATTCATTCATAGCGCCATCTGGTAGTAAATTTTAACAATATTAGATTCCTATATTAAAAACTAGCTAGACAACACCCTCATTTTTACAACAAACTTTTATTAATTTGAATTTTTTAAATAAATTAATTTTTTTTGCTGATTCATTATTTCCAATCTAGCCAAGATACATTTTAAAAAAAATTGTAGTGGATTTTTGAGAAAAGAGTAAATGCTTAATTGATTCTTTTTGTTAGGATCCTAGTTTTTGTTTAGTTTAAAAAATTATGAGCTTTTAGATGTTTCAAGTAACTGAAGTTGTTATGCAGAAAGTAAAATTTTTTTTAAAAAATTATTAGTTCCGATGCTATATTTAAAACGCTTAAAAAAGATCGTAGCACCAGAAACAATTATAAAAAGCAAATACTAACAGATTAATGTTCTTTCGAATAAGCAACGGAAAATATAATTTCGTACTATCAGTTAACAGATAAAATGAAATTAGATAAGTAAGAAAAATAATAATATTTTATCTGTTTAGTTTTCAAATTAAAAGTTTTTAAACTTTGAAAGCCGTGAAAATTAAATAAAATAAAAGCAAACTGGTGGAAACAAATGATTGACAACAAATGCATAAAAGTTCTACAACCTGAATATGTTGTACAAATTGTTTGTTGCAACATATTTAATCACTTTAGCCGAATGAAAAGTTCTACAACCTGAATATGTTGTACAAATTGTTTGTTGCGACATATTTTATCACTTTCGCCAAATGAACAAATGCCGTATACCATATTCCAACCTCTAAATTAAAATTACATTTATTTTTTATAATAAATGTCAAAATGGCCATATACAACATATACTTTATAAATATTTGCGTAATTAATTTATACAAAAAAAATAGTAATTTACAAAAATTTAATTAAGATGTTAATTAAATTTTTATATTTTGGACGTTGAATAAATGAACCGTTTCTTTTATCTTGTTTCAATAAAAGATTATGAAATAATTAAGTTTATTTTATTAATTATTTAAAACTGAATTATGTTCTCATTTCCAATTTATATATACTAAGAATAAAAGTAAAATGTAAAGTAATAACTAGAAATCTAGATGTAATAAAATAAATAAACCTTAATAAAATACATTTTCCTAAGTATCTTTAAATAACATTTTAAAAAGAAACATGAATTTTAAGAATTTATTAAATAAAACTCGTAGCATTTAATTTATTTTGTAAAAATCAAAAATGTTATTGTGAATTTGACCTTGATTCCAAACTAGATATTAATTAATCTTTTATGATAATTTATTACATGAATTTTGATGTTATTTAGAATTACACATTTTCAAAATCTATGCAATAACTTTTACTCGGGTTTGGAATACACAAAGGGAAAATTTGATGCATCAAAATTAATTTACAAAATTGTTGATAATTTACTTTGCTACAAAAATTATATATGTTGTTTGATAATTCTGGGCGGGCATATGAACGTTTTTGCAATACACTACGTTTTCAATTTGTAGAACTTTCTTTCTTCTGAAAGAGGACTGAAATGTAATTGATTAACTTTGGGCTTCCATGTCTATGATCTTTAAATAATAGTTAAATCCTTACGTATTCGTAATCAAATAATTTGTTTAGTTTATTAAACAACTGACTTACAAACTAATTAGTTTTCTGAAATCTTTAATCAACAAATGTTACTTATGCATTTGTTAGCTGATTGGTAAAATAGCTAATTAATTAAATTGAATTAAAATAACTTTAATTAACGCATCATATTCTATCCTTATTTCTTTAATTATAAGTCAAAAACAATTAGAGCACACTATAATCTATTATCTTAAAACTAGTAAAATTAATGCACAAAGGATTAGATTTTTAATTTTTCAGATAATGTAATTTCGAATGTTAATTTTCTGATTAATTTTATTAAGGTTAGACTTTCCTGTGAAAGCAAATTGTTTTAATAATTTATTTTCAAATAAGTAAGTTAAATAATAAAAAGAATTATTATATAAATAAGGATTAATTAATACATGTGGATAATAAATTAAAAGTATTTTCCTTGGAATTTTCATGCTGTTAAAGTTATATAATATAGATTAATTCTTATATACTTGAAATACGTATACATTATGAAAAAAAAATGATAAAGCAATGTCTATTTTTGAAATAAGTCTGATGCTTTAAACGTTTATAGAAACATATAAAATAGTTTTGGTACTGAATTTTTTTTTTACCCAATAGGAAAATCTTGTTTCATATTAATTTGACAACATATTTTTTCTCTTCATTCGAAAATTGAGTTTTTGATGTACCTGAAATGTTGAAGGTTATACACGCCATTATTTTCTTCTCATCTTAGAGTAAAGATGAAATTTAAGATGGAATTACACTCTGTTGGTTATTTCCGTTTTTGTGTTATCACATCCCGGAACAATAAATTCAGAGGAAAGTAGTAAGTAACTCGCAACAATCACATAGGTTAGCAAAAAAAGTAGAAAGTTGTCAATTTCTATAGCAGTCATAATCAATTATTTGCTTTTACAAGTTAAGTGTCAAAACTTAGATGCTTTCGTAAAGCATAAAAATATTGATGTCTTACAGAATAATTTTTTAATGAGTTAGTTATATTTTTATATCAAATAAACAATATTTAGTATTATATACACATGAGTTTTGCATTAAACAATCACAGGAGATAGCTAATAATATAATAAATCCTTTATTTTGTAGCAAATACGAGGGACTTTTTTTATTCACCGAAAGACCATTGAAAAAAAAATAAATGTCAAAAACATAGCGTATAATCAAAAGTTATGTACAAAGTTATGTACTTAGTTACTTTTTAATATAATCGGCTTGAAGATCAGGCATTTGTCATATCAGATTTCTGATCCTCTCTTCGAAAAACTTTATTATCACTGGAAAGAGATGGGCTTAAAATGTTTCTTTGACGCTTCATTAGTCAGAAAGCTTTGTTTTCATAGAAAGTTTTTTAATTCACGGAAGGTATAAAAATCACTTGGTTCAGTACCACATTCTCGGTGAAAGGGGACAAAAATGCAAGTCTGCCGCAATAGAAAATCTTGTTCTATCATCAAGTGGTTCGAAAAAAAACGGAGGGTGCTGAAATACCAGACTACGAGTCGGTCCAAATTGCAGTTTTGAGTAGTAAATGATTAAGACATTCCTGTTCAGCTTACTTTTCTTAAAAGAAAAGAACTTTGAAATTAATGAGAAGCTTCAAAGGAATATTAAGGCACATTTCGCAACGCTAGCGGTAACGCGCTTCGAAGAGGGGATCGGAAATCTGGTTCATCGATATGACAAATGCCTGGATCTTCACAGTGAAATGTTGAAAAGTAACCATGTTTCTTCATAACCTTTGGTAATAAAATCATCTGTTTTTTTTCTCGTTTTTATTTATGGCTGATAAAGGGAGGCAAAAAAAAAAAAAAAAAAATTACCGGCCTTCGTAATTAGGTCTTTTATCTTTAGCAATCGAAGGAAGTTTTACCTATCGAATATGATGTGCAACAATTAAATTTCCAAATTTCTACCAGTTACAGTCCGAATGCAAAATTTTTCATAAAGCATATTAATTGACACAACTTAATGTTTTATTTAATAACATTAAAACTTTTACTATTCAAGTGTTCTACTCTAAACACGATCTAACAATTATTTCCGATATCTTTAGACATACTCATATAATTCCTGATGGGAAAAATACTTTAAGTGACTTAAAGCATTACATTTTAAATTGTTTAAGTCAATACTAATAAGAAATTGCAAAGCTTAAAATTTTACGCATTCCACTACCCTTTTTTACTGACTTTCAATAAACTTGATACGGTATTTTTTAAATTAAAAAGGCTCCACTCGTCTGCAACTAAAACTAACAGAATTATGAAGATTTGAATTCCATTATTTTAAAACAATCAGCATTTGCTTCAAGTAAACTCCGCAAATTGATTAGCTGATGACCCCCGATGTAGTCATTGATGTATAAAACCCGGATATACGGGGAGTCTCGGGTAAAATCGAACTTCAAGCATGCAGCCCTCCTCTGACGACGCCACCAGGCCATTACGGAGCATAAAGCATAGACAGCCCACATACAGGCGAGTCAGATAAAATCGCAACTCGAACATGCGACCATCCTAAGCTGGCAATATGTCATCGGGCCTTTAGGCTAGATTAAGAACAGAAGTCTAAAGATTTATTTTATGCTTTTAAATTTACTCATTAACACTTTGTCTTGTCAAGTGCAAAAAAGTTTTCAACAGCGGATTTTGAAACACTTAATTGAAACTGAAACAACAACATTATATTTTTGCTTAGTATGCAGTTGCGTTAGTCGCATGACTTCAGATGAAGTCTGAGAGCTACTCGCTTGCGTGATACGATAATAAAATTTTCTTTGATCGTACTTATATACTGCTGTCATTCCATCACATTGTAGCGTTTATTCAAACCTTCTAGAACAAATGACACGAAAGCACGCAACTGCATTTTTTTTTTAAAATTTTGGCTAATGAAAGTTTCTTTAAATGAGAAATGCTGAAGAAATTTAAAACTTCATAAAAGCAATCTAGATAACACATTTTCGTTTAAAGCAACATTTCAGCGAGTCATTTATTTTATTTTCAGCTAAATTCTTAAAAAAAAGATTGCACCTAGTAACTTAGAGGATGTATTTTGAAAGTTACAAACAATATTTTTTCATTCTCTACAAGAAATTTTTCATTACAGTGAAAAATGTCGGCTTTTCTATTAAAGTTTTGTCAAAGTTTGTCCTTCTTACAATATTCTTTCCGATCTCCAGCTTGATTTCTAGATTAACATTTTCTTCTTTCACCGTAAAAGGCGACATTTTGTTTTCATCTTGCAAGAATTCCTTTGCTTTCCTAACTGCTACCATCTTTTTAAGCTAAAAAACACGAAGTTATAGGTTTTGTTTTTATTTTTAAAGTAAAGAGAGATGTTTTTTTTAATTACAGCCAAAGGTTGTTTTTTTAGAGAACGGAATTTTCTTGACAAACAATTCCATACAAGGTCAAAAGAAAAAAATAGTGACATTATTTACGAATGCAAAGAAATTTCGAAGTTTTATGTGTCTTAAAAAGTTTTAAAACAAACACACACATTCATAAAATAAATGGACGGTTTTTATTTGATTCAAGCAAAATGAAAAAGGTGATGTTTTTTCAGTGTGTTTGAGTGGCAACTTCTTAAAAATATACAAATGAAATGAGTTTAGACAGTATTTTCTAACAAACAATCTAATCCGGATAAAATCCTTTTAGTTTCGCATCGTTGAACAAGAAAAGGATTATTCGTAGACAAGATCTGTTCCATAATTTATTATGATTCAATTTTATTTAATGCTATTTATTTATATCTAAAATTTCCACGACAATCTTTTTGTTATTTTTCCCGAATTTTTATTTGATAGAAACCTTAATTCATTCTATGGTATAGACTCACATGAGTTAGATAAATTTATTTCAATACGATTAATTTGTTATATCAAAACAACGCCATCGACGATTCGCTAAAGGTGGTTTTTAAAATGACTTCGTTATTTCAAATTGGTTTTAACTGACGGATAACACAAAAAGTGTTTGGACCGGTACCTCTTTTCATACGGCATTTTGATGCAACAATGACGATATTTTTTATAATTATGCTAAGATTAAAAAAATAAACCTCTTGTTACGTAGTTTCACTGTCGCATAAATACTTTTATCACTTCCCGTGTCCGGAACATAAAAGAATTTCGCGTTCACGCTTTCCGTGACCCATCCCTTACATCGGCAAATTGGTAATATTTAAAAATAGAATGACATTTTATGACAACATTCAACTATAAATTATGATGTTGAAATTGATAATATTTAAAAATAGAATGATATTTTGTGACAATATTCAACAATCATATATAACTTGCAACAATTTGAGAGCAGATATAGCTAACTCATACCAGAATGCTGCACCAATAAAATGTTTTAACAAATTTGACATACATCATTTTTACATAATAAGGAAATATTTTTGATAATTATGGTAATGTTTAAAAATATAAATAAAATGAATGAAAGATTGAAAAAGCAAAATTTCCATGAGACATTTCGTTGTTTTCCACCCTTTCTTCAGGTATCTTTTTCGTTGTAAAATTGTTTGTCAGAATCATTTCTGTAAAATTAAAATATAGCTTTTATTTCTCACGTGACTCTGCTTAATATCTGGCATTACCGTGTCATATGCAAAAGATTTTTTGTATATAATTAAAACAACTGAAAAAGCAAAATCCATATGAAAGTAAGTCTAATTTAAATAAATATTAAGTTTTTCTCCATTGAGTTAAAAGCTCAAACCGCCTCTTTATAGAGATATTAATATATTTACTCCTCACGAATATGAATAAGGAGTAATAAAAAAGAATAAGTGTGGACCAAAGTAACAATCCATTTTCATCCCGCCCTATAATTTAATATCATACAGTGACGTCACAAAGAACTCTGACGTCAGACGCTCAGGGCCTACAACCATGAAGATGGTTGGTGGAAAGTACACGACCTCATTATAGAAGGCTACATCAAACCAATAAGGAGAATTGCGGGGGTGTTTGAAGGATTGAACTTTTCAAAAGTGCGTGGGTGTGACTGAGACAAGGAAGTCATGAGCTTATGTCCCTCCCCCTTTCCTTTTCACGGAGATTTAATTCAAAAGCTCTAGATTTTCTATTTACAAGGCCTTTTAATTGGACGAGTGATTAGGAAAAGAAGTATTTTTACAACACTAATTGCAGTTTAGATTGCAACAAAAAAACATCAGCCAGTTTTATGTCAGATTAAAAAAAAAATGTTGATCAGCAATCCAGAAAATTTTGTTATTATTCATCGAATGAAAGCGCAGCGGTTTTCAAAGCTATTTAATTAGCTGTTGACATTTTAGGTTTAAAAAGAATAATTTAATTTCATGTAATAACGAGCAATTATAAGAACTGAATGAAATCGAATTTAAGAGGTTAAATTAGGTCTTGACAAATATAGACGAGTTTTTTAGCTATCGTATTTCTTCATTTATGTTATATTTTCTTTCCTAGCGAGATTTGTCTTTTTGATGTGATTATAAATAGTGAATATGAATAATTCAACATCTCACAGAGTTTAATACAAGTTTGAACATTTTTTAGGTTATTTTTATATAGGTAATTAGTTCTCACTATAATTTTTTTTTTTACTCTTCAATTCTAGTTTCATTGTAAGGTTTTTAAATTTATATACACCCAATGCGACAAATAATACCGAAAATGAATATTTCAAGCAATTTTTTGAGAAGAGACATGATTGAAAAATCTGTAGATATACTTATCTTTAGGCTTGTTTACAGTTTCAGTGATCAGGTTCTATGGAAAGAAATTTCCAAAAAATCGAAATAGGCATTTTAGCTTTTGATACATCTGAGTGGGAAGAATAATGCTGAATATGAATATTCCACCATTTTTCGAAGAAAAAACAATACTGAAAAGTCTGTGGACTTATCGGTATATCAGTTTGTTTTATCAATGATGGAAGTCTACAAAAGCAATTTAAAAAAAAATAATAATAATAAGATTATAAAATAAGCAAATGAATTTTTAATGTGAAAATATTTTTTTTGAGACTTTAAGGTAATGAGAAATTATATGCTTAATTTGTGAAATTTTATGGCTTAAGCAGAGGTATTTACGGGTAATCTATTGCTTAGTACAAAAGAGTATTTTTAAATGATGGAAATCAAATTATGTATGATTTATTTAAATTTGATTTGCAATAATTAGCTATAATTTGAGAAAAAGTTTAACCACTTCAGGTCAGGTAATAAGACTTTTAATTACATTTAATGTTAGGTAATAATTAGAATGCAAGTCTCATTAATTATTTACAGAACATTTCGGTTCGTTCGTTGTCTAAGTAGTTATGAATATTTAAAAACTGTTATTATGAAAGCAAGAAGAGTCAAAAATTGAAATAATGACATTTGGATTGTAGAAAAAAAATAACCAAAAGTTAGGCATAAGAAAAAAAAAGGAGATCCGGAATGAAAGTTGTCTGCTATTATATTATCACCTAAGTGCTTTTAAATCAAACAAAATGAAAATTTTTAATATCTGAAATTATCAATAAAATATCCAAACATTAAATATTTCTTTCTTTTATTACTATTGATTTTAGCATGAAACAAAAAAAAGCACCAAACCAAATGAACTCAAAACATTGATTTGAAATATAATAAGAGCAAGCAGAATTCGATAGATATTTTCAATCATATCCTCCCCCCCCCAAAAAAAAGCTAATTTTTCGGTGATAAAGCAATTGCATAATCATATCACGGAAATCTGCAAAATGAGATAGTTATTTTGATCAACTGTTTTATATTGATCTATAGCTCATCTAAATATTTCAATACAATTGACTACTATTATGAAGAAACAAGGCAATTCAGTTTGTTCTGTTGACCATTTTTATGTGAAGCGCATTGATTTTTTCCATGGCATTCTAGTTTCCCGTTCCATTACAGAATATTAAAGGAAACTGAATATTTATAAATAGCATAAAGATTCGTGACAACAAGAGAAGAGAATGGCCTCAACTTGTTAAACAAAACAGCACGTTTCACAATGTAATTCATAGGGATTTTCTACTCATTACATTATTAATCTATTTGGTATTTTGCGTTCAAAATTTGTATTTTCAATACGGTTCCGTGCTTTGTGTAAGTTGCGTGGCCATACAATTTTGGCCATAACTGTAATATTGATAATTTTGAATTTTATTATGGTGCACGTAAAATTAAGTTTTCAAAAATAGGCTCTTCGAAATAGATTATTTTTTATATTGCATATTTTTATCCAAGAGGAAACTGCGACAATGTAGAAGTTGTAATTAGATTTATTTATGTTTAGCTGAAATTTTTATAAAATATAGTATAAAATTAGGTTTTATTACAGTGTACAAAAAGCTTAGCGCTTATATACATTCGCATCAAAACAGATACGTCATATATTTTGTACTCATTAGATAATTTATTTATTTACTATTTTTTGTTTAAATACTCATTTTTAGTTCAGATTATCCTTCTTTGTGTATTCTTAATGCTTGAACGCTTTTGGTCATAACTTATATTTTAATCAAGTAAAATATGATTTAAAAAAATTATGCTGTTCGAAAACTTAAGCTTTTAAAAACAGCACATCAAATCGAACTCTCCATTTTTTACTTTATTGCCCATTTTCAGTTTTAGACAAAGTTTAAGTACGATTAATATTTGTTATAATTTCATGTTCAGAAGATTCAGAAATGCTATACAGATGACAACTCTAAAAAATAAGTAGTTTCTAAAATTTCATTTATCATTTTTTTAATATTATTGCATTTTTTATGTCCTATTATATTCTTTTATTGCAAATATTTAATAATAAATGGAGTTTCAATACAATACAGGAAGCAATTAGATTTAGCTAAGAGATCAGAAACTAAATTTTTAATAGCAGTTGTATTGAAATACATTAGAAGTTTCTGTCATATTATTTTTTTTATGTTAATAATATTCTTGATTGCTGAACTTATCATATTCCCCCATTCAAAAATATATGTATTTTTTTTATTTTGCTGTATTTTCAAAAATATTTAAGTGTGGGGTAAAATGATAAATGAGCCTTTCACTTTTAAAGCTTGATAGAAGTTTCTCTATATTTTAAAATATTTTGAGAAATATTCTCACTATAAAAAAGAGCTGCTGCATTTTTTCATAGATAAAATAAATACAAAGAAAAAATGAAACTTTCACGAAAAAAAACCCGAAGGAAGATAGAAAAATAATCGTAATATCTTATGGATGATTTCCAATGGGATAAAGATTTGTGAAAAACTAAGGTACAAAGAAAGACAGATATTAAGAGAACAAGAAATATGTTATGATGCAAAAGTACTACAAAATCAAAAGAAAACTAAACAAATTTCTAGACAAAAATTTTAAAATACCCCTTTTCATTAAAAAAAATATCATTAATTTTCCTACTTTAAACGAATATGTAGATTCACTTTTTTGCATATTCACTTTTACTATTACTTGAAAACTGCAAGTGATTACGAAAAATATGTTCGATTGTTAACTAGGTTAGCTTTGATTATAATCTAGCTAAATATGCCAACACCTGGATTTTGTGCAGAAAAAAATATTTTCTACAAAAAAGAACGTTTTTGTAATATTAAATTTCAATTCATTACATGCATCTTTTTTTTCTATCTTCGCCCCATTTAAATCTTTAATTATCAATTTTTGAAAGAAAAATCGATAGCTTCAGGAGAAACAAAACTCTGAATAATAATTCCTAGAAGGTTAAAATTTTCGAAGTATCTTATCGAAGTGTGAAAAATTACATATCATGTTAGCTTAAAAATAAGTTAGTTTTATTTTATATGAGAAATTCAACCCGCCATTAAAAGAATGCCAGATAATTTGATTTTGCTCATAAAAATACTTACTAGCACAAAGTATGAATTAAAGCATTTAAATAGAAACATTCTTCTTTTAAGCAGCAGAAAGCTTAGAAAATGAAATGTCTTAGTTAAACTAATCAATTATAAGCAATAAAATACATATTTGAATTAATGACTTTCATTTGCACTCTGAAGTTAGACATATTTTTAAATTGATTACCAGATAATTCTTTCAAAGAAATAACCAATCAATTACTTTTTAAACGCTTCTTTAGTTAGTCTGCTTCCTTCAATAAAATAAAAATATTTTTCTTGTTAGATATTTTAAGATAAGTACATTAATTCAATTTTGCATTATCTGTAAGAAATGGTAAATATCAAGCAACAATGTAAATAAGATTTCTCTCGGCATGAAAACAGCTAAGCAGATTAACGTTTATTTCGTGATTTATGCTGCTTGAGGATCTATTATTTCATTAATATTCTCTTTATAAATGTGAAGAAAAGTTTATTTTTATTAGTTGTAAAAGCCTTTGAAATATTTAGAATTTTATGATTTTTTCCTCCAAATATATACGGATTCTCATTATTTCTAATAATAATGCATAAAGAAGTCTTTTATCTTCATTATACTTTGCTTTTAAATGATGCTGATTATTAATGTTGTACGATGGTTAATAAATTAAATTATTTGACTTTGTTAAAGTAAACGTTACTTTTGTTTTAGAAATAAAAAAATAACAATTAAAACTTGTAATGCAGATCTTATTTAAGAATTATGGAACATAGAAGAAAGAAAAGTTGCTAATTGATTTTAATTCAGGATAATATAAAGCTTATATAAGTTCAGTTTGACATTTTTACACCAGAGGGCACTTGGTCATTCGCCAAAATCGGAAATTTGAATTTGAGATTGCAGTCTCAGCACTAACAATATATCAAATCATAAACATAAAAAAATGCTTTTGTCAGAGTATTAAAGAGGCTAAAATGTTTTTTTAAATCAAAATTGTGGATATCAAAACAACAGATAGAAAATGTTAAGGAAATTGTATCGAAATAAAATTTATAATGTATTTGAATTTTTAAGCGATGAATGTTTGGAATTTTTAATATATTTTATGATACTCATTGTCGTCTTATAGCCTTCTCCTATCGTATCCTGCCCCTCGTGCTTTTATGATTTTTGTTTTTATCTTCCGATTTTTGAGAAAAAGTATTTTTCCTGTTTTATATACTAATTAAAAGTGGGGTTAAAAGGTTTTTTATTTTATAATTTTTAGTTTTTATTTAATAAGATGCTTGATTGTGGCTTTTTAAAAAAAAGACGCTGATGCTGCAAAATCGCATGCTCATCTATATGCCAAATAGATGGAACTTCTTTAGGTTTACATTTGTATTGAAAATAATCATATAATTATCGTTCATAAATTTATCGCTGAAAAAATTAAGAATCTAATTGAAGAATAAGTACGTGATCATAATCTAAATGCTAATACTCAATTAGCACGTTAAATATTTTATCGATTTTGCATTAATACTATTCTTATTCTGAGAATGAATTTTCTAATACTTATCTTTTTATAATACATATTCTTACAAAATTCTTATTCTTTATAATACATAATCTTATTTACATACTAAAAATTAATTCACTTTTTTATAAAAAAAGTATAGTTGTAAATACAAAGCCGCGGAAATGTGATATACTGTTAGAAATATTCTAAGTAAATGATAATTCTAATCCCATTTGTGACATATTTTAGCTTTCAATGGATAATCATTTCTTTCTTTCTTTTTTTATGAATTTCATTTTATCTCAATTTCTTAATTATATTGCTAGATTTTCGATAAAGAAATATCATTTTTTATTTTTTATTGTACAAAGAAAACGGTTTTTAAAACCCAGTTTATTTTAACTATCTTCCAATTTTTAATCTTTAATTCACTTTATGATTCCTGTTTACTAATGAATATAAAAATATAATAATATAATGAATATAGAATATAAAAATTATTATTTAAATGGTATTCTGATATTAATTACTGAAATGAGTCATCTCGGTGAAGTAATTTTTTATCTAAATTAGTTTATTAATTGATAATTAAAATCGTTGAAATTATTTCAATACTCTATTGTGATCGGAATCAATAACAGTACAAAATATGAAATCTCTTCTATAAGAGTAAGTGAATGGAAAATCGATTACAAAATTCTATCTTTGCAAATATAAAACAAGATAAAGTTAAGGAAATTCGTTTAAAGAATCAAAACTGTTTGATATTTGGTGAAAAAATAGATACCACTTTATAAGACAGGTGTTTTATTTATTTTGATAATCAAAATTTATTAAACAGAATGACTTAAGATAAATTTTGAGTAATTTGAAGGGCAAAGCATAAAAGTTAAAGGTTATGAGAAAACAAAAAGATTGTGTGATGTCGTACTTGCTTGTTTCGTTTCGTGATGTTTTACTTTATAGAATAATATTATGTTTACAACATTAACATAAATTCAAATATTGTCTTTAAAGGTCTGAGGTTGAAAAATTAAATTTTTCAGGAAGAGCAATTCCATTTTGAAAATGCTTTATTCTAAAATGAGAAAATAATTATGGATATATTTATTCAACATATCTATTTATATCCCTTTTTTTAAACACGAAAAATGTGAATTTTTTATTTGGCATGAATTAAATATTTATTCAACATATTTATTTATATCCTATTTTTTAAAACACGAAAAATGTGAATTTTTTATTCGATGCAAATTAAATAGTAAAATTCTATTTTTTTTTTTTTTGCAATTTTACAATAATTTTCTTTTCAACTCTTTATTTTCCTTTTATTTTGTTTAATAAACAATACCAATAGTGTGTTTATTCTGAAAATTTATAAAAAAATTATAAACATAAATACTTTCTGCTGATATAATGTCTTTTTCAATAGTTTAGAAATCCTTACTTTTAATATGATCTTTAATGTTTTTATAAAATCAAATATTTTCGTTTTAAAAAATATCTCGCGTTTTTAAAGTTTTTGTGATTGAATACGTAAATTTTTTAATTCCTAAACTGTTTCTTTTTATGGTTTTCTACATTGATTATATTTTTCTTTTATATTCCTGTCGTTTTTACATTTTTTAAAGATTTATCAAAATTACATTTAAATTCCTAAAATATTTTTAATATTTTTTAGATTGATTACATTTAGTTTTTAAATCTATACATTTTAAAAATAATTTTGAACTTCCAAATTTCACACTTCAAAATTTATTATATTTTTTTTATTGTATACACTATATGCTCATATTAAATTTCTAATAAATTTTTAAAGTTTTTGATTGTTTACTGCTTATAGCTTTTATTTTTTGTGCTTTTAATATTCATTTTTTAATAATTTTATGAGCTGTGAATCTAGGATTTTTGAATCCTGAAGTGTGAGTTTTCTTTTAAATAAATAAATATATTCCTTAGTTCCATATGCTTCTATTTCGTTTCGGGCATTTGTTTTCGGCATCAATTAATATTTGCAAACCTTTTAACAAAAGATAAAAAAAAATCTCCTTTACTTCAATTCAGAAGCAAGGTTCGATAATTATCTCATTTTTTTCTATACAAATTTTCCGAAGTGCTCAACGCCGAAGCGGCAACCATTTTCTTTATGAATAAATCATTAACGGACTTTATTGTGATCAATTATCGAATTTACTTTGCCTGAATTTCGCGGACTGCCTTAACGCATGACGAGAACTAAGCCCCCATCAGTTATTTCATCCATTAAATTGATCGGATACGAAGAGGGTACTTCAACATATCCACGAGATTTGTCCGGCACCGTTGTTCGATTAAGATATATGGAATGAATGTTTTATCCCATTCAAATGGGGATCGATCTACAATTTACACATTCTGTAGTATAGAATGGCATTCATCCCATTTTTCAAACTCAAATACTACATCTCCCCTGTATTGTTAATCGGTGGGTGGATACTGAAGAGGAGACAAAGGAATTTTATGCATTCGGTTAGTATATTTTGTGTTTGAAGGGTCAACTTCGTTTATATAAATGAAATGATTTGTAGTGGTCCATTCAATCCATTTTGTATTGTTTAGGGTAGGAGAGAATAAATAATGATTATTGGGAATGGATCGATCTATAATTAACATGTTTCACGGGGAAAAATGAAAATTAAGGAATAACTGATGAGTTACTTTCAACCTGCCATCCAAAGTCCTGCTTTGCTGCCTTATCGTTTCGGAAAGATATTTCTGGATGACATAGACAAAATATATCAGAAACTTATACTACTGGTAGGTTCACTCAAGATGCAAAGGTTATTCCATTTTGCCCCACAAAAGGGAACAAGCATTGGTGTCAGAATTTTCTCTCTGGTGTCCCAGGTCTTCGCATTAATTGAAGTAGCTCCTTTCCCACTATCATAAATCATCTTTAGAGGTTTTTAGATTTATGGTGACGGTCTAAGCTGGACTTTCGGGGGGTTAGTAACAAAAACAACACTATTAACCTTACTTACGAATCTTCCTAGGCAAATTGTGCATAATTTTCAATCAGATTTTAATCAATAAACATTGAGATTTTTGGATTATAAACTTTTTTTGATTTTTCTCAAAATAAATCATTCAATTATCAATTTTTATCATGCAATTTTCAATCAATCAAATCAACAATTTTCATAAATCTGCTTAGAACAAACTTGGCATCTTTTTTATTTTTAAAATTTTTTAGTTCATTGTTTTATCAATGATTTTAATTTATACATTTATTCTTTTTTCCCCTTTTTATTTACTGTTACTCTCCTAAATTGATAAGGGACCTTATATCTCTACTTTTAAGGGTTTTAGCGGAGCCCCGAATGCAGCTAAAGAAAGGGATTTGTAATAGTTGCCCCAGTTTCCGCTTTCTTCAGTGTTTTGCTTTTTGACAGATTCATATTGCTGAAAAAACACAATTTGTTTTTTAGTAATAGTTTTTTAAAGTTTCGTTAGTAAATTTAGGAGACTTCTAGGAATTTCATTAGTTACATTAAAGGTTTCTTGGTGACTTTAAACATTAACTTTTATTGTTTTGAGAAGGGTAAAATCATTGCTGACCTGTGGGGACAGCATTATCATCAACCGCTTTTGTATTATATAGAAGCAATTGTAACATGCTAGACATTATTAAAAAATAGAAAGTTACACGAAAAAGAAGAAAATGAGAGCGGTTATATTACATTTCTATTTACTTTTATAACAATGTTTTAACATTGTCAGTTGCGGTGCACTCACTAATGGATGGCAATTAGTGAATGCATCGCTACTAATAATGAAACGACATCTGCTGCTTGAATGCCATCTGCTGTGAAAGTTTCTTCCCTAACAGTGCGATAATTTTGTTATTACGCATTTTAAGCTCATTAGAACTCAGTTCCTTCTATTTACATAATCAAAATATGGGCAAATAACTTTAAAAAAGGATAATACTCAAAGGAAAAGAGCTGAAAATAGAAAAACATTGCGAATATCAGAGATCATAAACTGTAAATACTATATTTTCATTTTATATTAATTTTATGTTTATATGTATAAATTTATATCTTTTAGGGAGCTTTAAATTCCTCCTTAACTTATCTACCATACACTACATCTCCCGTGCATTTTCCCGTGTTGTGTTAATTGATGGGCTGGGGATAAAGCGGTAGCTAAAGAATTCCATGTATTCGCGCAGTTAGTTCCGCAATTCCAGGGGGTAAGCATTCCATAAATGGAAGAAATACTTTGCGGTGGCCTTTAACATTCTTTTTTGTTGTTGCTGTTTTGTGTTGGTGAAGATCGATGTTGGCATTTCTGATTTCGGACAGTACATCGTGGGAGTCATTGTTCAAACGGAAGGGTTTATAAGGACCTTTTAGTTGCTCGCATTTGACGTTAAACTGACAGCCGCTGAGTTGGAAAATAGCTCCGTTTCGTGGCAAACCCCCTTTATTTTGATGAAATAAAAGATGGGTTGTTGAGATGTCTGCTGTCGTCTGTATCCGAGATGAAATTTTCGGAGATCTTTGTAAGAAACAGTTGGGTGTATTTTAGCTGAAAAGGATTGCGAGGAGCTTACGAAAAGATCAAAAAGTAATATTTTCATCTATGACATGGCGCAGACTAAGATTTTGATCTGTAATTTTTATTTTATACAAGAATTATTGTTTGCTTTGGGATTTCATACTGATTTCGTTTATGGGGTTCTTATGATTGCTTTCTTGTTTTATTAGATATACAATAAATTTTTAGATTGTTTCAATCGAATTTCAGTAGAACTTTTATGTTTTAAAAGAAAAAAGAATGTTATAAAGATTTTTAAAGACATTTTTTCTATAATAAAAGTAATCAAAGGGATATAGTTGTTTCATCATCGATCGAATAAAATAAAATAAAATAAATATATTGAATTCTAGAATTCTTATACAATTTGAAACTTTCACTTGATTTTTAGGAATATAGTAGGCATTTTACTAAAACTGTATAAATATGACAATATAGTATTTCATTGATATTTGATCGGAATGTATATTCAAGGGGTGTCACTTTTCATATATGTAATGCAGGAGTTTCATTAACACAGCATCTGAAAACGGTGTAACATTTTAAAAGTGAAAATACAATATTAATATAAAAATAAATATTAATGTGATAATGAATATACTAACAATAATGTTAAAATCATCATATAAATAAGACAACTGTATTTTGAATTAAATAAATTTAAAGAAATATAAGGAATCATCTTGAATGTTTGAATCTTTCTGTTATTAAAAATTCTTGAAGAACACCTGATGAAATATATGAAAGCTTTTATTAATTTAAAGAGGCATAATACTGTATACAATTATTCCCGATGTTATGCTTTTATATTTTAGAGTAAGAAAATAATCAATTCGTTTCTGTTGTTCATTATTAGTATGAAATTCCTTCTACGCTTTTCTTTATGAAAATATATTATTAAATATCTCTACTTTAGTTATGTAATATTTAAAATTAATTAAGTAAAAATGTAATGCAGTAGAATTTGAATGATTTGAAGCTGAAGTAATTATATTAAAAAATCGACTTAGCTCAAAATTCTAACTAAGAAAAACAGGTTCGCAGGATAATACAGTGAGAGAAACAATAATTTTTATCTAAAAATGGCAACAGATATTTATTTTTAATGTTAAGTTTTTATAAATAATTCATAATTAATAATAAATCAGCGAAGAATTTTAAGGCATGAAGTAATAATAATTATAATTAAAAACACATAAATAATTTTAGAAATAATTATTAGGAATATGTAAGAATTTCAGTAAGAGAACAACCTGCAAAATTGAATGCACTATTGTACAATAAAACACCAAAATATATAATGCGAATTTTTCTTAAATAATTCTTCTTAAATTAATTAACGTTTTTTTTAAATTGAGAATTTTTTAATTGTTTTTTATTATACCCAATGCAATAACTAGTGATGAGTAAATTAAATGTTTAAAATTTATTTGCTTAAATTTTCTGAGGATACAAGGTAAGGTCGGATTTAAATAATGCAAAAAATTAGAAATACAAATAATTTTTATTTTTAAGTTAGCCAAAGTAAACCTGAATTACAAACAACATTCTAACACCATGCAAATGAAATATACCAGAGAAAAATTCTAATAAAGAATGTTTGAATTATTCAGGCTACATAGAACATATTTTTAAAATATGCAGGCCTAACAATCAAAGCTTTCTTCTGCACTTTTTTTTAAAAATTCATTAATTTTTTTTAACATTTTCTGAAACAAACATAAATTTTACTAATTTAATTTTGTAAACCGGCGATCGTTTTAATAAAAATAAATTTGCTACATCTAAGAAAAAGACTGCAGTAAAAGAATTTTTTTATGCTATTTACTAACCATCTTATCAAAGACAAAAATAATTGCGAATCAATAATTGAATTACTCTATCTCATACTAAACTTTAAAAATATTCTTTACAAATACTTTACATGAACGAGACGTATCGATTTCTGAAATCCTCTAAAAGGAATACTTTCTAATAAGAAGGAATAAAATTGGAGAAACTGAGAGCTCACATAGTATAGTGTACATAGTCCTAGGAGACAAAAAGATTAAAAAAAAACCAGGAAGATTCTTTCGATTCTTTTGTTGTTTTTCATTGTTTGTATTCTTCCACTGATCTGATTAATACTTTTCCCTCCTGCTTTATTAAATTACATTCTCAACATATTTTCTAAATCTTCTTTGATTTTGATCCCTTTGTCTTAAATGAAAGCATCACTTTTCAAAGTTTCTGACAGTCATTATAAATAAAGAATTCTAGTAAAAATAATTAACATAAAGAAGACGAGTGAAAAACAACAATAAATAAACAAAAAGGTTTTTTTATAAGCTGTTCATTATGTATGGTTATTAAGAGAATCTTCAATATAATCTTTTTATTAGTTTTTGATTTTTTAAATATTAAATAAAAACATGCGACAAATTCTTGAATAAAATTTAAATCAGGTTGAAGTTAAATGCTCTAGTTTTGAGTATAATAAAAAAATATATGTATTATCACTTATCATTTAGGATTATCTTGGAGCAGGAAAAAAAAGCAATGTTACATTTCAAAAAATAATAAATAGTTGAAGAAATATTTTCAGTTTTCTTTATAATAATAAATATCCGAAAAAATGACATGCACTAAAGTTTTTTTTAAAGAAAATTTTCTTTTAAATGGATATTAAAATTAGTTTAAATATTATATTGTTAATAAAAAGAAAAAAATAGCAAATTATGTAATTAAAACTAAGAATTGAAATGGAATGAATATAAATGATGTGTTTCATATCAAACATGTCTCTCTAAGAAAATATAGAAATTATTTTTGCATCGTGAAATAAGAAAAATTACTCTATTTCTATTTCATATTTTTAAGACAACCAGTAGTATATGTTAGAAAACATGCGTAGTTATGTTTATCACATGAGTTCATTAACTATTAATACACCAATTGTGAGATATAGTTTATGAAAACTGACTGTTATTTTCATAACTTCATTTAATATTATCACCTACATATAATAAAAAAACATTAGAGTATTTCGTCCTTCTTTTCATGTATACAAAAAAATTAAAAGATGTTTTCTTAAAAAGGATGATTTCAGGTGTGTTGAAGTGAATAGCAATACTACCTCCATTTTTATGTTGTTTATCAATATGCAAAGTAAAATAGGATATATGCTTGTATGATGAGTGAATTCCAATCAATTAATTCAATCATGAATTGATCGGAAATTATCATTTGTAAAGGTCATTTGTACTCAGTAAATATTCGATTTTTGATAAAAACAGCAATAAAATGATTAGATTCTTTAAATTATCAGTTAAAAAACATCTGAACATTTATGAATATGCAAACAAAAAATAAAAATCTGAAACAAAGTTAACTTTTATCAACCCTCTAACTAATCTAACTTTTATTAACCTTCTTAATCTCTATTTAGATACCACTTTAGAAATAGGGCCAAATATTATAGTAACGAAGCGTATTGTTGTATATCTAATACAATAACAGTATAATGCAAATCGTGTTAATTGAATTGATAATTAAAATATCTTTATTTAACCATTTCGTAACGAATTATCATTAAAATCAATCTAAGTGAAGGCGGCTCGCAAAACAGTATAGAATAACTAAATCAAGATTATTACTTTTCCAACAGCAAGAAGGTTAAAATTAATTTAATAAAACGTTTATTATTTTAACTCAAATAGATTATCTAATTACAATTTATCTGAAAATAAAATTACCTTTTTTTGGTGATTAAATGTACAGTTCAAAGCATTTATAGTAGCGAAAATTTCTGAATTAAATTTGATTTATGAATATATTGGGTTGTTCGGAAAGTAATTTCGTTTTTTTTGTGGAAATGAAAGACAGTTTTCGTATAATAAACAAATACTTTATTAAATTATATACTGGCCGTTCTGGTCCAACACCTTTTGCCATCTTTCTGGTAGTAGCATAATTCCACGCTCATAAAATTTTTGGTCTTTGCTGCCAAAAAACTGATCGAGGTGGTTTTTGACCTCCTCATTTGAGGTGAAGGTTTTACCATCTAAAAAATTTAGTGAACCAGTTTTGGCACTGGCGTACTGTCGACACACCTTCTCCATATACATCGGTCAATTTCTTTCTGACTTGAACAGCATTTTTACCCTTTCTGTAGTAAAACAGTAAGATATGTCGAAAATGCTGCTTATCGCTCTCCATATTTAAAAGGGCACCAACCAAAAACTACTTCGTAGAATTAATTGGAATTTTTCACACACAATCCTTGCTATATGAGCTCTCAAAGCATATAAAAATTATACGGCTTAAATGTAAAGTTGGGTGCAAACAATACAATTAAATCCTCTGTCGGGAAAAAACGAAATTACTTTCCGAACAACCCAATATTTTGTCTATGTTAAGTAATATAATCTACATTTGATTTAGCATTTCTATTATTTTTGAGAAAAAATGTACATAAAAATAAACATAGAAAAAAAGCAAACCACAAAATATTTTACAAACTACCTTTTCATTTGTACCATTAAATCACAAACCAGAAGAAATAAAACATGATAGCTGAAAACAAAATTGTTGAAACAGGCACATATCCTCAAGAGAATTGTAAAGAGGATGATAAAAATATTCTGCATCATTAATCCTGCTGCCAGCAACCTATAAATACATTGATTTGCGCATAATGATGCATGTGAAGCCTGTTCTTTACATTACAAATTACAAATAAAACATCATCAAAAATACATCAACCGTTCAATGTACTTTAACTCGATTTGAGAATCAATTGGTATATTTTATTTAGAGATTGAATGGATAAAGATAAATGATTTTGGCTCAAATGCGCTTTTACATTTACAGCATTTTGCAATAAATCAAATTGAGTTCCATAGTTGTGAGAATTTTTAGACAAGCTGGAATCGATTTTGAAGAGACAGTTTAACAAAGAATAAAACAATGCTATTATGTATGAAAATAAAGTCCTCAATGAATTTTAGTTCGTCCTGGTTTCGAAAAATTATTATTACTTCTTGTGATTATGAAAATTAAAAAAAACGCATTTTTATTTTATTTGAAAAAAAAGGGTTCGTTGGAGAATGAAATTGGTATCTGAGATATAATTTTTTCAAGAAAAAATTGGGCATCTACCATATAGTCAGTTCGAATAGTTTTTGTTATATCATGCAATGCAGAATGGGATTATGTAATAAATACAATTTTTATAGATACTTCATGAAATAAAATTCTGGATTTAATTAAAAAAATATCAGAATTACGATGTTTGAAAAGAAAAAAAAATGTTTAGCAAAAAGGAATAAGTTCTTATTCAGTCGAAATATTTTTCAGAGAAGTTTTTATTTATTTATTTTAGGGGTTTGTGGTATTGAGGAGTCAACAAATGCTTGCTCTATGTTAAAAAAATTCAACCAAAAATAATGTTAGGAGACATTTTGATATTTGATTAAAATGTTCATAGTAAACTGCGAGTTCAACATCATGGACACATTTTGAGTTAAATTTTTTTTTATATTGATTACGAATATTATTCTGATAAAAATAAAATTGATGTAATAATATATGATTTTCTAAAAGTCCAGTTTATGAAGAAAATTAAAAAAAAAAACCTTAAATTTTCTCACTCTACTTAAATAATGTTACCTTTTTAGCAAAGAAATAACAGTAAACTATCTTTCAGATTACACATTTTGTTTCATAATTCCATTTTTTTAAATAAAAACTTTCATATAAAGAATGAATAATCAGCGAAAAGTTTTTTCAATAAAAATTGAGCATAAATGTTAAATAAAACAAAATTTTATTAATTTATATATTATTAATATTTATCAACAAACTACTGGCACAGTTTTTCTAAGATACATAATATTAAAAAGATTTTGTACTTATTTTATAAAATTGATATCACTCATTCTCAAATAGATATTTAAATAAAATAAAAATATTTTGAAACAGAAAAACTAACGGTGACTAAATATCTAGGAAAATTCTTCATATTTTCAGATATTTTGAACAAAAAATAATCTTTTCCTGGTGATAAGAATTTTATATATATATATATAAACTGAAAGCAATAAATAATTAGTTTTTAAAAAGAATTTTTCCAATTCATATATTACAATATAATTAGTATGTTTTTGTGAGAAATTTTATATTCTTATACTTTAAAAAAAAAAATTCTTCTTAAATGCCCTCCACTCATTAAAATATAATTGCTTGGTAATAATTTATGTATTTCTATATAAATAACATAGATAAAATTAGATAAAATTTTATTTTTACTTAAAACACATATAAAAATGAAATCTTGTATTTAATATTCATTGACTAGAATTTTATGTTTCAATTCAAAATTCAGGTTAGAAGATTCTAGCATAGAAAATCTAGACG
>JAPMOR010036410.1:503082-513323 GCA_026543865.1 Argiope aurantia
TATATATATATATATATATATATATATATATATATATATATATATGAACTGTGATTATAGCAATTCATTAGATCTTTATTAAAACAAGGTAAACGGATCTGTACATTTTATGAATTTATTATGACATTATTTACTGTTTTGATAGAGAGTGGAGATTATTTATGACAGCAGTGAACAGCAAAGGACGCATTAATAAATCAAATCCCCAATTAATAAACTTGAAATTATAGATGCATATTTTAATGAAATATAGATGAATTAAAATTATTAAAGTGTATCATAAATACACTAATGATTGATATATACATTATTTTTTTTGCCTGTCGCATTATAATTTGTAATAATTCTGTGGGAAATTTTAAAAGAGATATAGTGACAAAAATCATAGATTAAATCAAACTGCTATTAGCTTTTAGTATCATTAGTTGTTTTTTGAGATGGATTAAATATTCATTTATTTTAAATGATTCGAAATATAACTGTCTACACTTTTGCCAATTACTAAATAGTTATTTTCGTATACATTTAATATTTTATTTAAAGAACTCTTAAAGCATCATAAGTGAAATCCCTTTTTTTTGTGCTTTCGTAAGATTTCTAAAAGAAATATTAATGAGCATAAAGCAGAAAGTTTGACGATTTTTTATTATTCCAATTTAAAATATTTTTAATTTTTTTTTCTGTAAAGCACGAACAACCTTGATGAATTCTTAACTTTAATTCATTTCAGACGTCGATTCTAGACAGTTTTATTATTTTCTTCTGTAGATTTATATTATCTTCTTCAGAATTAGTGAAACTGTTTCATACAAAAAAGAAAGAAAAAATGTTCCTTCATGTTTTATTCAAAATCTGATTCAACTCGAAATTGCATTCTAATTTCGAAACTTTCTTTTTGATAGAAATTTAAATAAACTTTTAATTGTCTTTGGCAGATAAACGTTTCTTTAGATTAATAAAAATACAATGACAGCAGTAACATGTTTATGCCTACGATTTTTTAGTATAAAAAAAGGCAATGGAAGAAACCATACATATATTAACATTAAGTCAATCAAAGACCGAATAAAAATACGTGTATTTAATAAAATTAATGTACTCACTTTTAAGCTCTGTTTTCGTTTGAATTTTTTCATAAATGTAACTTCTTCTAATACCTTTTTTGTCTAATATCCTGAAAACTTGTATTATATGCGAGTACCTCAACAGCAAATGTTTCCTCGCGAAGTTATTTTCTGAAAGAAATTACAATTATTTAGAGTTTGTATTTGAATCGGATTGACAAATTAGTAGGTTTATTTGAAAACTATTAAGTATCTGCATAGCTTACATATAAGAAATTACAACTTTTTGAGTAAAAATATATAAAATTAATTTTTCTTTGTTACGAACTTTAAAAAATGTTGACATTTGATTATGCAATATCTAAAACTGATATATTTTATCTCGTTTCTGGTAATTTTTGTAGTTTCGTTCTATTTTAAATGACATTATTTAGCATGCGAATAAAAAATAATTTCTTGAAGCTTTTTTTAATATTTTCCTTTCATTCTTCTTATCTTTTAAAAGCAAAACAATGCACAATAAAAAAACTATATCTATTGATTGATTTCATTCACTTAGAAAAAAAAATGATCATAATTCAATAACAACAACAACAAAAATTCTGCAAGCACTATTCATTTCCAAATTCCTTGCCTAGTATTTTTTGGACAACTTTACTCTGCAGAGAGGTTTTACGTAGTGAGTAAGATACGCAATTTTCGGGATTTTTTAACATGCTTATTTTTTTCCCTAGTCTTTCCATTGTTGATTTTCCTTTTGTCTTTTAATATATCATTTTAATTTGGAACTGTGTAATGTTTCTTTATATTGCTTAGTAAAAAATAAATATTACTTCCCCTATCATTCATATCATCCCTATTTTGGTGAAATCCAAAACGAATGGCATATGTGCAAAAGCACAGAGGATTTTTGTTTTTGAAAACAGGCAGTAAGTTTTCGAAGACTACTACTTGAAATTCAGAAGCGGGCTTATAGTTTGTGTTAATTGTATTAAGATTAAGCTGAGTGTTTGCATCATCCCAATGTTAGCAATAAATGCCATCAGGAAACACTTTCGGTGTTGAAACTACGGAAGTAATAGATGATTAGATGACTAACCATAGAATTAAAAAAAATTAACATTAATTCATCTATAATTATTGAAATTTTAAGTACTTATAAATTTAGTATCTTCACGTTGTTAGACACTATAAAAATAAAGAAATAATTGTAAACAAACAACGAAAAAATTGTCACAGTGTTTCGACTTGCAAGAAATATTATGTGAAATTTACTTGATAAATATGCGATGATATATGAATTTATTAGTGTTCGGGAAAATAGCAATCAGCAAGGGCTGAAGCCTTTCCAAACTCAAGGACGGAATCGTAGCATTCATTGCCTACTCCTTTTTTACTAAGGATTAGAGAAATAATGATATAATTGGAGGAGAAACGTTAAACTTAGGAAACTATTTAAATATGCAAAAATTCTATCAAAATACGAGACAATAAACAAAAAGTGCAGAAAACAATGGGAAAACGTTAAAGACGGGAACGTAAATGCGAGATAATACTATATAAAATTATGGAAAGGATAAAGATCCATTACATCGTCAGCAAATTGTTTTTATTTTTTCAGCCACTGCAGAGGAAAAGAATATAAGAGTTTTGTTTGATTATAAGATATTATTTTCTGGTAAACGGTTATTAAGTCGTTTTCTGGAGTGAATTATTAATGCAACAAGCTTGTGTTCTAAAAAACATAATAAATGAAAAGTGGCTTTAGTTAATAAAAATTTAATTCAACATTTTTAAAAGAGCAGGTCTGTAGTTAAAAATATTTGGATATTACAATTAATTCTTGCTATTCTACAGACAATGTATGATGTACATTGCTAGTAATATCATGTATAATATTTAAAAATATTGCGTGACTAAGTGTTGAGCTTGAAGAATAGTATTTAAAATTCACATCATATCTTAAGACAGTTTAACAGACATTAACTCAATCAAATCAAAAGAATCTAGAATAAAATTTTAAGGATACATAAGCAGCACCTTCTGCGTCTACTAACAGGAAATCTGTCTAGCATAGTTCATTTCCTATCGCGCTTATGAAATGAGAATATCTTTTAAACAGGAATAAAGCATGCACACGTGGCTTAAGGCTTCAAACATAGAACCTTATGAATAAAGATGCAAGAGGCATTCAGTGATTGCTAATTTATGTTGCCAGACAATATCAACTCGCTGTGTAATTGTGAACAGTCGAGAGTTAGGAGGTTTCTTCAATGCATTATCTGTCTGAACCGAAGGTGATCTTGTACTAGTTTCGTAATATCTTTGGTAAACTTCTGTAGAAAAGACGATATTCTGTAATCGGGGTGTTTAGGAATCGGGAAGAAATGTGAGTGGAATTTTATTAAAGATTGGAAGATTTGAGTATTTTAATTCAATTTTCTAGGGTTTCGGATAAATTAATATTTATGATAGATTTTTTTAAATATTTTGTCTAATTTCAGTGTTTTAAATGAACTATATTTCAAAAGTTTTATTTTTTTACTGTGTATAAATGATTTGGTACTTGAAAATATTATATATTTTTTTGTAATTCTATTTTTTTAAATTTGTTTAAGTTTAATTAAGGCAGAGATATTGACCCTTACAGGATTATATAAATAGAGAAGAAGAGAGGGGAAGAAAAGAAAGAAAAAGTTTTCCCAATTGCCAAATTGCAAGGACATTTAACTGGATTTATAAAAAAATAAGCAGATTTTAAATGGGGAGAAACTTTACGGACACTGCATAAAGTTTAATTTAGCTATCATTTTATAACTTCTCTAGCTAATTTGATTTAATTTAGTTTAATTTCAGTCAGAATTTTTTTTTATTTTCTTTGTACTTAGATAATATTTTGGTTGACTCATTGATCGCTAGATGACGTTATAAAATACTACTTTCTCACTGAGTAGTTGATAGTCAATTCTTGGAGAAATTGAAATTCAACAGAAAAAACATATAGTATTTTTTATTTAAAATATTAATTGATATATTAAAATATTTAATTTGATCTCAGTAAAGAAAGGAACCTATTTTATGGGCAGTAGGTGAAATCAATCTTAAATTCTTATTGGAATCACATCGCGGTTTTAAAACAATCTTATTTATGACATAAAATAAATCTTATTTACTACAGAAATTATAATATAAACTATTCAAAAACAATAATTCCTGTTTATCCTTAAAAATTTCTGGAATGACGTAATCGATTATGACTTAAAAATGACATATTCGAATTATCTTTCTCAAAAGGAACTTTAATAATATAATAACTTAAAAAGATGTCTTAAAATAAAACATTCAGAAAGAGTAATTTTATTCCTATTTAAAAATAAATAACCAATTTTGACTTTATTTGTGCCAGTAAAAATCAGCTGGAACTGTCTGTTTGAAATTTACTCAAAAGTACCACGAGGCAAAATAGTAATAACCACCATCACAGTCTTTTGGGAGTAAATATCTCTTTAAAATGCGGCTAGGGATGTAGATAATGTGAAAATCGTGGAGACGAATAAGAATGAAGGCTAGACGTACTTATTTATTCATATGAAGTGAATATTCACTTCTTAACCATATAAATTTTATATTACCAGTCTCAAAATTCAAGGGAGAGTCTTAAGACTGAAAACTTTTTTTAATGTGTATGAATAAAAAAAATTATGTCTTATTATATAGAAATCTACAATTGCATTTAGAGTAAAAACCCAAAAACTGCAGCTATCGGTTTATGCAAAAATAATGACGAAAGATTTGTACAGTTATTGCTATGTAAAGCAATTTCTACCAACAAAATTTATTTGATAGTATATGAAAAAAAGGAATATTTATAAGTTCTTTGCCAAATTACTCCCATGAAAAGTTTTTAATGTATTTTAAAAAGTCTGTTTTCATATGGGTGTGAAGATTTAAGAGATTTAGATTTGTATTTCATACAAATTTATATATTTATGCATTTTTTATGATTATATATTTATTAACTAAATTTATAAGACGCTTATTTATTTCAAATGTATTCAGTGACATCATCGATTTTACTCAGATGTGCTACCTATTTATAAACATGCTTAAGGAATATACATATATGGACAGGCAAGATATAAAATCCACATTATACTATGAGGATGTTGTGATGATATTCACTAATTTGTATTACTTAAATTAATAAATTGAGCAAGAAACTTCAAAAATAATACTGAATAGTTTTGGTGATATGTTGATGAATTTTGGAAGTAAAATGGGAAAATAAAATTTTCTAAAATATCTTAGAATTTTACACGGAAACACGATTTAATTTCCTAATTCACGCATGTTCATTAAAAAAAAAACACAAGTTCAAATTCGAAAACTCAAGCCTTTTCATCTTAAAAGAAACATATATATTAAATGTTTCTAAAGATACAATTTTCTAAAAATTATGATAAGAGATGTTTGTTATTAAATAACTCAAGATATAACGTTCAATCAAGAGATATTCAAGAAAAGACTCTATGTAAGTGATCAGAATGCTAAATATTCACTAGAATTCTATTTAAACAAAATGATTTTATCCATAGATATTATTACCTGGTATTTTATCAAAACATAACATGAAATGAAGTACCCGATAAATATTGGAACTATATACATTTCTACAAATAATGATAATTTCTACGAATAATGAAAGAATATTTCCAAAAATTCTTTTCGAAAATATTCTTTGTCAGAGGTCACATTCGTTTGGAATAAATATTTTCAAGAATAGCTTATTGTAAAAATTAAAAGAAAGTTATTATCAAACTGTTTTTCGTCAAATTATACCATGAAATGAAACCTCCAGAAAATATTAAAAAAATAATTTCCTACGTTATATTTCCTACATTAATATGAATTGTTCAATTTTTATATAGCTCTTTAAGAAAACATATTTTGTTAGAGGTCATAATTTTGTAAGTATGTAAGTTAATGTTCAAATTGAAATTAAGGTTTTTTTTTCAGTTCATTACAACAACTGGTATGTGATTAAAACATAGTTTAGCATGAAACTTTCAAGAAGAAATGCAAGTTTCGTTTTCTTTTACATAAAAGAAAGAGAAGAAAAATTCGCGATCCAAAGCAATCAAATGAAAAATGCTATGAAGAAAGTAATCTGAAATTCAGGTTGAGAACTTCTCTCTTTACCTCGTCTTTTTGAAATATTTGAAAGTATAAAAAATAAATAAATTGGAAATTTTTAGCCCGATTACAAAGTATAGAATCATCACTGTCTATGTTATTTCAAAGAAACTGTATACTGAGGTTAATTTAAAATTTTGCGAAAAGCTTGCAACTTTTTCTGTTAGATATAAAATCTCGGTTGAAATTTGAAATAGGGGGAATTCTTGATAGAAAAGGAAAAAAATTTCTTATTTTAGTCAACGTTATAAAATGAAAAGAATTTCATTTCGCACTATTTTCTTCTACGTATCACCGACACTTTTCTCATCTACATACAAAAATGTGTAGGTGAATACTCAGTGTACGTTTCTGATAAACAATTTGGTTATGCATCGGTTTTATATCCCTTACCGAAGACAGTGTTGTTTCTTAGGTTTTATTTTTTAAATTAGAATAGACAAAGTCCGACTGGGAGTAGAAGAGTTTAACAAACTGTCTTGATTATGTAGTTTAAAATATTTAAATAATTTCAGGAAAATCTTGCGTGGAAATAAAACGCAATGAGTCAGAAAACATTTTTATGAATATTTCTACACTGTTTTATCTTTATTTGATTTCTATTCTAAATTTGTAATTTTCTTTTTAATGGTTTGCATCGAACGTTATTCATATTTCAAAGTTGATAAGTTCCTGTTGCATATGTCGCTATTATAATTTCACTCGACTTTGCCTGTGAGCTATTTTAACCGACATAGGAGAATATTAGAGGTATAGCAGCTTTTACAGAAATGGACGATGAACTGAATTGGGGAGAAATGGCGTTCAGAATAATCAAATAAACAATTGCTAAAATAATTATAAATAATATATATTTTTTACTTTATTAATGCTAATAATAATTTTTATTTTTGAGGAAATTGATCGTAATTAAAAAATTATTTTCCACGTTGTGAGAATAGTTAATCTTTATGAAAACTAATAATTATATTTGGCATTCTTAAGGGAAAATAAAAATAACATTCTTTTTAGTTTTTATTTTGACGAATCGCTTGGCATTCCACTCATTTAATTTGAAACGAAAAAGATAAATTTTTTTCTTTAATTTTTATATACTTTTATTGAGATACAATATACAGTTAGTACCACCTAAAAGTGAATTCAGAAAAACTGATTTAAAGATTGCTTAATAATAGCAGTAAATTAAAATTAAAAATGTCGAGAATACATAAAATAAGAAAATCTAATTTTTTTATTAAACTAATAAAAGCGCGTTTTTAAGAACTGCTTTTAATGATTTAAATATTTTGATTGATTGATTTTTATATTGTTCTCTAATTTAATTTCTTGCTGTTTGGTTATTAAGTTCAATCTGTTAACAATTAAGGACATTTCTTCAGAAAATTAATTTATTATTAATTTAGTCCCAAACAGATCCTCTTCAAGACCAATTTTTAAAATTATCTTCTTGACTTACTTACCTATAGACGTTACATAGATTTTTTTTTATTTCATAAGAAAGCCTTTTCCTTTTTTTACTCTAAATCATATAAAATTTCAAATGCCAGTTTAAATATGTATAATAAAAAAAATATTTAGACGAAAAAGAATGCAAGCGGGTTCGCCTTTTAAGTTTCCTTGTAAGCAAAAAATGATATTCACATTATATCTTACTTTGATGCTAAATGAGTTTCTTTGGAAAAAATCCATGCGAAGTAATTAAAAAGGGTTTATTTTGGATGTAAACGTTATGCTTAATATATCCGAAAACATTGCGTTTTTTCATTTGTATTTTCAGTCACCGCCTGAGTAGCAGATTTTAAAGAGAAAGAAGTGTAGAAACGCACTCTAAAGCAAAATTAGCTTACATTTGAATTTATTAAGAGTAAAACATGTATATTTCACCTTTAGGAATAAATAATGAATCGTAAAATCTCTGTTAGACTCATGTTTGATTTTTCTAGTTTTTAAAGACACGAAACCAGTGATACATTCCAATTAGCAACCTGCTGATAGTCTATAGTGATAATTCGGTAAGTTTTATTTTTTTTAGTGTATATTTAGAATTTTTTAATGATATTCTTTGTTGCTCTAATTCTTTTTAATGCTGCTTTCAGTGACGAATGCTCTTACAATTTATTTTGTTTTTCAGATTTAATTTTCAAAATCGCTTTCTATTTTTTTTTGACTTGCAAAAGAGGAATTAAAAAAATTTCATTGATATTTGTTTCCTATTATTTAATCTTTAATATATTTAATGGCTAATTAATTGTTATTTAAATCGTTTTCGACAACTAATTCCCGAAATTCAGAACCTGTTGGAGCACTTTTATATCGTATATAATCTTTATTAAAATGAATTTATTATTTGATAATTAATATTTGAAAATGTTACAATTTTGTACTATCATAGAGGAACACACAGCCGCGCAAAATTTCAGAATTCTAGCACGATAGGAAATGAATGAAAAATCATTTGTAAAATAACATCTCTACAAACACGAAAGAAATCAAGTTAAAGAAAAACTTGCAAAAAGTTTCATAATTCTTACATTTGTTAAATAATACAAACTTTAAACAATAAATTTAACATAAATAACTCAAAACAATTCAGTCACTTAGCTACACTTAAGAATTAGGTTCACTACAGTCCCATTTATTGTTATTTTTAAGGATTGAAACATTTAATCATTAAGACATCATGTAAAATGTCCAAATGAAAACGTGCTTTCTGTAGCAGATGGTGGAAAAAATTACCTTTGTTCTTATTTATTAGTTTAATTACACCAAAAATTGATTACCTAAAATGCTTCGATTCGCTTATTAGTTGCTCCTTCAACCTTATGGGATTAATTAATAAATGAAACAACAATGATAATCAAATTTGGCGTGACTTTAGTTGCCGGTTTCATTCCGTGAAGTTCGAACAAGTATTCTCTAATTGAGAAAATACTTTCCAATATCTTATTCAGATATGTGTCCTTAATTTAAGTCAAGATGATAGCAGAACTTATTAAAACTGAATATCTTTAATTGTGAGCTCAGATGCGTTTATTTGATACGTTTAAGTTTCGAAATAAAACGCCACTCATTGATTTATTTAATATCGAATTAACATCATTGCTTGAATTATTTTGAATGTAAATAAAAATATGAAAACTGATTTAAAGATTATGTTTAGTATTATAATGATAGATGATATTCGTTTAGGAAAAAAAATTTCGGTTTCTTAATAGCTTCGATCTATGGATTAGAATACAAATAAAAATTTCAATTGTATTTTTATAATTGAAATTTTTATTGGTATAATTAATATTGAGTGATATACCAATTGCAAAAATCATACATCATAAAACTGATACATAAATTATATTAATGAAACAAATGATTCGAAAAAAGAAACTTGGTTTCTTACTAATACCGAAAAATGAAAGTTCATTTTATGCTTATTTAAAATGGTCTTTTAAACCTAAAAATATGTTAAGTGTGACTTTTCACACAAAAATAAAATATGCAAGTTGAGATGCATTTTTAAACTTCTTTTTATATTTTAGTAAGTTTTAGGAAAAGTTCAAAGAGAGCTCCAGATTAGGAGGATCAAAACAGCATTTTTACACAAATTGCTTTTAAATTTTTGAGAATATTAGTCTTGTTTAAAATAAATTTTCTTCAACAGCTCTGAAAAGGAGATTATTTTTCACACCATTATATTTCACTTCTTTTCCGTCAGTTAAAATCTGTTGGCTTCTTCTCTGGAATCTACCTTGATCTCACAATCTTTTAAAAGTTGAAAACGATTCTTTTTTTCGAATAGTTTTTAAACATAAAAACCTTATACCTTTATGTACATAATTTTAAAAATCCATAATTATTCATGTCAAATTCGATGAATTCTTAATGATATTTACATAAATGTTAACATAATAATTTAAATTTGAATCAGTTTAAAATTGCAAAATGTGATTATCACTTAAAGATTCAATGTAATCATAACTTAAAGACTGA
>JAPMOR010036410.1:513333-615467 GCA_026543865.1 Argiope aurantia
CATATTTATTGAAGAAGCAATTGTCTGTTAGTCTGTCTGTTCTTGTGTATGTATGCATGGTAATTTAAAAACTTAACAAGCTAAGTAAGTGAAATTTATTATATGATCATGGTATCATAGCTGTAGGATCTATATTATTATTCGCACCAAATCGGTCAAAGAAAAGATGCACAAATGAATATTTGATTCACTTCATTATAGTACGATACTTAAAAAAAGTGCGGTATATTTTCATATCGTACCTAATTTTAGATTTATAGCATAGAACCAAAGTTGAGAAACATAACTGTCTAAGGCACTTTGCGTCACTTATTTGTAGGTGGCAAAAATTACAAAAAAAAAAAAAAGATCTTTCAAAGTTTGTTTTATCAAAATAAATTAATAAAATTATTAACTGGGTCTGTTTAGAGCTTTAAAACTAGCAAAATTTTTTTAGCAATTTAGCGAATTAGATCACTACGAGACGTTTAAGTGTTAGTGGCAAAAATTATCCATACAAATTTTTGCAGATATAATTTTATTAAAATTAATTCATCAAATATTTTACTGGATCCTTCTGGAATTTTAAAGAAGGATTAACAAGTAACAAATAACTTCTATCTGAGTTTCTGAACCCTATTGAAAGAATTACTTGATAAAAATTTATAGAAACTTTTTCCCAGTATTAAATTACCATTTCACGTTATAATACTTGATAATTAAGATGTATCTATTATTAAAAGTGTCTAAATCAATGATAACACAATTTGGAACCAAAACCATATATCTCAAGCATATCAAAAAGGTATTTAATCTATTGCTGACAATTTATCAAGCTTTCATAACTCTTAGAACACATGCCTTTTGGTAAAAAATGATCATTGAAAAAAAGGCGTAAAAGGAATTCTTAATGAACCTAATACTCTTAGAAAACAAGTTTTTACTTCCGAGGAGCTTATCTTAGTTATTCATTAACCAAATTAAGATGTATCTATTATTAAAAGTTTCTAAGTCAATGATAACACAATTTGGAATCAAAACCATTTATCTCAAGCATATCGAAAAGGTATTTAATCTGTTGCTGAGAATTTAGAAAGTTTTCGTAACCCTTAGAACACGTGTCTTGTTGGAAAAAATGACCATTGAAAAAAAGATTCTACATAAAAGGAATTCTTAATGAACCTAATACTCTTAGAAAACAAGTTTTTACTTCCGAGAAGCTGATCTTAGTAAGTCATTAACCAAATGAATCTTGTATTGCTTAGCTTTCCATCAATGGCTTTGGCTCCAATTTATTTCTAAACAAGAAGTTCCTCGTCGTATAAAAATATCGGCAACGTGACCTGATCTTTAACGAAGGTGAATGTCAGAATTTAGTCTCGTCTTTCATACAGAAAAGAATGAATAAGATGGCGGAAGATGATAAAAAAATAACATGGTCTTATTACATTTAAAGCACGCGCGTTTTACTTCAGGTACCCTGAGGGAGATTTCACTCTTGGCACTAGTGATCTTTATATCGATTTTGGAAAGACAGGGTTGTTTTTTTTGTGTTGTCACCGTTTTGATACTAAAGGAGAAGGAAAGAAAAACAGCAGAATCCATTATTTTGTTATTTTTTTCAGTTTTGGACACAACATGTTTGTGATCAAGTGCTTTTTTCATAAAAAGAAAGTGACAAATTTTAAGGATCAAAGATTATTTGTGATTTTAGCTATCGTTTTAAGATTAATATCATTCCTCATTTTATGAAACTGTCTTTCAAAAGAAGTTTTATCGTGTTTTCAAAAAAAAGTGAGAAAAAAATTCTTTATGGGAAACTTGTTTTGAGGAAAACTTACAGTTTAAGAATAAAAAGATGATGAAAATAATAACAATAATAAATGTATTTTTCAAATGGCACTTAGTAGCTATTAAGCCTGCTGTTGTATCCTGCAAAAAACTTTTAATTAAACTAAATTTCTATGAAAATTCAGTAATATAAAATGAAAAAAATGATATTTTAACAGTATAAATAAAAATATTCGTTGGTCATTTGATATGAATATAGATGGCAAGCTTCTTAGGACAAAGACTCTGGTTTTTTGGTTGCTATGGTTAGTTGTGTTTTTTAGTTTTCGTTGCTTTAGTTATATAAATGCTACTCAGGCAATTCGATATATTTGGCAAAAGTGTTTTCAAAGCTTTAAATTATTATTGCAAAATAGTAGAAAAATCTTCGCAAATTTGTATAAACAATGCCTTTAATAACCATAATAGGTATTTATATAGAGAAGAACTTTGCGAGGTGTTTATATTTAATAATTAAAAGGTTTTTTATCGTCTATCTATTTTATCTAAAAAAACGATTTTCAATCATGCATTTTTTGTTGATTGAAAGAAAATAACTAATTTTGATAAAATATTTAAAGAATTAGTGAAGTTAAATAACTAATTTTCTAAATATATACTGTGATTAAGGGTTTTGTTTTCTTAAAAAATTAAATACTCCTAATATTGTATGTATATTTCAGTTGCTTAATTAGAGAGAGTTGCAAAGAGCTTTTTTATAAATTAGAAAATTAGAACTCGTATATAAGTTTTTAATAATATAAAATTCAAATTAACATTCATTAAAATTACAGTTCTTATTGATAATTTTGATAATAAAATAAAGTGGAATATATAAAGAGGAAAAAAATGAAAAATAAAAGAGGAAAGTTTAAAAAATTTTAGTAAATGAAATGGTTATGAGTACCATAAATCTTAATGATAAAAAGATATAAAAAGAGAAAATATATAAAATTTTTAAAAAATTAAAAAAAAATTCTCATAAATGTAATAAATATGAATAATTTTATTTACAATAAAAGTGATTCTGTACATGTTCATTTAAGAATTAAAGAATTAAATGAATTAGTGAAAATAAACCTTGTAGCTCTTTTCTTATCGCTTGTATTTCTAAATTAATTTGTAAACGTTATCGAGATAAATTATTTTATAAAATCTAAAAGAATCAATAATAAATAAATATAAAAATGAGTAATTAATAAAAAATCGATCTCCTTTTTTTTATTATCATCTGACAACTAGAGAACAAAGACTTAGTTTGTGAAGACATATAATAAACATTTATTTCTTGAATATATAAATTAATTTGATGAGTAATTAATTTTTTAAAATATAAACTAAATTGATTAATTAACTTCAGAAATTTTAATAATAAATTAAATATGTCAGTAATCAACAAATAAAAATGGGTAATCATTTATGTCAAGTTGAAATTTCTCTACATATCGAAATTCTATAATAAGTCCTACGACACGGAAGACCTTTAACTTTCTCTTTGACCTTTGTATCTTGCAACTCAATTTCTTCCATGGATTTATCGGACGCGCCTGCAGCTTAGATGGAACTTAACATCAGTTGAAGAATTTGCGCTTCAGTAACATGTCTTCGAGATTTGATCGATGGTAGAATGAAGCCGTCGACGAAGTGTTGTAATTAGATATGTGATAGGGCATCTTGCTTTGCGCATCTTCTTTGGAGATCGTTATTAAACGAAAAGGCAAAGTTAAACGATTACTTTTTTGCAATAAAGGGAAAAAGAATAGTGAAAATAAAATGTGGACGTTACTTTTTTTGCAATTTTTTAGCTGCTGATCATCTGCATAGCAGAATTTGTTCGATAGCTTAAATCCATTTTTTTTTTGTTGAGGCAAAACATTTTTTATAATCGTACCTTTATTGGATCAAATTATATCAGTCTTATAAATATTATTTAGTATAAATATATATTTTATTCTGAGATACATGAAATTAATTCTAGGGAGACTGAATTTTTATTTTTCGACCGCATTTATATAAATTAGGAATCAACCATCCTTTTTTCTCCGAAATAACCATTTTTAGAATTATATTTATAAATTCATACTTAAAAAGCAGGAAATCACTTTCAGTTAAAAAAATTAATCAAAAGTGTTTCTTTTGTTAATAATTATTTTTGTTTTGCTTAGTGGTAATATAATAAAATACATCGCAATTCAATATTTTATTATCAATTTTGCATTAGTTAGTATACTTATAAAATATAATCATTAAATAAAAAAGGCGATTTTAAGCATTCTTACAAATAAATCATCATCTTTTTTAGTTAAACAATATGCTTTGATTTTAAATATTTTATAATATATTTATTTATATTGTATGAATAATAAAATGAAAAAAATATTTCGTAAAATAAGAACAGTACATAGTTTTTAATCAGATTTTTGCCTCTAAATTTCTAAGAAATTTTTGCTAAATTCCCGTGGATATGGCATTGTTTTAGTTTATAGAAAACAAAGGATTTAGAGATAAGTAGAAATAGTTAGGTTTGTAAACTATTTTCATTTGATATTGTTAGAAATTATTTTTTCATTTAAACTTAATGTTTGATGTTGCTATATGTATATTATAAATTCACTTAGAGAAAAAAAAACCACAGATTGCAATCCCTTTTGTAAATATAAGTAAATGAGAGTAAAAGATCGAAAAATAATTTTCAACTTAAACATTAATAAATATAAATTTATATAAAAAATATTTAAAAAATGTTAAGGTTAAAATTTTGAAAAATTTACCCTAAGAAAAAATAAATTATGAAAAATATTACGGAAGAAAGTCCATCCCGGAATAAGAATACTTTAGTATTCCTGATTAAAAAGAAAAAAAAATGTTAAATAAATCACTAGTTTGAAGGAGGAAATTCCTAGTTTTTTTAATGGAATTTCGCTTATTAGTGGGAACAAGCTTATAGAAGTTATTCAATTTATATATGTGGTAAAAAAGTTTATGTGTGTGTTATTTATATATGTGGTTTTCTATTTTTTTATACAGCTTTCAGCACAGGTTTAGATAATAATGGTTCAATTATAGAAATTAAAAGCTAGTTTCTTTTATGTAAATTACTGTTATAATCTTCAGCACAACCTTTTAAATCAATTGTTTTATATTCTGAATCGTTGTAATATCATTTGAAATTAGTTTAAGTATTTGATACTTTATTTTTTTTATATATAACAGGCAACGCAGGCACGCAAGCATATATAACAGGATTTTGATTGTAATATATAGTGTGTTCCAACCTGTAAATTCTTATGTAATTAATAATGTGCAAACATGCTTAGAATGACATCACTTTGAATAAAAAACATTGAATTTATTAGTGAAGTTTTTCTCTCATCTACAGATGAAATCTGTTGAAATAATTTCCTACAAAGTTAGAAAAATCTTAATTTGACTCTTAAAATTTTACTTGAAATTAGGTATTCAAATCCCAGATTAAGTCACACATAGCATTATCAAGAAACGTATTTCTTTTACTATTTATTCACACACGCAAGCACATACCCCTCCCCCCACTCTATCGTTTGAGTTGTGATGAAAAAATGAGACAAGTACCATTGAAGCCACTAAACGGTTAAACAGCTCTTGTCTCATCAGAGCTCACACGCCACCATAATCTTTGATCAGATGAAAGTGGAATGAATTTTGCAGAAGGCACTGTCTATGTGCCACAGGTGGAAGGGTCCCTTGATCACTTAGTCGAGTTTCTTTCTCTTTGCTACTCATTGGGGGATTAGAAACAACGTCTCCAGGGACCTTGTTGCCATGCCAACAACTGGATCTCTAACACGCCCAACGAGCCACGGCCTAATGAAAGAAGTACTACCAAACCTACTTCTATGATCATATTTTGTTTTCGCGACGTTTTATCTAGCGTCACCTGTCCAACGACTCGGTTTATTAAAGGGAATATACACCCCCATTGTTATGGGTAACGGCTGAGTTTGACTGTCCCTCGTGAAATGATCTATGTACCGACCTTTATGGTCTCCAAATCAATTCATGCTGTGTCGACCACGCTCACCTCTGGGATGAGGGAGGTTTGCTGCATAATGTTGCCCCGAAACTCATGTTTAAATCATTTACAGTTTCCAGAAAGACTGATGGAAACAATGGAATTGTGAGTTGACATTTAGTGGGTAAAAGGAGTATAACGGGGAATGCATAGCACATTTATAGTTTTTGAAAATAATTGAAAATAACTTTGAAGGTATTAGTTTTGTTGTTGAGCAGTTTTTTTTCCAAAAGTATTTTTTTAATCAAAGATAACATTTATTAAGAAAAGAAATATTAAAAATATAATCCATCTAAGAAAAATTTAGCTTTTCTGTTTGTTTTTGAAGCAAATTATTTTTCTGAGCACCTAAGTTCAAGCTTAAAAAGTACTTTTGCTTCAACGTCTGAGTCGAGCAGGATTTTTTTCACGCCTCTGGAGGATAATTTCTGTAACTTCAATTCTCTAAGTTGCCGTATCACATGAAAATCATGCGTCTAAAGGAAATAACGAGTTAGCTTTCTTAACAGGAAAAATCCTGTCTTAAACACAGAAAAAAAGTGAATGTGCATCATCACTTTATTTTCTTTCATTTATGTTAGTGCTTATTAGCACGCTATTCAAATTACTAATCATAATAGGACAAAGGAAGTTTGAATTCTCTGAGAGATAAAACTTTTGCCTTTTTGAAGGATGTAGTTAAAAGGATTCTTCTTCTTCTCGTTTGATAAAAGAGAATAAAATGTATAACAGAGAAAAAATTGTACAGAATATCAGTTTGAAGAAATAATTAAATAAATATTCTACACTACTCCTTCCATACTGCAATTCCTCCGATATATTAAACATTAAAAGCTGGAATTTTAAAGCTGGATCATTAAAAGCTGGAATTTTAAAGCTGGATCATTAAAAGCTGGAATTTTACTTTTCATGTGAACAATTAGATTAAAATTGTTTTAGTATAAATTATGGAATTGAGTAATTTATTTAAAAGATAATTTATGGCATGTGATATATCCTTTTATGATAAATGAAATCGGTTATAAAGATTCGAAAAGCATGGAAATGATGATGTAGTTTTTAAAAGAGTAAATAATTTATGAAATCTCATGTAAAGAGAAATTTTAGTTTATTTTCCATTACCACAGTAAAAAATTTAACATTGAGTTTCTTTATACTTTATGAATAAATGATCTTACTCATTATTTTTGGGAGCTGAAGCTTTCATTTTTCCATATTTCAGAAGTCGAAGTAAATGTTTGCTTTAATTATGTTATGATATGAATACATTAAAGGATTTCATGTAATTTGTATAGTACTACAAGAAAAAAACAGACATTTTTTTCTGATTACAGCGAGAAATAAAATTTCCAACGTGTTTGTGAAAGAAAAAAAAATGTTTTTGAAATATTATTAGCAATTTATAAAGAAAATTTTGATTAAAAAATTACGATGCTTCAAAATTTTACTTATTTATGACTATTCAATAAACCAAAGACCATATACAGAATTATAGAATTCACTTTATGATATTCTGCTTGACTGTTTTTGTGATTTGTGCCATAATGCTTATATTTAATTTTAAATTTTTTAAATGTTTTAATATTTAAAATCTTACGCGATTTATCAATATTAAATAAATACATTTGCTATATAGAGTTCCAAAGTTTATAATTAAAAAAAAGTGTAATTCTCCTCAAAAAATTTAATCGTAACCTAAAAGATATTTAATCGACAATAAAACTCAATACAGCAAAATTAATGTAATTTTACACATTAGAAAACGAAACCTGGTTATCATGATCCAGGTTATGGAATTCAAAACATGGCAAAATTTTAATTCTGTACAACTCAAGATTAAATTCTATACACCTTTTTCAACTTCAATAGGGGAAAAAAAAACTGCGTTATCTTGCGAGCTCTATAGAAAGAGAGCTTTTATTATTAACTACGGTTATATTATTGTAGAGACATTTTGCTACGGTAAGTTGGAGATGATAGTCCCCCCTTACGTTTATCGGATAATATACGATTTAATGTGTGAGCAATGTAATCAATTTACGCCATGCATGTCACCACGTTTCACGAATGACTAACTCCTGCTAACTCATATGTTGGGTTTATGTTATAAGGGGTAGGAAAAGATTGTCTCTCGCTCCCTCCCTCCAATTTTTTTTCCCTCCGGTTTGACAAATTGAGTGGGGACGACTTTTTTTGTTGATGTTTTCTTTATGTCCTTCGGCATAACACAAGAAAGAAGAAGAGCATTTATAATAAGCAGAGACAGCGATTAATTGTAAACTTTGAAATTGATCAAATTTGTGCAAATAATTTGAAACATTTTTGTCAAATGTGGCAGTTTTTCATATGAGGGGTTAATGTATTATCTGCTAATGTAATATGACATATTCTTGATAAAATTACGAAATAAAGGAAAATCAGAAATCTTCACTAATTCAGAAAGTTCTCAACTTTTTAAAGTTTTTTTTTCACATGAATAAAAATCCAAAATGTATGCAATATTCTAAAAGTATAGACCAATTAAGAATTAATTCCCCCTGAATGGAGCATTTACTGTCAAAAAGTAAATGTATAGTCAAAGTTAAATATATATTATATAATTGTATACATAAACGCGACTTTTACTTCATAATTAAATTTGAAGATACTATAAATTGTAGTAAATAGTAAAAGTCTTCATAATAATGCTTATCGTTTATTGATGACAGTTCAAATAAATTTTGATACGTCGGGCTTTATATGCATAAACTTCAGGTCAGATTTAAATTACAATCGGTGCTATATTTATCTTTGATTAATAGCATGGCTGAAAATGCAGTTTGTAAGGAAAAATATGTTGAAAGGTATTAAAACTTTTATTATTTTATGGGTAATATATTCATATCTTCCTTTTAATAAAATGAAATCCTTGTTACATGAAATATTTGAAAACTTATTTGACAGATAGAATGAGAATAATTTTATTGTAGGTTTCTAAGGTAATATGTATCTTGCTGTAAACATGGAAATGATTTTATAAACGGGCAGTTTGCTTTTTTGAAGCATTCAAAACGTTTAAAAATAAACGTGACTTATGTTTTTGGTTAAAAAGTAACAGCTCTTTAATAATATCAAAAGACTTAATATAATATTTAAATATTCCTGAAGGAAAGGATTAAAATTTATTATTTAGTTACTCAACTGTTAATGATGAAATAATATATCCAGTGATTCCTTTGATGAACATTACAGTAGCTCTCTCAAGTGAATTTTATTCTTCATAATTATTTATTTCTCCTTATAAGTCATCTTAGAATTAAAATAAAGTTAAGAAATTTCAGCTTAGAATTAAAATAAAGAACGTACAAGAATTTCGACGTTCATTTCGTTTTAATATTGAGATGAACTGATTGCAATAATTGATTGCTGATGTGACAGTTAAATTAGATTATGTCTACTTCATTTTATGGATCAACAAAGCCAGAGTTATCAAGAGCTTAGGCGCAACTTCAAGTATTAGTAGCGTTGCTTATTCACTTCAAATAGTTGGAAGTTTACTTCTGTAAACAACATTCACTTATTAATTAATTCTCTTTGAAAATGGATGAAGCGAACTGAAAGCTTTACATCAGTGTTTAAATAATTTGAAATTAACAGATGTTCCTTTTATGCTTGAAATTCTATCGATCAAACATGTGCAAATACTTTAAGTATGAAGTCTTTTTGTTCTGTTTTACACCTGCTTGTTAAAACGCTTCGCGGTATTATCTTTTGAATCAACAAAACAATTGTATGTTTGTTTATTTGAGATTAGGGAACATCGGTTACAGCTGCTCATTAAAAAGGACAACGCATGCAGATCTTTACTGTAAAAATAAATAATTTTCTTAAAATACATAATGGCATAGTAGTACGATTCGGATTTAGTATTTTGAAATAATTGACGAAGGTGCATTGTCCATCGAAGTTATCATTATGTCGATAAAATAAAAGAGATTAAAAAAGGACAAGGAAATTCCGAATTTTTAAATTGTTTTCTTAAGTGTTTTTCTTTATATTTCTGTAGAGTCGAATTAATTTTATTTCTTACAAAACGTATCAAAACTCAATTAGTTTTCCATCTATGTTTATTTAATGATGGTTTTAAAATAATGATATGCCTGGCTTAGAAGATATCTTTAGAAAAGATTGGCGATGCTCATTAAATAATGCAGATGGAAAATAAATCTGAATTGTATTTTGATAAAACTCTTGATTCCATTCGTTTGAAATGAAACTCAATAAACATTAAATTTTCTGGAACAATAGTATTGGATAAAAGAATAAATTGATATTTTAAAAGAAAAGGCTTTGTAAATTAAAAGAAAGGGGAAGAATAAGTACTGAAAGAGCCAAATTGCGAACTGCAGTTAAGATGTATCCTGATTTTGATCATTAAAAAATAAAAAAATTAATCTCAGGAAGGACTAATGGAATCAAAAGGAGTTCAGAATCGTTATGTTTCACTTTCTCATCATCTTGAATGTATATAAATGTATTTATAGGGCTTGCAAGCATGCATGCACTGAATTGATGTATGCAAGTAAAAACATGTTGGAATGTTTGGATGTTTGGCGCTCTTAGCAATAAGCCCTTTAATTCATGATATAAATTGAGAATGAGATATAATGCTATTTTTTCTGAATGATAATTTTGTTGAACACTTTTCGTATGTGTTTCTTTTGATATTCCTTGATTTACTTTATGATATAATACTTTCTATATACAGAGTTCTAATTGCCTAAATGAAAATGTTAAACGCCTTGATAAAATCGTTTTAAATCAATCCAAATTGATCAGACATGAAGCTTCAGAATGGCTAAAAAATCCAAACATGCAGACATTCTAAGAACGAAATGAAAACACTAATACGAAGAACAAAACAAAATGACTGACAATGGTGGATTACTTGAAAGATGATAAGAAATATCACAAGTAAGTTCTTTTGACAAATAATTTTCATGTTCAAAATCTTTTCTGTGAAAGTAATAAAATTATTAATTGCGGAATAAACGAGAATAATTGCATTTTTAAGAACTTTTATATTTATAAAATTGTTATTCGTTTTTATTTAATTGGTTATCAAGCAATGTTTGCTATATTGGCAACTTTCAGTTATAAGGAATAGCAATAGAGCTTAGTTTTAATCATAAAAAATCAAAAATGTGAGAAAAAGTCTCATAAAATTATATCTCTTGGTTTAATAAATATTGTTTAGCATTATTGTGTAACTAAAAGTTTAACAGTTTTCTACTAAAGTAATATGGGTTATTCAGAAAAAATATTTTAAAGACGTATTTAATAATCTATACAAAATACTGAATGCAATAAACTCAGAATTTATATTTTGTAAATTTGGATCATTATAGATAATTCAAACTCTTTTAAGTTCAACGAAATAATCAGCCCAATTTGTGGAACATTATATTTTACTTCGACATGCAAAATATAAGTTAATTAAAGTAATCAGTTTTTAATTATCTACTTAAACAAAAGTCAATCTAACATATTCAAGCATATTAACACGAATTAATTAAATGATGCTGACCTTTGTAATACCAGTTTCAAGTATCATTTAACTGACAATGCAAGCTAAGTAATTGATAGTATTATATATACCTAAAAACCATTAACTGAGAATTTGAGAAATTAAATGAACTTCCAATGGGACATGACAATAGCCAAATGCATTCCAGGAAACCCCTTTGTGTAGATACAAAACAAATGGAAATGATCGAAGTTAACATTAATTAACAACGTTTTATTTGGCACCTAAATGGCCTTTTTCATCTGACATAATGGATAGTAAACAATGTAAATGGTATTGGTACTATTGATTAGCTACAAAAATTGTTTTCCCAGAGTTTAAGGAAGAATAAATTAATTCTATTGCAAAAATTGTTTCCCCAGAGTTTATGGGGGAATAAATTAATTCTACAATTAATTCAGACAAATGGAAAAAGGAATTGAATTTGTTCCGCTTCGTTCGTTTTCATCACGTTTCAAATTAACAATATTTCCAACTGTTTTATAACATTGGAGTAAAATGATGCAATTTATTACAATTGGAAAGAATTACTGAAGATTAAAATGTTTGATACAGTTTTATTATGGCTCATAAACAAAAGTTTCCAATAATGATGAAAGATTCGCAAATACTAAATTGATTGAGATTTAGACACATGAGCACTTTTTCGAAGAATATGATGGCATAAAAATCTTTTACAATATTAGAAAGAATCAATAGTAATAACATTAAAAAAGTACTCTCGCTCCCTTTCTGTATTTAGAATTAATATTTTTCTTTTTAAATAAGGTATGTGATAATATTTAATACAAAGAAATTAAGCATTTGAAAGAGTTATATTAAAATAAATTCAGTAGATTAATGACAAAAACTTTGTCATTAATTTGATTGAAAGTTCTTTAAATTATATTACGTTTCATAGTTTTTTAAACGTCTTTTTTTTAAATCTTACTACTCATTATAATTTCTGTTATATATTTAATGTATAAAAGGAAAAATATGTCTTAAAAATTTATAGGAACAGCCTGTTTCATAATTAATATGGTAAAATATCCATGCTGATGAAAATAGCTGTTAGCGCAGTGGTTCTATAATCTTATATACAGTTTAGTTTCAGGTATATGTATAAATATGTAAAAATTGAATTCAGAAAAATATAATTTAATTTATACCAAAAATGATGATGCAGTAATAAAATGATTAATTTAGTTCTTGTCATTTAATTTAAATAAGAAAAATTCTTCATTACTTGCTTATTTAATTTGGTTTTGATAATTCAGTACTTTCGTTAAATGACAAAAGTATTCGATGCTTTCCATTATTTCTACAATACAAGTTTTTCATTTTCTACTCTGTTTTATTACTTACTAGCCGCCTTTGGCGACCAGCCGGTTCGCCAGTATTACCGCTCGCTACAATTTTCAATTAAATATTTTAAGTAATTGGTGTCTTAAAGGATTCTCAAACAAAACATTTTTAATCTTCAAATTTTGATAGTCATACCAAACTTGTACTGTTTAGATCGTTTCGTTCAATTTACTATATATATTTTGCTAATTTGTTGTCATTTCCGGCAAAACTTCAACTTTAATTTAAAATGTAAATGATGAAATTGCAATTAATATTAAGATATTGTTTAATAAAACCAAGCGTTTTATTTTATTTATCATCTTTATTGTTATTTATTAATTATTATTATTATTGAATGTGAGTATTGCAAACAGAATCTCTCGGTATTTAAGTCTTATGTTAACTACAAAATATTTTTCATAGTTTTTGTAATATCACAAACAATAATTCAACAAAAAGCATAAAATTCAGTTTTTAGTTTTGATTTCAAAAGGATTGAAATGAAATCAATAATAATAATTTGTTCCGATCTATAAATATATTTCAAAAATTATGAAGTCTAAATTTAATGCAGTAAGGTATCATATTCTGAGAAATATTCTGGACACACCAAATTTTAAATAAATGAATGAATGTTTCTATTTTCCACGATCAACTAAGACTGATTTATGAATATTAAAAATTTAGAAAAACGCAACATTTTCATAATCTTAGGCCAATTAATCTTGAGAAAACTGCGCGCTGATTGGCGTATTTTCTTTGAAGGGATCGATGGAAAATCTAAAATTATCCTTTTTTTATTGAATAGTGATATTTAAATTTTCATAAATCAGTCAGTTTAAGTGATTGGAAATTAACTCTTAAAAGTGAGTGATTTAGTTGATTGGAAATTAATGACCATCTGACTCTATGACCACCATAAAATCTGTGCTTTCTCTTGTGGTGTATGCATTCTCCTTAATATCCGCTCGAATAAAACATCACATACAAAAGTACTACATAGAACAAATACATCAAAAGTAAACATAACATTTCAATAGTTGCCAAAAACAAAAGAGAGAAAAATGTAATTAATAAGCAGACGATATTTAGAAAAGTACAGATATTTAGATAGGAAAATGAAATTATCTGAAATTAAAAACGCGCGCAGACGATGTTTACAAAAGTAAAAATATTCAAACCAGAAAAAGGAAAATATATGAGTTATTCCAACAGTAAATCCCATAAGTTTGTTTATATCTTCATTATTTTATGAGTCATAAAACATCAAAATGGGTCCGAAACTAAATAAACACCCTGTATAGAGAGTGTAAAAGATCATAAAATAATTTTTCTTGAATTTATTTTTTAGAAAAAATAATATTTCATATTTGTTTCATTTCCTACAGATACGTGCCGAAAATTATATTCTTGCAGATTTCATTTCCAAAAAGATTTAATTTATTTTCAATTGGGGTTTTAATCAATGTGATGGCAACATTTTGAAAAAAGCTAATTTTTTCCCATGAATGCGAAACGTGCTTAATCTTAATTTTTATTTTTTACGAAATAAATTATTGAAAAACATAGTTAAAATATTTATTTAAAAATTCATTAAAAATAGAAATTTAATTTTAAGATTAAAACATTAGTATCATTTAAAAGATAAATTTTTTATCTTTAACTTCATGTAAAAATCTTTTTTGTGCAGTAATATTTTCGGAAGTTATAGCAGAAACACGTCAAAATTTCGCTTAATTTTTAAATAAATAAAATTCTAGTTCAAAATTCGAAAAAATAACCTCCAGGTGCACATTCCCGGCCTCCAAGGTATACACGTGCCAAATTTGGTAACTGTAGGTTGAATGGTCTGGCCTGTAGAGCGCCAACACACACACACACACACACACACACACACACACACACACACACACACACACACACACATACACACACATTGAGCTTAATTATAAGTATAGATATATAACTATCCGTACAGTAATAACAACATCACATATATTTACAAAATTTAACCACCTACAAGATAAACAGAAGGCGTAATTACAAATTCGAAATTATGCAAACAGATGTTAATAAAAAGTTTAAATAAGCAGAGCTCAGGAGTTCCAACAGATTATTATAAAAAAGAATCCTGCATCTCTTGTCAAATTCAATCTTTCGAGAGTCATTTTTTTTTAGATTTATGTTTTTTTGGGTTTTGAAACATGTGTTGACACAGTTTTTATTACAAAAAAAGTCTTTCAAAAATTTTAATTTCCGCTGCGTATTTATTTATTCTGAATATGAAATTTAAAAAAAATTTTAATTCCAGTTTTGAATATATTTCCAGAAACTTCTTAACGAAAAAAAGTCAAGCGAAGAAAAATGCTTTCCATTATTCAAGATTATGGATTGCTTCAAAAACCAAATAGAAATTCAAAGAAAAAATCGTTCAAAAGAAAGTATATAGGTCTCGGTGGATTTAATTATGAAAGTGAGTAAAAAATCACCCAATTTCAAGAGCTTATTACTTTTGCTCTCGAGCTTATTCTTATGGAATGTACAGTTGCTGTTGCCAGATGAAAAAGAAATGAAAGATATTTTCTATTTCGTTAATCATTATTTATTTATTTATTCATAAGTTAATCATGAAGTGCGATTTAAAAATCTTGAATGTTACGATCTCAATTTGCAGCAAAAAGTAAGAATGATTCTTGCATATAATGCATTCATAATATTTTTTTAAATTATATTACCAATTTGTATTGTTTGCTTTCATCTGTTTGAAAGGAGCATTTATTGTTTATTTCCCAATTTAACAGAACTGTCTAAAATAAACAGATATGTAACATTAATTTTTTTATGAGTATTGTTTTTCTCATTTGATTAAAAAAAAGCCAGAGTGCTCTCTTTTTTGGCAAGTAAGATTTAAAATGATTTCTTTTTTGGGGGGGATTAAACATTTTCTGCTTTTCTTGTGCTTAAAATAGAATGAGCCGTTAGACAGTTTCAAATGATTAATGATTGTTACAAATTTGTAGTTCGAAAATACCTGAACTAACTATTATACATATTAACTATCATAAAATGATAACAAAAGAGATTAAATAAAAAAATTAAGACAACCCAATGAATCTTTTTAATGAATCAATTATTGTTAATGACTGACACGGTTATCTCCTTCTGTATGTATTCAAAGACAAAAAGAAAAAAATTGCGGTAAAAGTGGAGCACTTTTTTGCTTTGAAAATGATTATTGCAAACATAAATTTATTTTTTATTGTTTTTTTTAAATAATTTTTTCTCATTATGTAGTGAATTCCAAGCAACTGAGAGTGATATTTCACAATAGCAAATAAATACGCTTTGATTTGGAAAGAAATGCAAATCTAAAATAATAAATCAGGAAGTATTACGAAATTTAAAACGAGGCTGTTTGTAAATTATGATGCTTTGTCTGTAGTCAATTTACATTAAAGACTGTTGCAGACAAGCACAAAGTTGTAATTTTGTTGACTTGGTAGAAAGTTATTTATTATTATAATTTTAAAAAAAATGTAATTTTTCCATCCAATAAAAAAAAGCATATACATTCCAATAAAAAAAGCTTTATATTTGTGATTTTATTGGATAAATAAATTTATTTCACTGAAAGAAGGGAAGCTGAAATTATTGGTTTGTTGAAGGAGTTTAGTAGCGTAATATTCATATTTAGTAAAGTTGCGCTATATCAGCCATGTGAGCAGAAATTGAATATATAATAATAATTATTAATAAAGTCTTAAAGAAAGCTGAAATGATATTTAAAAAACCACTATATTGAAAAAAATGTGGAACTCTTAAACGTTGGTTAACTTTTAATTTGGCTGATGGCGATAAAGCTATCTAGTGGTCACTACTTCAATACTAATGTTTTTTAAAGTAGCTTTAAGCAGTTTAAAAAAAAATCGCAAACTTTTTTATGAATTTTCCATCCCCATCTTCTCTCATTAATTTTAATAATTGAATTTTTCTGGTTTCGAGAGTTGACTTCAATTGCTAAATTTGAAAGAGCGTTATCCCAATATCAGACATAACCTTGAAGAAAAGCAAAAACGATGTTAAATAAGAATAATTTTAAAAAATACTTTCAATGGTATACTAAAGAGAGGAAATCATTATTTATATCTTTTTTTACATTTTTATTTATTTTAATTTTTTCCTACATTTTAGTGACTAGTTTATAATTCATAGCAATAAATATTACGGAATCACTTAATTAAAAATTTCATTAATTCACTACCAGGTGTAACTACTAGTGCGGATTCAAAATAAAAGTGAATTAATAGATTTGCTGATTATTAAGTTAGGAGAATATTTAAATAGTATATTGTCATCAAGACTATCTATGTGTACAAAATTTCAAAACTCTAGTACATTAAAGAGTGAAAAATCTAGTACAAAATTGCATCTTTATAAATAGATTATAAGTCAAGTTAAATTGAAGCATATTAAAGAAGATTTAGAATTTAATTATCTGGGCATTTATTGAGCTCGATAATTTATTAAATTTTGCACTATAGTTTGCAGGAATTAAAATTAGATAAATCATTGAATAAAAATTGATAATGTAACTCTAACTATTTTTATAACTGTGATGATTTCTCTACGGATTAGTTAACATTAACATTGAACATTTCATTAGTTCCATTAGTAGTTTTAATGGATTAGAAAATACCTGCGATATCTTAACATTTAATAGAGCAATTATTTTCTGATAGATACTAAAAATTAGAAAGTAATAAAGATTATAATAATTAATGAAGATAAAAAAAGGTCAATGATTTTCTAATATTCTTCTCTATCTCTATCTCTCTTTCTACTTATAATAAAGATGAATGCGTGTTTGTGCATGTGTGTATTGGCTCTCCACAGGTCAAACCATTCCACCTAGAGCTTCCAAACCTGGTATATACATACTTTGGAGTATGGGAATATGAATCTCGGAGAGGTTTTTTGAAACTTGAATTAGTTCGCTACTTTAATCTTAATTAATTAAAAATTAAGCGAAATTGTGTTGTTTTCACGCTCTAATTTCTGAAAATATTACAGCACAAAAATGATTTTTACATCATACTTAAAGTACAAAATATTATCTTTTTAATGATACCAATGTTATAACCTATAAATTAAGTTTATTTTTTTAATGAATTAAAAATATTTTAACTATATTTTCCAGTCATTTATTCCGCACAAAACAAACTTAACCTGCACTAAGCTGAGTTTCAAATACCAGTAATGGGTAAGTGCTTCATTTTCTTTAAAATATATAGATTTGACAAATGTTGAGAAATAATTCTTCGCGTATTGATGCTAAAACAGATAAAAGTTTATTTCAAAACCCATCAAAGGATAAGTTCCTTCAAAACATGCAACTTGAAAATCGGCTCTCGATACTCATGAGGAAACTTTAATTTCAAGAAAAGTATCCGAAACAGAAATCAAGGAATAGGATTCTCAGTAACGTGATAAATATTTGAGCTCGAAATTGGGTGTATTGCTTCAAGTTTAAAATTAACATTTTGGTGAAGACATATTTCGTTGCTTAAAATTAGAATTAAAAAATTAATTTGATAATTATTTAAAGGAAATATGAGACAAAAAGTAATTTTGTTCGGAAATTTCCTTACGACTAATATATATATATATAGTCATTTCTGTTAAAATAACAACAATGAGAACAATTTTACAGGGAAAAAGCTGCCAAGTAAAGCTCTAAACTTTAAAAAACTTTTGGTATATTATTTCAAGTCAGATAAATATGGTAATTATCTAAAATGAATATCACAGGATAGAAGATATGTTGATTTGACATTTTTTTATAACTGAATTTGTCAAACAAATTATTTCTATTCTTATAATAGGACATTATTTTACAGAAGGATATTACAAAAAAAATTACCTAGTGTCTCAAGAAATACCTTGAAAATCTTAAGAAAAGAAACTGCTTTCTACTTTAAAATTTATAGGCTATTTCCTTTAACCAGAAAGGGACTGAAATTCGTGATAAACAACGGACCATATGTTACTGTTATTCTTGTAGCCCTGGCTTCGTCAACTTATAGGTAGACAAAGTTCGCAAGCTTATATACTTATAGCCGAGAAACCCCAGGCCATTACGTAGGATTTGGGCCATAACAAGGGCAAAAAACTGAATAAAATCTTAACATATTTAAGAAGGATGTTGTCTTCTTTCAGGAATTTTTCAAAGAAAACTGAAGAACTTTTACGTTATACGAGAGAGATATTGAGAAAAATTTCAATGCATGAGATCAACTATTGTTCTATAATTTAACTTACGTTTTTATTCAATCAGTTATTTTTAAGAGTAAGGCCCCGATTTGAATTTAAAAACTTCAAATTAATATAATTTAAAGTACAATCTTATTCAATCAAATATTTTTTTAGAATAAGGTTTCGATTTGAATCCGAAACATTTTTCACTAATTTGACTCTATTGTTTCCTTCAAATTGGTTTCAACATACTCAATATAATAATTTTATCATTCTTAAAATTGTTAGTTTCATTAATAATTAATGATTTATGAATATTAATTTCCCTTTATACATTTTTCGCTTCTCTGACATAAAATATTTTATCTAGAATTAACTTAATTATTTAAGATTAACATCAGTATTATCCGATATCTACTTACAATACAGCGCAGTAACTGCAAATAAATTAAATCTACTAGTAATCAGGTTTATATTAAATTTATTTTTCAGTTTATTAATATTTCGTTTCCTTTTGAGAAAGAAATCGAGGAAATCTCTCTTCTAAATTATCACCCAGTTCTATATTTTAATCAAACTAATTACAGAATATGCATTTACGAAGATTAACAATTTCTTTTCATAAAAAAGGGGAAAAAATTACTTGAAAAGAAAATCGAGATAAAAGAACCTCCTCCCAACTTTCAATGCATCTAGATTTATCTTGGAGTTCTGAATGACAGTAATGAAAATGTAATCTATTTTGATCTAACGCTTAAAGCATAAGCTCAATCACAGAAGAAAAGTTCATTTTATTAATTAGTGAAATATGAATAGATTAAATTTATCGAATGATTTCAAATTACCCTAATTAAGAATTTTACACAGTTCTAAAGATACAAAAGAAAGTCAATTAAGATTAATTAGATGAATAGATAATGTGATTCGATTGCTTAATTGAAAAGTCATTAATTTCCAATTGATTGATATTTTTATTTATTTCGATAGTAAAACATTTTTTCTTTTTAACAGCATAACTTTTTCGCATAGCTACACCTAAAAAATATGAAAACCGATCTTTATGTTACGTTATATATTAAAAATGAAAAAAAAAAAAACGGTCGAAAAAATAATTTTATTTTCAAATTAAGGCGCTTTTTATCTATTTTTTTTGTAAATTATCAAGACAAACAACAACAAAGTTCGGAGATTTCTTCTCTAAATCCTTTTATTTTTACTACGCAAACGGTTGTGAGCATAGAAATATGTAAAAATAATTCAATTTTGCGGATTTCCTCAATAATTATTTAAATATTAATCTGTATAAGACATGACAAGGAGGGTTTTCGATTAAGAAAATAATCGTCCATTTTAAAGAATATCTAGATTAAATTCCTTTGTATTATTTTTATTTAATCACATTAACGTTTAGCTGATTATATATGTTTCAGCATCTATTTTCACCTTGTGAGAGATATGTTTTAAAATTATTTTCGAAACATTTATAAGCAATATATTTGAAAAATTGGGCGACTATCTACTTACAAAGTACCTTAAGTTAAAAAGCGACATGATTTTTGAAAATAAATTTATTTATAGCTCTCAAAAAGTACTCCATTTGCTAATTATACACGAATTTGTAAGCAAATATAGGTTTATGCATAAAGAGCAAATATTTTATGTAAATTTGAAAGTTTGTGTACATAAAAAGACTGTTGAATAAAAGCCAAGAATATTCACAAAAAATGTTTTTAGAATTTAGGAAGATAAATAGCAATCTTTTATAAGTTTCATTTCATATATTCGGAGAATATAACTGAAATCTTAATTATTTAAGATTTCACCAGATAAAAAATCAGACAAGATTCAGTCATTCAATCAGTTTTGTTTTTAAAATTCACTGAGAAAGCATAAGCATGCCTTCTGTTACAGCAACAGAGGAAGTTTAAAGTCGAACAATATTGATAAATCAGGTTAGTGAGCTTTTATTAAAAAATTAATGTCAAAATGTTTGTAATTCGGAAAAAAAACATGCAAAATAAAAAAATAAAAAAGTTTCTAAGAAACATTTTCATAATTATATTTAAATTAAAAATTATTCTTTTGATTAAAAAAGCTGATCAAAGCGAAATTGTAAAAGTCTGAAACTCTGATAGAATTATTTTAAGCAAATTTTCATTAATTTAAGACTTTTTCCTCATTATGATATTCAATGTCTTCTAAATTTTGGTTACAAATATTTTTCGTACTAAGCACATTAATGAAACAATACGTTTAATTTATATTGTTTTAAATTTTATTCATCCATTTCTGACCTTTAATATATTTAATAATTCAGTATCATAAACAGTATGGAATCTTAAAATAATTTTTTCTCAAACTCATTACCAGATGGCGACTCGCACTCGAATAATATGGATATCACGAATACGGAGAAATCTTAAAATCGGTTTTCCTCAAATTCGTTCTCAAATGGTAACCCTAGCGGAAAAAAAAATTAAGTTAAAAGATTCATCAAAAATTACGGGCAGAGAATATTAAAATGTATTTTTAATAGAGAAAGCAAAGCCGGCAAAATTTAAGAATGCTAGAGAGGGAAGTGAATAAAATTCGATGACCTAATTCCATATTTACAAACATGAAATTCGCAAAAATGAAGGAAAATATGTTAGATAATTGCGTTAAATGTGTTAAAATTTTAGAAAAAGAATTTAATGCAACAAATTTCTTTTTATTCTATTACATTTACGTGAAAATCCCCCCCCCCCTTGATATTTCTATGTTTGACGAAGAGAGCGAAAAAATCAAGCATATCTCAAACAGGGAAAGAATATTTCCGCATTCATTGACTTGCTTCTCTAAAAAAAAAGTTGGCATAAAATTGAAGGCAGAGTTTATGTAGCAAATTTTAAGACGGCTAAAAAGGACCTAAATTTTGCTCTTCACCTTTAAAACGTGCTTAACATACATATGAATATTTTTCGAGTCAAAACACGTACATGCATTTGAAGTATATCGTCCCGTGTCCTTTAAGAATTTTAGTTTTTTTATATACGGATAGAAGAATATACTTTTTTTCTGTAACATTATTGGATGATTCCTTCTTGTAAGAAATTTTTATTTAAAATTCAAGAAAAGACGGGAGAATTTCAGTGTAAAGGAAGAAGATGAATATGTCAATATTAAACTTAGTGAACTTCGGAGAACGAAACAAGATGTGTAAATTCTAGGGCAAAATATAAATTCGCTCTCGGAAGTAAAATTTTTAGTTTTTCGGTTCAATAGTTAGCTTGTTTCTTACTGTTATATAAATATTTTTAGCAGTTTTTATATGATATTTATTTTAAACTAAAACTGCTTTCTCAACGTGATCGATAATTCAAGAAAAAAGAAACCGCATTAAAACAGCACGGCAAACTTGACGCTCGAGGACTAAAAGTGACAAACGTTGTTAAATACCATAAGCGGAAATGTCAGGAAATTGCATCAAATTATTTTATTAACTAGTATGGATTTACACAGAGTTCTTTATAAGACAGTAGTTGAGAGAATGCTCCCCCATGTTTCTTCAGTGTGGTGTTTAAACCCAACATACAGAAGGAAGGGGAAGATAGTATCTCAATCCCAATCAAATCTCATTGGAAGATGAAGGAATAAATATATCTCAAATGAACAATATCAATATCTCCACAGATGGCTCAAAAACAGAACATAAAATCAATGTCTGATCTTCAAAATGATTAGGTATATGCATTGAAAGTTTGAGAGATAAAGAGTTATTTAAAATATAGTAAAAAATATTAAATGTTGCCAACCGGTCAGCAAAAGTTTTGATAATTAGAGGCAAGAATTAATCAACATTTATTTAAAATATTTTGGATAATGTAATTTCTTGAGTACTAAGTCTTTTGAAACTAATGGATAAAACTTTGAGTACAAACTTTGTCTTCTCATTAATCTTTGAAAGATTTAAATAATGCTTTAGACGGTGTTGAGAATCAACGTTTAAGAGATTAAACTCTAAATTATTTATATAATAATTTAAAGATTAATGAAAATACGTTTATTAATTTATATACTTGTTGTTCATTGTTAATAATAGTTAATAATTATTCAAAATCCACCTAAAAGATATCTTGAGATATGTGATTTCTTGAACATAATGTCTTTCGAATGTAATGAATGAGCCTTTCAATAAGAATTTGTTATAAGAATTTGTTTCAATAAGAATTTGTTATGGAAATAAATAATACAACAAGTATAAAATTTTCACCAAATTTAATATACTTTGTCATCAAACTGTAATTTTAATAAACTTTAATCCATTGAACCAAAGTGCGTGATTTAATACACAAATACATATGTAGTAAGCAATAAATTTCTGAATAAAGATATGATATTATCTCGAGTGTTCTTTATTAGAGCAACAAACTTTTCAACTGCGTTGAAATCTTTCATTAAAAGCATTTGAAAGCAAACTCTTAAGTTCACTTTATTAAAGATTTCCAAAAGAGTTCATTTATCCTAAATCAATATTTAGTAAGCAGTTCTCGAAATCTCTTTCTACGTTAATTTAATTCATACTGAAGTTATTTGAAATTGGAAGTTTCAGTTTAATAAGCGGCTCAGTTGTTTATAAAGTGAGTAGAAATCTCAACAAAATAATGATGTTCACAGCAGCAGATGTTATTCCGTTTTAGAATAACAGAACGATTTGAAACACAATAACTGCCTTTGTCACCTGTTTAGAAAATCATATTCCAGTTTCATTTATTTTCAATTTAAAGTAATGGGAGAGAAAATTGGCTAGAAATGTCTCAAGCTTTTAAGTTATCAAATTTGTTGGCATTTAATGAAATATTTCTTTTGAGAGAAATTTATGCCATTTAAGGCTTTACATGAAATAGTGTTTACAATTTTGGTTGAAAATATTAAACATTTATACAAATACTTACCTGAATAAAAATAAATTATTTGCATTAAAAAGTGTTTTAATGCATTTTGATACCACGTCTCGTTGATGCAGAAACTTACCTTGGATGCCTTCATGTAGAATTTCTGTGGTGCCTGAATATGTGTTTCAGTGATTCATTTAAAAATTAGTCATGAAAAAGTGCTTGTCAATAATGATAATGAATTTTTATAAAAATAAACAACGAAATCATTATATTTGATAGCCTTAAAAACTCTTAAGCCCTGAAATAATCAAGTTATTTGCAGAAAATATAAAATCTTTTAAATATTAATAATTTGAAACCACTTGGATCTCTTAACTATACTTTTATTTTTAAGCTCACTTTATAATATTGAATATTTTATAACCATAAAATTGTTCACACACACACACAAAAAAAAAAAGAGCTGCCACCCTTAAAAAGATTAATCACACAAACTATAATTCGATTAACCTTTTTAATCTCACATCATAACTAGTTTATTTTTTTACTTTAAAAAAAGTTATTTTTATTATACTCAATGTTTTTGAAATAAAAATCAATAAAAAAACATAACATATGTATGATTGGAGGGAGGGAGGTTGAAGAGGGAAAGAAATTAATAAAAAATGGGCACGGTAATGAATAACGCTCAGCTTTTCAAAGAACTGAGTGGAAGGAAGTAATTACACAGCGTTACACGTTGCGTGAGATCTCCTGCACCTGTAAAGCATTGTAATTCGACAAGCATGTAATTTTCTTATTTCATAAGATAATTTTCCTCAGTGATTGTAAAAGAATATATAATTAAAAAGTGCCAGAGAGGAAGCAACATATTATTTCTGTTTCCAAAAAGATTCAATTAAATAAGAGCTTCAAGCATGAAAACCATATTGTATGAATCAATTAAAAAGAAAGAAGTCCAACTAAAATGTTAGAAGTGCAGAACCTGCAAATGGAAAACAAATGAATTTTATTAAACTTGTAAAAATAGATTACATATAGTGGATTTATGACAATCTTTTTATCTACTTTACAACGTGAATGCACAGATGAAATTATAAGAATTGGGGAAACAGAATATGTAAAATATGAGATGTGTTGATCATTTCATATAAAATTGCATCAAGTTGCAAGTTTAGGTGTTTCGGACAAAAATTCGGTTAGAAACAGTTAAATGGTTTTTTTTTAATATTTAGCAGCAGAATATATCAGAAATAAAATATTTTAATGGCTACCGTGAATGATTTTCTATTTCAAAGTTACTTAAGGGATGAAGGGTTTATTTTATATGGAAATATAATATTAATGAGTCATGAGAATAATGTCATTACAATACCGACGATTAAATATAGTGGAATCCTTACCTCTCGTGGGATCAGTTAATACGTGATAAGAAATCGAGCTATACGGGCATGTATTTTCAGACGAACTTTTGCCAGTTCAAAAATATCTGTAAATTGCAAATCGCTTAATGTAAACGAATATTAACGTTCTTGAAGATATCAGCTTGTATGCATTTGCTTTTATAAGCAAAAATTAAATTTAAAAAAATGTGAAAAAGTTGAATTCATCTTATGCGTAATACGAGTTTGCTTGTAGTTCTAGTCGCAATTGCTTTGTAATATTATATAAATTCACGTTTCATTGAATTCTCTTATATTTGAACCGAAAATGTAGGAAAACAACTTTCCATTTGCAGCAATATATTTCATTTTCAAAGAAAAAAAAACTCAACAAAATCGAGGGAACTTACTTTTGAGATTTCAAAGCCTCCAACAAATGCTAAAAATTCTTCCATCTATATGCATTAAAAAAGCAATTTTTGTAAGTATTTTGTAAATTTTATACTTTATTTTTTAGTTAGCAAATGAAGTTGAGGGATATAAGCGGAATACGCAATCCATTTGAAGAATTTTGGCTATAACTTTTTTCATCATTCTGAGGGCTTCAACTCAAATATGAGTATAGGGAATAAAGATGTTCTGTGCCCTAGAATTGAAAATCTTATCTCTCGTTATTCATCAGATCGCTAGGGGAATTGCAAAAAGAGACATTTGCTGAACGAATACCCCCCCCCCCCGAGGATTTATTGCTTACAAGATAAACAACTGTGTAACAGATCTGTATGCGGGGAGTTTAGTTCTAGCTACTCTTTTTGCATAGTCGATATGTATAGGATGATTTATTTCCGGAGAATTTATTGTGGTTAGGGAATTAATCGTAATTGCCGTACGTGTTCAAACGTATGAATCTCTGGATTAATCGAAGATTTTCAACTGCAGATGCATTTATTTATTAACTGGCATCATTAAAAATTGGCAGCATAACTTAAATTACATAAGGAAATGACTATTTTTTCAATGATTTTAATAGAAGAGCATATAAAACTTAAAATGATTAGAATTCTTTTATACATTTTTCAAGAATCATTTATTTCTCCGTTAATGAATTTTTCTAAGTATTATATAATTAAGTAGTGTAATTTTACTATGTACATCCATATCATACACAGAGATCCAGCTATATTAAAATGTTTCTATATAGTTTTTATTAGTAAATGCTAAGGAAAACCATTTTCTAAAGACAGAAAAATTGCTCCGAAATAAGGAAAATGTACTTGAAATGAAATATATTAATCTATAGTAATAATATTAAATTGATTTTATGAAATTAATTCGAAGGAAAATTCATCTTTTTAAACTTTATCTTTGAATCAAATTTAATCGTATCTCATTGAAATTTTTGTTACCTTAACATAATTTACTACTTTATTAGAAACATTGATTATATTTGAAGTTTAAATAAATATATGCACAGTAATGTGTCTTTTTATTTATGTGTAGTTTATAAAAATAAAATGTAATGAATTATTGTTTTCTTTACAGTTAAAATGAAACTGTTCTCAATTCTCTTATAAAAAACTTCCAAATTTTTTCGTGGTTTCTTTGATAAAACTTTTTCCCCGTTATTTGATGATTTATGGCACCTTTTCAGGTTATTAAGCAATATCTAATTTCTATAAAGGTCCGTTTCAAAATGAATATCTGTAGTTTCCTGCATTTTCATTCATGTTTCTATTATTCATGGTGTATTTTGCAACCTAACTACGAGTAATTTGAGCCACTATATTCTGGTATTTACATCAAAAATTAATTTTATCTTTAACTATGGTTCAGATTTGTATAAAATTAAACTTCAAGGCGAATAGGGAGCTTTTAAATTTTTATAGATAATAAAAATTATGAAAAGATTGTCTAATAACTATGTTATTGTGTATACTTTCTCTTCGAATCATTATGCTTGTGCTTTCTCTGTTGTACCCAGGATATCGAATGCAATTTCAGCTTTATACCAAACGGAGAAATATCTCCAATTGCTATTTCTCGTATCAAAGAAAATAACTTTTTGATACATGAAGTAAAATAATTTTATATGATATAATTATATATTTGGATATGTTTAATACGTAAGGTAATTGTTACAGATGAATTATGCATAAATCTAAAGCATAAGTTGTGAGACTAGAAGATAGAATTGTCAGAATTGGCAATTCTTAAATTGGCTTTGATTAGTTTTTATAATGGATTTTAATAATTGGACTAGTATTCAGCAAAATATAAAAGTACTAATATCGTGTTTCCTAACAGAATTTAAACATCAAATGCAAGTTTTGATATTCAAATCTTCGTAGTCAAATTTAGCTTTTGCGCCATAAAATCCAACGAATTAAAACCTAAATTTGATTTTTTTAAATTTATTGTTAAAATATTTTTGAAGTGGAGTAAGGTATTTGAAACAAATAAAATATCTTTATTAAATGAATCTTTTTAAAAAATTGAATTTTTCTTTTAGTAGATATGTTCGATTTTTCTCAAAGTGCTTCAAGGAATCTTTCTGTATAACTAACTGTGCTGACAGCATTTTTCTATATTTAAAATACTTTCCAACTCAACTGGAAATGGACATATAAGTCAGCTATGTGCTTCTTTGAATTATTTGACAAAATAAGATATTTACACTATATATAACTTCCAACTTTTAAAGCAAATTTAATTAATTATTTAATGAATATCGTCATCACTAATTTTGAATTTATATTACAGAATAAACAATTATAACACAAATTAAGATAATATATTTATTTTGTAAGATAAATGTAAATGTTAATTCACTCTGGCATTTGAGAATTTAATTTGCTAAGGGAAATAAAGACTAAGTGCTCTCGTATTGATATTAAATGTAGAAATTATATGACTATGTAATAGATCTAGTCTGATTAAAAGATTAGAAGTACAAGTGATTTTATAATACAGCTTGATATTATTCTTTTATTTGAACAAAAATCTTCACTTTTTGTTAAGTACCGTAAACTAGATTAATATTGACTAAAAAAACGCGAAAACGCAAAATTATAATCATATTCTATACATTCTTCAACATTATATACATATATATTAACTTTAATAAAAAATAAAATACTTTTTAACGCATTGCTATATATTTAGTATCTCAGATTCGATCATCAGGCATTCTTTATACGGTCTACAGACGTTTGGAAAGAAGCCAACATTTTCCTGGGCAAAGTTCAACTACTAAACCTTAAGAACTGACTCATGGTTTTATTATTTTTTAGCATGATGTTATGAAATACTTGTTGGAAAGGAAAAATAACTTGTTGCTTTGGAAGATAACGGTTTATGAGTAACACCATCCATTTTTTTGAATAAATGCTTTCTCTATTTAAGTACACTTTGTGGTAAAGTGCCGTATAATGCAAGCACGATTTAGAAAAATGAATAAATATATGTTATTTTTCAATAAAATATTTTTTTAATGAAAATTTAAACATTTGTTTCACTTTTGCTGGCAGTGAAACGCATCACATATACAAAATCATATTTAAAATAATTACCACGATTTACCCAGAATAGAATATTAAACCTGTACTGTGCAATGGAAATACGGACCGAAAAACGAATCATACTACCTTTCACACAGATATCCATTATAATACCCATTTTGATTTGTGCTAAAAACTTACCTCTTGACTCCTGGATCTTGAACTTGAGTTCTAAAAAATTCTGTTTTTCTTCCATAAAAATTAAAAAATTTCTAACTTTTTATTTAAATTAGATTACTAATTTTCATGTAAGATGTTTAAATAAAATCTATCGCATTATGCTCTTAAAATCAATAATAATTTTTAAAGCATACAGGTATTTCCTTTAAAAATCAGATTTGTAATAAATATGGCATATAATTATTTTTCCAATTGGAGAAAATATCTGGTGATAATTTAAGTGATTCTTGTTTTTAAAACCAAATTATTCTTAATGTATGTAACTTAATTTTTTAGTTGTAACAATTCAACATCAAAAATTGAATTTAATACCTAATAAATAATGAATATCAAATGTAAAAGCTTATTTAAATGCAAATGTTTTCTTGTGTGAAAAAAATGACCAAAAGTTATTGGTTTCGATTTCTTGAAGATATAAAAAATTAAAGAGAAATGTTAATATAAATTATTACATTACCAATGAAATTAATAAAAGTTTAAAATATTTCTTCTATAGAATTTATGTACTTTTTTGTATTGATAGAAATACAGATTTTAAAACAGTTAAATAAATGTCAATCATTATTAAGCATAAAAATATAAATTTTATTGCCACTGTGCCTCTGATTTGTATAACCATACATATGCGAATCGAATTTATATTTTTATTAGTTTCCAATCTTCAAAATTAATAAATAGACTACTACATTTTGATAATTCTATATAACTTATATTTTTTCTTTTTCAATAATGATGATTTTTTTCATTCACTTTTTTTCAGACTCTGGAACAGAGCCATTATTTAACACACAAACCACAGAACGTAGTTTTCCGACAAGAAATTATATAAAAAATCAACTACATTGTTTTTCATGGTTTTCTAGAACTACAATTTAAAATTAATAGTTAATATAATAGTTAGTAATTATTATGTTAATTATTATTATTATTATAAGTTAATACAATAATAGTTAATATAATAAAGTTATTATAGTTAATATAATGAATTATAGAAAATATTCCATAATTTCATTTTTCTATAATACAATTATATAATTATACTATCTACAATTATTTAATTCTAATAATTATATAATTCTGTTGCGAAGCACACTTTTAATTATCTTCGCAAAACCCTTATGAAATTATTTAAACCAATTTTAGGTCTTTATATTTTCATTAGAATTAGAAAGCAAGAAAAAGTTGAAATCTTAAAGAACTTTCAATTATTTAAGCAAAAATCTCTAAATGACCACAAAATTTTAAAAAAAGATTGAAATTAGAACTTCTTCATTTTTTAACACACGATAACCTCTGCGCGATTTCTTACTTATCTGCATTAATCGTTAATTTAAGACAAAGCAAATCAATGCGCATTTTTTAACTCTTTCGTAAAATCATTATTATTCTATTCGGAGAAATATTGCGCGCTTTTACATTTGCGATAGGATTAAAAAGTAAGAAAGTATTTTATTTCGTAACGAAAAACTCGCAAATACTTTACTTTAATTTTTTTCGATGAAAGAAATAATTAAATTATTTAAAATTGGGTTTCTTCTTTTATCGCAACGCACGAAAATGCAACACAATTCCTCTTTTAATCATCTTTAATACGCAAATAAAGAATTTAGCGCATATTTTAACTCTTTCCTCAAGAATTAAATACTTTTTTTGAAATTTCGCTCGAATGACATTAGCGCGATTGGAGAAAAAAAGTGGGAGGAGAATCTCCTGCAGCACTCGCGCGCGCGTTTTTCTCGCGCAAAAACCCGCTCTAAAGAAACGAAGTTTCCTACCTTCTCGCTTGACGTTTGCCAAATTGTGGTGAAAAACTCTCGAAAAATCGATGAGATAGGCCCCTTTGACCACCAGAGCCAAGCTGAGGGCCACCAGCACTTGCAGGTTGACTGCTTTCCCGACCAACATGTTGCTTGCTTAGCTGGAAGTGGAAGAAACCGCTGGAACGGAAACTAGCGCAAGAATTTCTCGACGTGTGTTGCGGCCGCTGACAAAATCGAATGAAAGAATTGGAGTTGGGAGCCGGGGCTTTTAACGCTGCCCTGGGCCTACGCATGTTGAGGAGAAGCGCCCCGATACGGGCATGCGTGGACAGGTATACTAGGGCAGCCAATAGCGTCCCTCTCACCTACAGCTTTTTCTTCAAATGGGTGGAGGCTGCGAATGACATCATTCCCTTCAAAGATCCCAGAGTCTAACTCTTTCGGATTCAATATTTGGGTACCTTCGAGATTCAGGGGGTGGTTTTTATGGTGCGATTTTTAAGTATATGCCATTGATTATTTTATAGAGTATTTTATTTTCTGGGAGTAATTAGAAGAGCCAATGAAAACCTTCCTTGGCAGTTTCTGGCATTATTAGGTACCTAAAATTGATTTTTTTTGTATTAAAATTTGTTTTTTATTTGCTAAAAGTATTTAATCTGTTTAATATATATCGCTTATAAACCTATTAATTTAAGATTATGATTTTCTTCTAAGAAATGTCGTAATTGCTGTGAGAATTAAGATCCTATTTGAGAATTTCGGTCTAGAGCAATGCCGTTTTACTCTTTATGAGAAAAATAAATAAAAAAAATCATCAAAACACATGAAATAAAATGATGGCTGGCTTATATCAAAATTTAAGCGATAAATATTTTTTCATTTGAGACCAGAATTTCAAACAGCATTTAATATTGTGAAGTCTGCAAATAATTTATGAAGCGAAAAACGATTGCAATCTAATTGTAGGATTTCACACATATAAATATATTTTTAGTATTTCCCTAAATAAAATAAAATTTCTAGAAATATTATTTTATTTATAGGAGTATGATTTTCTGAATAGATAAAGATTATATCATTTATATTATATATAAAATAATACTGCTTATTTTCCCTCATGTTGGTTAAAATTATTTCTATCAAGTTCACCACATTTTAACAAGTGCTTATAATTATCCATCCATTCTGAAACTAATTTTTCATTACTTTTATAGCTATTTTAGATTGAAAAATTATTGTCAACTGCATTTTATTGAAAGGATTGAGAACTTCAGCTCCTTGAGCTATAAACTCTTTGCAGTGCTCTTGGTATTAGGAAATGTTAGCGCATATATTTGTCAATTAAAGGACATTACACACATTACAGGTAAAACTTAAATTTTTTTTCCTGATCAAATTTGAAATCAAAAGAGATAACTATCTGAGAAAAGATACTGAATTCAAAGATATTGCAAACTGAAATATTAATGAGGATGATTAAGTTAGAGTCATTATTCCTCATTTCATTGAAAGAAAATATAGCATACATTTATGTTTATTTTGTGGTTATTTGGCTAATTTCTTTAGGTTTAATGACGCTTGACGTTTATTTAATTCGCATCGAATTTGAATTAATGGTGCTGTCAGTGTAATAGTTTCTCATCCTATTTTCGATTCCAGTATCCGATATTAATTTATTTCCTTCTATAGACAATTTAAAGATGAAATTTACATTTTATAAAGCACTTTATAGTATTTACAAGGACTTAAATAACTTCTTGATAGATTATTTATTAATAGACAGCGGATGAGTTTCCTTTATTTCTAATGTGAAAATATCAATAACGTGATTTTAACTAGTGTTTTTCAAAAATAAAAGAAGAGATGCTATTTTTACTAAGATTTCTTTTTAATAGAATTTTTTATGTCGGAAATTTGTTATTAATTTTTTTTTAAAATTTATACATTCGTAGTTGCAAAGGATGAAATTAATAACAGAAAAAAAGAATAAAAAATTATCAGTTTCCGTAAAAAAAATACTTTTACGTAAAAAATGTTAAGTTGATGAATAAGAGTAGTTGAATAATAAGTTGATGAATAAGTGCTTATTCATTAAGAAACTTATTCAATAAGTTATAAAATCGGAATGATTAACCACAAGCCCGAAGTAAGGATTTAAAACCATTGCAGAAGCCTTTTTTTCATTTCATCCCAACGTTCTCTTAAACAATCCTTGTTGTTATAATTCAAAACTGTTATGTAGAAGTGTCAGAAAGACACAGAAAGTAACTGACCTATTCTGTATTAGTCTATTCTCAGTTTAATGAAAGCCTCTATCCGAGAAACTAATCAAAGGAGCAGAGCAAGCATGCAACGCCATCCTCAAATAGATGATTGGCAAACCAAACTATTACCGATGTTTGGACTTGTTAGAGTATGCGTTTACAGTCAAAGGATAATCATGGTCTTTCTTCACCGTCGTTGTTTAGCTAAGGAGTGAATGACTTGAATGGAAACTTTGCAATTTTCAACTAAAAGAATCCTTCAGGAAAACGGTTTGGCAGCCGTACTGATTTACAAAAATAAATATTTGCTTTCGGTTCTTTGATATTTTTTTCTACTCTCTTATTTCGTATTTTCTTTCATTAATTTGGTTAGGCTTATCGTTAGATTTTGGAAATGCGATTAACATATGAGATTAAAATGATGTTTGAAAAATTTCTTATTTGTTTGCAGAGGCAATAATTTACCTCCCAACGATCTTTCTCTTTTACCGCATATTATATATTCTAAATGTGCTTGGAAGATGTGTGGTTTTTATTCTGAAAAGAAATAAAAACATGAAAACGCATTGTTTTTATTCGAATTAATTTGAGAGTTGCTTTTTCTTAGAAATGCTGAGCTAAATAAACACATTGATGACAATTCAATTTTATTTTCATTTCCTTAATATTCTTAGTTGTTTTATATTATGGGATTTCCGAACAGAAATTTTCTTGGTAAAAAATATGACATCTCTGCTGCATATGAGGTATTTTGGTATTTTCTTATTTGTTTGCAGCGGCAACAATTTACCTTCCAACGATTTTTTTCTTTTATCGAGCTTGATATATTCGAAATGTGCTTGAAGAATGTATGATTTTTATCTTGAAAACATGAAAACGTATTTCTTTATATGAATGAATTTGGGAGTTTTTTCTTAGTTATTCCGAACTAAAAATACACATTGATGACAATACGAATCAATTCGCATTTCCTTAACATTATTAATTGTTTTATATTACGGGATTTCCAAACAGAAATTTTCTTGGTAGAAAATATGACATCCCTGCTATGTGTCTGTTATTTCGGCATTTTCTTATTTGTTTGCAGTAGTTTACCTCCGAACGATTTTTCTCTTTCATCGCGCTTTATATATTCGAAATGTTCTTGGGAAAATGTATGATTTTTATTTTGAAAAGATATGAAAAAATGAAAACATTGCTTTATACGAATGGCTTTTCGAGTTTTTTCTTAGTTATTCTGAGCTAAAAAAACACATTGATGATAATACGATTCTATTCTCATTTCCTTAATATTCTTAGTTGTTTTATGTTTCGAGATTTCTAAACAGAAATTACCTTGATATAAAAATATGGTATTCCTGCTGTATATGACATTCCTGCTGTATATTCCTGCTGCCGGCATTTTGGTATTTTTCCGTCAGTTTTGTCTTAAAAAGACATCATCCTCTATTTATAAGGATTTATTCCTATTCTTATTTGTTCACAGACGCAATCATTTTGATTTCATATGATTTTTATTTTGAAATGAAATGAATACGTGAAAACGTATTACTTTATACGAATGAATTTGTGAGTTTTTTTTCTTAGTTATTCTGAGCTAAAAAAACACATTAATGATAATAGGATTCTATTCTAATTTCCTTAATATTCTTGGTTGTTTTACAATACGGAAATTCAAAATAAAAAAAATTTTGGTAGAAAATATGACATCCGTACTCTATGTCAGGTATTTTGGTATTTTTCCATGTCAGTTTTGTCTTTGAAAGACATAACCCTCTACTGATACGGATTTACTCGTATTCCTTCGACACATTTAGATTTCTCCCTTCTTTCAGAGAGAAGGAAATTTTCCTGAATCACGCTGTGAAGTCATTTAGGCCGGAGAGACTCACCTGCCCATTTCAGTGTAAATAACGTTCCCCGACTGATGGCTTTTCCAAATCGCTTTGCTTCCTTCGCAGTAAAATCCCAGAGGACGCGCTAGATAACGAAATTATACAGTAGACGAAAAATTATTGCATCAGACCAGAAACTGTGTTGTATTGCTGGGGGTTTCTTTCCCGCCAGTTTGCTTTCTTGTACCTCCGGAGATGTTTGGATAATGTTCTAGGACTATGAAGCAGTTTGGCGGAGATTTTCATAAATAATTTCGAGTTTTCTTGAGATCAAGAGTGAAATTAATGAAATTTTGAATAAGTCTCTGGAGCAAAACAATGTTTCATCTACACAGGATTAGAGAACATATTTTTTTTAAGTAGACGGAGAAAAAAGTGAGTTGTATTGAGAAACAGAAAGCCTGATGGGCGCTAAAAGAAGTTTGAAAATATTTATTGTTAAATTTGTTTACTAATTAAAATCAGAATAAATTAACAGTAATTTAAAAAATATTTGCTTTTAAGATATAGAGTAGAAATCATGGTTGTTTAAACAATGTTTTTGGATTGAAAGTTTTTCGTCAGATAAATCAGAGTACTATTAGATTTTTATTGTTCACATACGTGGCGATAATAATATGTCTAGATAAATTGATAGAAACAATCAATTTATATATCAGGATCATATGTATTAACTCCAAAAAGTGCCCGCATTATATGTTATAAACATGTGGCTAATTATTTCAGAAAATATTTTTTTCTCATAAATTTATGCAAGTAATCGGTTGCAACTTTAGAAATTCGTGAATAGAAACCTTACTATTTATGTATTATTATTAACAAAAATAAAAGCACTAGAAAATGTAATTTATTTTTGAAATGTTTTTGCCGAGGGACAGCTAGCGTGTGGGACATAATATTTTTTTGCTTATTTTGTTCTCATTTGTAAAATTTTCTTATTCGTAAAAAAAATATTTTGGTTGAATATTAAATCAGGGTGATATAACACTTCGTTATGCAAGGTGATTCAAAATGCAATATAAAATCTGTTGCTGGAAGTAAGAAACACAAAAACACCTCAAATCGCATTAAAAATTATTACTGGAACTAGAGGGCGCTGCTCGTAGGCGCTCTTGATGGATTCTTTGTTAGCTATTTTAAATTCCGAGTAAAAAAGGAGAATATAAAAACTGATTCTGAATTCCGAGATGGAGAACATCCTGATTTCATTGTAAGGAACTCCACAGCGTGGGATAATGTCTTAAAAATTTCGAGTAGTTTCTAAAGGGTTCGCCAGTCGATCTTCCGGTGGTGTTAAACGTGCATAATTGTATACACTGAACTGTTGTAGGGAAAAAAAGTTGAAATGCAGTTCTCGAAGCTGTATGCGTCTAAGTATAAATTATCTTCGAACTAAGAATTTTTTCACGATATTGATTTGTTATTTTTACTTTTATGTGCATGAACTAAGTGATATGGGTGGCGTTTCCTATCATCCATTCTTCTGCGATTCTGTTTAAGAGTTTTCAATTCGTCCCTTTCCATAGTTTGTATTCTGAATTTTGGATCCTTCAATACAAAATTAAAAAGAAGTTATTTTTTTCATTTTATATTGTATGATTTTTATGCCTCTAATTTCTTCGAAATGCCTCTAATTTCTTATTTGATGATCTATGACGATTTCCATTTTATCAACAAAACAAAAGTCAACACTTTTTTAAAATCAGTTTTTTGAATAACAAATAAAAATATAGATTAATTCATATTGTAATGATGACTCTTCACCAGTGATCAATAATGGCTTATTATGAATCGTCAACCATTGTGAATCAAGATAGCCGATATCCTCAGTTGATCTTTTAAATAGACGGCTCATCACGAACTTCGGTTATTCCCCGCAATTCTCATTGACTCGAAATTTTGATCTTCATTGATTTAAGCTAATCCAACAATTCAAAATCAAAGTTGGAGCAATTAATAATGGAATGGATGGTAATTTGATTGTATTTTGACGTAATTGTACAATTTCGGAATATTTTGGTTTCTGCTTTTGGAAAGAATAAAGATTATAAGTAAATAAATGCATTTCAAAAAGTTGTCGATCAAAAATTCCGTTCGATTAAAATCCTTTAACCAATACTCTTTTTTATTAGCAATAGATGCTGAATCGATAATGCCACAATGCAGAAAGATTGCTAAGATAAACAATGAAATGAAGTGCTTGCAGTTAAGGACTAACTGTTTAAAATTTAAGTATATTTCAAATTTTGCCACAAAATTTCTATCTACATATTTTTTAAATGTTCGAGATTCATAAATTTTATAGGTTGTGTTTAATCTATTAAGGAAATATGATTTTTGAACCGGCCTTATCTAAGGTCTCGGTTTTGGGACCGGAGAATTTCTTGCTCGATATTCGATTTCACAGAGCTGCCGTATAAGTTGCCCTGGAGCTCGTTAAATCCGTTCGGTTCAAATGTCTTTCCGTTGGAGGGTTGGGGAAAAGTGGAGAGAGGGGTGCCGGCCCACGAGCCGTCATCTGAACCGGTTTGAAACCAGGAGGTCTTCTCAAAATGAACCCTGTGTTCTTCCTAAGGGAACGTAAATATAGCTAAATTAAACGAAATCAAACTGGCAATTTAACCTTTATGACTACGATTATTTTGTCACCAAAAGTTTAGAGTAGTATGTCGAAAAAAAGATAATTTTTTTTCAGCTATGACTTTATTCTGTTTTTATAAAGGCTTTCAGACATTTTATAAAAAAATTATTTAAAAATATAAGGTCTTGGAATCAAGTTTAGAGCTAATTTTCTGACAAAACAATCACTGTCCTCAAGTGCTCAAAGTTTAATTTTATAAAAAAAGTAAACATAATTTATGAAAGGTCGAATATAAAAAAAGTATAAATTCTGCGGTAAAATTAAAAATCCGTTTAAACTTTAAGTAATTAATTTTTAACCATGACAGTTTAATTGCACTGCTTATTGTAACAGCCTTTTTAGTTTTGGCATTGGCAACTTGAAATCCAATGGCAATATGAAGGTGTAAGAAGCTAGAAGATTTGAACTGAATTTAAATATTTTATTCTGTGTGTGATTTTTAAAGGAAGCTCTATATTATAGATATAGAACAAATATTTAGATATAGATATCATTATTAAATATTTTAACAAAAGAGTTATTCCGTTTTAAAGGTAGTAGAAAAATAAAATTATAGGCTCAGATATAAAACTTGTTTGTCTGTAATTTAATATAACAATCTCGTTAAAATAGTTTAGCCTAAGATTTCGGGATCTTCTTGTTTGTTTTGCCTAAGAGATATTTAGATTGGGCCACAAGCAATTGCCTAAAAAAACATTAAAGCCACTAATTATTTGTTCAAAAAGCACGAAAATAAAGAATGCGCATTTTTGTATCCTATGCAAGCAAAGGAAGATAAGAAATGACACTGTTCATAAAATCTCTGACTTCTGCTTATACAATGCGTATTCGTGTGAATTTGAGAATACATTTTTTTTGCTTTAATTATGCTTAATTATTTTTGCTTTAATTGTTAATGAAACTGATTGTCGAATTTTGAAAACTGGTAGTGCAATCTGAGCAACTACTTTCCTTAATTGAACAGATAACGCAAATTTTAAGCTATGTTTTTTAAAACTTGAAGGTGTAATTCATAAAAAAATAATCAGATTGCTTCAAACATAAATAAATTACAAAACATTTACAATTTATGTTTTATTATGATTATTTCTCTATGACTATACATAAAAAATATCATTCCTCTAACTATCCGAGTTTCTGGAACAAAAAACGAAAAAGAGAGAACTGAATTTAGGACCCTTTACGCATATATAAAATTCAAAATCATTTTGAGAAATGCATATATCAAGGAATGAAAATAAATGAAAAATTATGAATATAAAATTAAAAATAGTAATATCATTAAATGATGAATCGGCTGTCTTTATATTAATTTTCAAATTTAAAGAATAAGGAAAACGTTTTATTTGAAAAAATAAATTCTTTTAATGAATTTTTATATCTTTCAAAATGTAATCGTAGCATCTTGAATCTTTTCACATTTTTGTACGCAAACAAACTTTGATGAAACACGAAAACAATTTTAAAAAAAATTAAAGCCAGTCAAAGAAATAAGGCAAGTTTAACTATCAAGTTAATGGTAACCATTAGTTTATTTAACTGATTCACTATATAGAATTTAGTCTCGATATAAAGCTGGCGGAGATTATGTTCATTTACTGAATTTCCACTAATTCAATGGAATGCAGCTCTGGGATTAAAGGATATAGAATGGCTTTAAAATAGCATGTAGATTTTGTCTAGAAGCAGACTCCGAATTCACTAAAATTCTCTTCTGCATTTATTCACTCTGATGCAAAACTTCAGACTGTAATAGAATGAACTTGTTCAGAGAAGAAACATCTGACTGACAACAAATTCAATATCTAGAGTAACATTTTTGAAATATTTGTTACTTACAATTCTAACAATTTATTAAAGACCTTGAATAATAATAACCGGATTACAAATCTATAACCAGAGGGGAGTGGTCTCCCCAAAACTTTCTCGCATACTCTTATATAAAGATGTTATCCCAGTGAAAACCTTGCACGGCATTGACGTAAAATAGTTACGAATATTAAATTTGGCATGAATTTAGCATTATTACTGTATCTATCGCATGATACTTGGCGAGTATTTTGGTGATTAATTCCTATTATGCGGTCAAAAGCATCCAAAAGACGAATTTGGATTTCAGACTTTTTTTTCTGACTGATAGAAACAAAAATTTGACATAAAACTACACTTAAAATCACGTACCAAATTTTGTATGTTTGAGTTATTGCGTTTTTGAGCTATCACGTTTACATGCTTCTGAAAGTACAGATCGACAGACGGTTAGCTTCTTGTTGGATTTTGTTCAAAATTTGGTAGGAGTCCATTATAAAGATATTAAATCTTTGTACCGAATTTCATTTATCTAGCTCTCTTCGTTTTGAAGTTATCATGCTAACTTATATTCGAATAGCCGAGCAGACTTCCTCTGAACGGAGTTTGATCAAAATTTGATAGAAATCGACAAAACTGGTGTAACCAAATACCAAATTTCATATTCTAGCTCAAATCAATTTTTAGTTACCTTTTTCACAGACAGGTAGACAGATGGACAGAAATTTTCTAAAAATGTGTTTTTTGAATTCAGGGAGGTCTAAAGCGTGGAGATCCGTCAAAATCTCGAATTCGAATTTTTTGACGATTACTATACTTTCTTTACACTAAGTAAACGAAAAAGTGAAAATAACCGTTTAATCGAGATCCTTTTCTAGCATTTCTATTCAGGAATTTTCAAAGACAAAAAATCCTTTTAATCTATAGATAAAACCTGACTTAATGATGATATACTCCTCGATTATTTAATGAGCTTGTGCAATAGCTAATTATTCACTTTTACATGTATACCCATAGTAAATTTATTTCATAGAGCGGAGCAAAATATGTTTTCATGATCATAAATATCTTTGCTACAATATTTGAATTTAATTTGGGCTCATAGAAAGATTGCTATGCCAGTGCACAGTATATAAATTACGTTCTGAATAAATTGGCTTCTTATATTTGGAACTGCTACAGTTACCAAACTATTTTGTCTTCGAAATCTTTTTTGAAAGAGCTTCTCAAAATTATTTATTCATGACAGTCAAAATGAGCATATTAATATATGAGAAGAAAATACACGTTTCACATATCGAAGTGTGGATTATATAATTACTATTATTCTATCTATTGTAAGTCTACGGACATAATTTCTTTTTCACGGAAACCTTATTATATTTGGAATTGCTACAATTACCATGTATTTCAGATCCTAATGATTTCGACATCAACAAATCTACGGAGAAGATTATATGATCGAAATAGCTTGTTGCAACAATATTTGATGATCTGTTTAAGTTATAGAAAAATTTGTGTAAATTTTTTTTTTTTTACTGTGAGTAAAAAACTGCGTAGTTTCCCCAGATTCTTGATAGCTCAGAAAAGCTGAATATCCTCAACAATTGCTGAATTGAAAATTTGGTGAAGAAACTGATTAGATGGATTTGAAAAAAAATTAGAAACTTGATTCTAAGAATACTTTTATCAGTGTATTAAAATTTAGAAAACCCAAATAAAAACCATAAAAGCGTTTGGAGAAAATTGAAAGGTTTAAAGAAATTGGAATCATAATTAGTTTTAATTTCTATATAATGGCTGTTTGAAAATTTTCGTTTTTTCATTGTATTTATTGTGGCTTTTGTCTCACTAGCGTTTTTTTTTTTTTTTTTTTTTTTTGTGTGTGTGTGTGTGTGTGTGTGTGTGTTTACGACTTCTATTTTAAGTTCCAGACTATTGGTAAAATTTTTTTTCTTTAATACAACGATAAATTAAAAAAAATTAATATTTATTATTTTCTAGTTTTCAGTCTTCATTTTTTGTAATATTCAGTGAGATAAAAAAAAAAAGTAAAACACCGGTACTTTATTTGAAATGGAATGCAGTCCGGTTGGTCTTACTTTATTTAATTTTTTACCAATAGATGCTTTTAAATCATAATATATATGTGAAAATAAAACTGGAAAAAAAGACCGTGACAGGAATACTCCAAATAATCCTTTGTGACCATTGACCAATTTTTCCATCTGCTTTTGAGCATACCTTTTATGAGTATTCTTTGGGAAAAATACAACGCAGGAAACAATAACAGTCACTAGAAACAGTTACAGTTTTCAACAGACAATTACAAGGCAGATGTTTTTGTCAGAGCAGTTGGTAGTGTCCCAATTTAAACATAACAAATAAGAGAACGATATTTAAAAAAAAGGAGAAAAAGTCACGTGAACGCAAACTGATCTATCAAAACGTGACCTGCAGCAGTAGAAAACCTGTGATCCAATCATAACAACGATAACAATTTTTTGTACTGGAGAAGAAAGAAGCATGGGCTGTTCCAATCAGTATAGCAGTAACAAGATGCTACTACTGAAATGGCTAATTGCCTTTATCCAAGCGAACGTGAACTTCAGCATTTTATTCTTTTAATAAATGGAGAAAACCTTAAATGTAATCACTACGTAAGAACTGGCTGACATTTAACAGAAAATTACAGCTTTAAATTACCTGTAAACTCTCAAGGTGGTAATTTTATTTCTAATTTAAGAAGAAAAACATTCATTAGCATACATTATGTTGTTTGAGGTTGATGAAATGCTTATTTAGACACGTAAGTTTTTTTTTGCAGTCTTAAAGGAAGTATAAAATTGTCAAATTTGTTTTAAAACATTTATTTTCCTTGCATGATTTCTTAGCTATTTACAAATATATTTATATGATCTATATATGGTTGATTCCGATGAGTGGTAAAATTATTAAATCTTTTTTTTCTCAGAAAATTATGGTAATATTTTCATATTATTTTTTGTATAAACTTATATCAGCTGTAGCAAGTTTTAAGAGTAGAATTTGGAGTTTGCAAATAACTAAATGGGAATAATTTCAAATTTGTTAGTTTTGTTAGAATTTGAAATTCAACTTTAGGAATTATATCATAATTTAAAAAATTTTTTTATTAAGAATGTGCTTATTTCTCTTTCCATTAATTTGTCTAAAATAAAGGAACATATACTATACTTTTATTCACTTAAACTAAGATGTACAAGTATTATATTTTAAAGAATATCAATGAAAATATCATTAATTATTGAGGAAAACATTTTGAATCTGTAGCTGATTGAGATTATAACGCCATAATATATTAGTTTATGAATAAAAAAGCCTAAAAACAATTTTATGAAGAATGGAAAAAGTTTAAAAACTGTACAAGTTTCGACGCTTCCTTTTTTCTGCTAAATTTTTCTTATGCCTTTTATTGTATTTAAGACACATTCTATTGAAAATGTTTCTAGAGGGATGTTTTCCTGAAATGTTATTTAGTTGTAGTATTTGATGTTATATGCATTTTGCTCGAATTTCTGCACATACATGTTTTTTTTTTGCAGTTGCTGAATTTATCATATGCCTTCAGGAACTTCAACCTATAGAATTTCTACTATTCTAGTGTATATTTGTGCTTGAATTGTTTATTTTTCCGAAATCCTAAAAATATACGCTTCAAAACTCTTTAAGCTACTCTTTATCGAAAAGCTCCCTTTTTCGTGGAACTTATTTTCCTTTTCTCTGCAATTGGTGTATTTTTGTACTCTACAGCTTATATTAATCATTATTTTGAGCAGAAGTGATATTTACTTGTAATGCTATTTTATATTCTGTTTAATTAATATTTCAAAACTAATTATATTTAAATTATTTCTTTATTGCGAATTTTTCTCTTTGGATAGAATTATAATATCTTTCAGCCACACTTATACGTATCTTACTACCAAAGGAGTTGGAAGAGATGAATTTTGTATTCAGCTGCAAAATGTAAGAGTACTCTACCTATTTATAACTTTGTACCTGTTAGCTGACATTTAAATTAAAAATTAAAACAAATCATTTACTCCATTTTAACGAACACATGAAATAATCTGACTACATTAACTATTTCACTTTTAGGAGGACTTTTCAAAATGATTAACCAAAGATTTCTATGGTAACATACAGTGCCCGAAAAAATTATAAGGACACGCGCAAAAATCGCCACATCTAGAAGCCTTGTTTACAGAATCGAATGCAAATTTTTGTAGAAAAAATAGAAGTAAAACTAAAATATTTTATGCGTAAAGTAATTAAAATTTTCAATTTTAAATCTGCTAAAATTTAAATTTTGATTTTTAAACCTAAATGAAAACGGAAAAAAGTATAAGGACATTGCTTTTTCTCCAGTAGTTATTTAAAAATTTGCATATTTGAAAGCATAAAATGACAATTCCGAGTTAAAAGATTCATTTGCGAAAAGAATTTCCCACTCGGCGACTTTCAGCGTGAATTTTTAAACGATGCCCAAAGGAACTCAACTTTCTGACTCTGAAAAAGGAAAAATTGTTGCTTTTCGAGAATGTGGATTGAGTGGATGGGAAATTTCAAAAAGAATCAAGAGATCTAAAACGGTGGTTTATAATTTTCTAAAAAATCCTGGGATGTATGGTATGAAAAAGCGAACTGGGAGACCAGAAATTCTCACTCGTCGACAAAAAAGAATGATAGTAAGGAGAGCTTGCGAGAAAAGAGAAACCGCAAATGAAGTTAGACAAAATTTGAGTTTACCATCCTCAACAAGGACTGTTCAAAATGTTTTGAGTAAACATCCTCAAATTTCTTATGGGAAATTAGTGTCACACCCCCCTCTTACAAATCATCATAAGAAAAGAAGAGTTTACTTTGCCAAAAAATATATTTCTCTTGGTCAAAAGTGGGCTGATGTAATTTTTTCGGACGAAAAAAAGTTCAATCTTGATGGACCTGATGGTTTTCGTTATTTTTGGTATGATCTGCAAAAGTCCAAGGAAGTGTTTTCCAGGCGTCAATATGGTGGTGGCTCGGTTATGGTATGGGGCGCTTTTGCGGCAAATGGAACCACTCCAATTGTATTTATCAACCGTAAAATGAATTCGGACAGGTATGCTGATATGTTAGGAGAAAGTTTGTTACCTGAAGCGCCACTAATTACTTCAGGGGACTATATTTTTCAGCAGGATAATGCTTCGATACACGTTTCTACGAGTACAAAACTCTGGTTTGAAGCCAATTCTGTAAATTTACTTGATTGGCCTGCGAGAAGCCCCGATCTTAATCCAATCGAAAACTTATGGGGACTTCTAGCCCGAGAAGTTTATAAAATCGGCACACAGTATCAATGTACACAAGATCTTGTCGTCGCTATCAAAGACGCTTGGGAAAAAATAGCTGTGGGCATTTTAAAAGATCTTTCAGGATCTATGACCTCTCGGCTCATTCAAGTGATTGAAAAAAAAGGTAATTTTCTTGATTATTGAAACATTTTTTTAAGTATTTTACAACATGTCCTTATAATTTTTTCCGTATTTCCTTTAATGTTAAATTTTGTAAAATCAATATTTTGAAGCTAAATTATGTTTTTTATGTGGTATAAGTGTTATCACAAAATTATGCAGCAGAAGTAAGAAATATAAAAAGTTCTATTAGGTGAAATGGAAATAAACCATATTTTCATGCAATTACATGTTGTCCTTATACTTTTTTCGCGCACTGTATTGTTAAGCAAGGATTTAATGATGGATTTCTTTGGTAAGATATAGTGATGTTGAAGTATCACATTTAGTAGCTCGTCAGAAAGCTACTTGATACGCTTATAATCTAATAATGCATTCATGTTTGAGTTCTGAGAAAAAACGAATCATTTTAGCATCAATAGAGGTATTCGTCAACTGTGGCGAGAAGAGATTACAAAATTCCATACTAAAACGATCTTACTTTCACACTAATATTTAGATTTAAGGCTTTAAAATAATTTAGCTAAAGTTTTCTATATTATGAAGTTCTTTAATCACTTGTATCGTAAAAGCTATATGAATTGATTTCTGTGTTTATATTGTTTATATCCTAAGAAAAATTCGCCTCAGAATAATTAATTGCGCTAAAAAATATATTTTCTTTTCATTTGAGTTATTTTACCTTTGTGACGAGAAGAAAAAAAACTCAAGCAACCATTCATAGTTACGTTTATTTTTGAAGAATTTAAAACCTTCTATGCGGTATAACAATGCACATTTTCAAATGCTTTTTCTTAACTTCGCATGTTTCACGTTTGAAAGGTTGGAATTTATAATCGATTTTTCATTAATTTCCTGGTACTAGAATTCTGAAATTTTGTATATTTATTGAATTCCAATGATAATGGAATATTTTAATAATTTTAGAGCTTTTTATAATTAAAAAATATTTTAATTTAGCTAAAATTAATTTGATAGACGTGACTTCACTTATAAATATTAATTTCTAGATTCCACATTATTTATAACCATGAAATGAATCATGAGTAATGAATTATGATATAACTATGAATAGTAAAATATGTTAAAGACAAAAAAGCAAAAAAAAAAAAAATAAACATGAAAAATTTTAAATCATTTTATTGGTGATGTAAAAATTAGAAGACGTAATGATTTAAAAATAAAGGTAAAAATTAGGAAAAAGTTTGAGACGTCTGCTATTTTTTTTATCGAAGATCAAGCAAAATTATAAAGGAATTAAGAAAAGTATAATCATAAAAAATAAATTTTGAAATATTCATGGAATGTTAAAATATGTTATGACGTTGATTAAAGTTCCAATTTACTTAGAATACTTCTATCAGAATGCCATGTTTTTTATGGTTTTGTTTTGACATTCAGATTTTTGAAAGAATTTTTCCTTTTTAAAGCTTTGATAAGAGCGTTTTTTTAAAAACTTCTTTAGTTATTATTATTTACTTATAATGACAAAATTTTCTATTGTATTTATTACTTTATATTCAATATATATTTTGCCTTGTGAAAAGGAAAACTTAAAATAGAAATTTTTTGTGCGAATTAGAATATCGTAATAACATTATAAATTTTTTTATAGTACTTTAAACAGTGATATTGAAATTAATTTTTTACTTGAATAGTCAAAAAATTCTGGACAAATTTTTTGGAGACTGTTATTTGTAGTAAGTAGAAAGATGTTTTCTATTAGTTGATAACTGCTGAAATGTTACTTGAATGTTAAAATAAAATTGCATTTGAAGAGTACTTTTTTTTTTCTAAATTAAGAAGCAAGTCTGGCTTCGAAATTTTAACTGTTATCCAAAACTTGTCATTATTGGTACTTGTAACATTGGAAAGACTTTTTTTATATAATTCATATATTTGTAATGGTAATTATTCAGTATGACTCCCCTTAATAGCTTATGCAAATTTTCATCCTTTGAAATGTTTTTGGAAATGTCGAGGTGTGTTTTTACTGTGCAATTTATTTTCTGTTAGCGTCGTAATGCCTTAAAATTGTTCGATATAAATTACAGATATTAATGAATTTTTAATTTTTAATTTTTATTTTTGAAAAACTTTAACATTAGCAGCGGGCAGGAAACGATCAGAATAAAATTGATGTAAATTTTCATATTGAATATCTCTTGGAAAAAACGGAACAAGCTTACATAGAGGGTATCCACTCTTTTTGTTGTCCTGTAGCTTTATTCTAAGCCCCTGGAGCTAGACATATAGTTCCAATTGGAAAAACGCTTTAATAAAGTGAAAAATTACATTTTATATTGTTTGAGTCAATAAATGTATTTCTCAAAAAGTTACGAAATCTTACCAATGTGATTTGATATCCTCTATGAATGTCCGGTTACAAGCAAGGAATAAACTTAATATCTCTTTTATGATATAAAATGAAAATTTCCTAGTGCAATTCAATATTTAATATCTGTTATTTCTCATATTCAGTTTTTTGTAATGCTCTATATACGAATTAAGAGCATTTACAGCAATTAGAGTGAAAGTAATTTTGCGATGTCTTGAAGTATACTGGAACTACAAATAAAAAAAAACTCCAATAATTTTTTTTGTTTGTAAGATTTTTTCATATAATATTAAGATTTTTTTAAATTTTTACTATAAAAGGTATTAGCTGAAATTAGTTTAATCAAAAATCAAGAGCTAGATATCAATTTTTGAAAAGTTATTAAGTTAAGATTATATGAGTTTTGCATAAAGAAACTTTCTACATTTTTATCTTATTTGTGCTCCTAATTAGTTGGCAATCATCTAACGTCATTAAAATTCCGTTAGTTCAGATCTTCTTGCAACAACAAACTTCATCCAATCTGGAAAAGCTGATAAGCAGAAATTGAGAATGCTGAAAGAAAGAAAAGAAAGATACATAATTTTGATAGATTGTCTCTTAGCATAGTCTGATGTTTAAATATCGGGACGTAATCGATTGGTGTTGAAACCAAATTTTTGACTCTAATTCTTTATCAGACAATAAATTAGGTGCCATATGTAGAGGTGCTTGGAGCCTAGATCTTTCATATTTATCCAAAATATACGATATATAATCATGTTTCGTTCTTTATAATTTTTAAAAATTTATTTTACCGGAACAATTTCGAGAAACGCAAATTGATTGAAGCATTCATATTAAATAAAGTAATTTAGTTAATAAGAAGAACGACTTTAAAAAGAAATTTGATGTATAATGATGGTTCTATTTAATGATAATATTCAGATAAAGGAACAATTTGTTCTTATTTCTAAAGTTCTTTTGAAATTTTTGTATTTAATCTTATCATTGTATGTTTTCTGTAACTAGAACGAATTAAAAAAAAATCGGGTAAAGTCTTGGTTTTGAGGCCAGAGGAATCCAGTTTTGAAAGTGGGATTTACTGAATTGGCCTGCTTGTGGCTTCGTGCTCGCTAAATCTGATATGGTAGGAGAAACTCAGAATTCGAGTTCACTAGAGATATGTTGCATATGCGGTCCTGGAGCACGTTAAATCTATTGTTGTGAGCCAAGCGTCCCTCCACTGTTGTGATGCAGAAATTGGATGAGAGAGATGCCAGCTCAGTGGTCGTCCTTGCCATCTGACCGGGATTCCAAATTACGAAGTTCATTCTAAAATATCCATTGTATTGCTTTCAAACAAATCGTTAGAATAAATGCACCAAGCCATCCAACAATTTATAGATTCTTTATAATTTTATTTTTATAATTGCTCTTGATTACTCTCTTGTAATTACTCTTGGTTACTCTTTTATAATTAATCTTTATAATTACTCTTGAAAGAGTACAATGTTTGTAATAAAATATAAATTATAGTCAGAAATATGTCAAATTGAATGCTATGAAATTCATTACTCCATGAATTAAAAACTGCAGTTGTCTATGATTCAGTCCAATTAAATTCTAAGGTTTAAAGAATACAAAATGATCTGCTACATAATTTCAGGATCAAGACTATCAAGAATCTTACTAGCTTAGATTTATCCAAATATGTAATATGATGAGTTTGAAAGAGTACTCATTTTAGTTGCACGGAAACTAGTCAAAGCAAATATTAATAAATTGTCAACTCAATTCCATAAGATGAAATTGTTTTAAAATGTCACAAGTGCCTATAATGAAATCTCGAAGCTTATTGAGTAACTTATAAAGTTTTAAACAGCTCTTGAAAGCTCTTGTCATAAATTCCTCAAGAACTAAACACATTCGTATTTTTATTTGTTTTTCTGCTCTGTATAGATAAAATGAAATTTTTAATAAAATGAATTCTTGCTTGTAGTTACACACCAAAATAGATAACAAAATGAAAATCAACCAATTTACTTTTCCAAAATCAGCACTGAACTGAACTTTGATGAAAATCCAGTTTCTTAATTTGTTTTGATGTTTTGTTCCCTTTATGTGTTTGCAAAAGCTTTAAATTCTATATGTCAGGTGTTAAAAATTTAATTTAAAGCGATTCCCGGAACAGGTTGCTGTGAACTCAACGCTTCCCTTTTGTTGACAGGCTTGTTATTCATTTTCTTTCTCACCTCCAGTAAATATTATTGTTCGGAAGTTTAAGATGATTGTCGAAGTTATTCAAATTTCTAAACTTGGGTTATCCAGGAATTAATTAAATATTCTCTAACAAAAGATTTCTTTACTGTTTCTCCGAAATTCAGTTAACGGTACTTGTAGGTTCATTATTGTGGTGAAGGCATTTCAGATATCTGGAGGATTTTATTAGAAGCGATGTTAATTATTGATAAGATTAAAAATTAAATCTTAAGGATAGACCTGCCGAGGAAAGGTATCACAAAAGGCAAGATCCCACCATTCATGATTTTCCTCTCGAGGTATGGTATTAATTCTTTGAATAAAAATTATTATTTCCGAGAATAATTTGATTTTGAATTGCTTTTATTTTGAAAAGGTTAATCTATTCGCTGCTGCTTTAAAATAAGCTGAGAAGAATTGAAAAGATATGTATTGTTAATAAGATATTCGACAATTAGAAGTTCAAATGGAAGCAACTGATTTTTCTTACTTATGTTTTTTTAAAATCTGATAATTAAATGCAGTGGTATTTCTTTAAATAATTTCCATATTTTTTATTTTTCATAAAAAGTTTAGTCAGTTGCAAACACTTGTTCAGATAAAAGTTATCATTAAGTATTTATTATTCATAGTTTTTCATACTAGAATCAGAAGCAAAATATTAAAAATTAATTCTACGAATAAAATTTATATCTATATTTTATTCTATCGAAATTTTAATTTGGTAACTATAATTAATTAAGTAGCGATATTTTAATTAAGTAGCTATATAAAAAAGTAATCGATTCATTATTACTTGTAAATGAACAAAGTGTGATTCGACCGAAAATTTCTCGAAATATTTTCGTGGAAGTTTGATCATATTATATTATTTTTTTTTCTGTACGAAACTTATTAGTTTATTATTGCTAGGAAAATATCCCTGGAATTGCAAATGATTCAAACACTTGAGTATCCGCTTGCCGTCTTCGCAATTACAACAGAAGTTATACTCGAAAAAGTGTGTATATATTCCTGTTTAAATGAGAGCATCTGTATGAAAGTGTTCTAATAGATATTTATACTTTTATGGGATTTAAGCATTTTTCCAACGAGGTATATCTGTAAATCATTTGCATATACATATTGAGTTCGATAAAAAATGAAAAAAACTATTTGAAATTTTTTCATGCCTATGAAAATGACAAAATTAAAGAGAAATATAATAATAGAATAACTTCATTGAATTCATACATGCTATGTATTTATTGCTACACAAAATTTCGATTTTCTTTGTATTATATATTTTAATCACAAGTTGGTTTTTATATAATTCATATAAGAACTCAAATATTATCCCGTTTAAGGACTAAATTGGAATAAAAAAATCACACACACACACACACACACACATATATATATATATTTGTATCACGAAGAATCTAAAAATAAACGTCACTTGAAAATATGATTATTTAAATTGTTTTAGATAAAAATATAAACGATGCTAGAATTCAGTATTAAGGATAACTTTTAAGTGTTTTACACGACAATTACAATTTATGTTTTAAATTGTAAATTATAAATAGTTGCAAAATCTGCTGTTATATTTATCTCAGTACACAAAAAATTTTGATACTGATTTCATTACAATAACATTTGCAGTAAATGTTCAATTCAGTACATCTAACATTTAACTGAAATTTCTGGAGTGTTAAATTTTTTTCTATTTTAAAATGCTGACCGATTTTTTTCCGATTTCACTGCACGACGATGCCCCGTTGTTATGCGATTGCTGGGGTCATTGAAAAGCTCAGTTTTCTGGATATAAATTTCTGTATTTTGATTAATTAGTAATAAGAGCTAATAAGACAATTGTTTGAAAAAATAAGTACAATTTTATATAAGTCGATAAAAAAAGGACATGTGTTTAAATAAAAGTGAAATACAAAATGGCATTATTTCGATGTCGATGTCTTCAAGAGATTTGACTAAATAGTCTGGTTTTCTTCTCACAAATTATCTCTGCATAGCAAATCGATATATTTTTTATTTCTTGAAGTTAAAACAGAACTTCTCATTAGAGTTTATTGTTGCTAAAATTTGCAACACTTTTTAATTGCACATATTACCCAACAATTGATCAAATTATCATTTTTCAATTTATTAGTACATTTCATTCTTCTTAGATTTATACGTCTAAGGTGTGGAAATGAGGAGGTCAAGTTTAGTGGTTAGTCGCCTTGGTGATTACAAAGAATTATGTGGGGTGACTACCTCCTACTGATGACGGGCGTCCCTCCGATGGGAGTGGTTGTACCGTGGTTAGTGATGATCGTTAGGATTCAACCATGATTCCCCCCTATGCTGCCGTGTCATCCGGTCAATCAGACTTTTCTCTCCATATTCGGGCATGGCGGAGTCGGCTATGATTATATACATTATGTCAAAAGTTAAAAGTTGTATCTTTAATATTTCAGAAGTTATTTACATTTTTACTGATGAAAACAAATAAAATATATGCGCGAATGAGATTTTCAAAAGTATTTTTCTCCATGTTAGTTTTTTCATCATTATCACTTTTTAAAAATGTTAAAATTTTTTTCAGATTTAAGAATGAGATTTGAGTTTATCTGAGTTTATTTATCATTTTATTGTGCATGCAAATAAACACTCAAAAATTTAGTTTTTTTATGTACAAAATTTAAAAGGAAATAATATTAAATTTTTTCATTTTTTTGCTGTACATTACTATAAAAATATTATATTAATATTAGATGTATCTTCAAACTCAAGCACAATTTTGTATAATATAATTTAGTTAACATATAAATGCAATTTTAGATAAAGATATTAAAATTTGAAAAAGCAGTAAAGAATTTAAAAAAGTTAAATTAAAAAAAATTAATTTCAATGGAAGTGGCAAACTAAAATGATTTTTTTTTCTTTTAGGTATGATTTTATTTTAAGCTATAATACTATCGAAATATTTTCAACAATTAAATTAATAAATTTTCAATAGCAAAATTTTAGAAAGATGTTGGGAATGTAATGCGTCCACTTAAACCGAGAGAAAATCTTATTTCAAACTTGCATTTACTTTTCTGTTGAATCTAGACTTGCGGTTTTTGTCCTCTTTTATATAGTGATATGTTCATTCCTTTTTAAAGCTTATTGATTGTTAACTCTTTACTAAAGGAGTCCAATTGATAAATGATGCATTTACTTTCCATTACTATCTATTATTATCAATATAAGTGAACTATCCATTTTCAAACGTAATTAAATGGTTGACAGTATTTGCAGTTTCTTCTATTATACAAGGGACTTTATCAATTTCTAGGGTTATTTCCTCTATATTTTTCGAAAAGATTAAGTAAATACATTTTATTATTTCTGTATTTTTTTCAGTTACAGGATTTTACAATAGAATCCTTTTCTAAAGTGGGAAATATTTGAAATGGCATAGAAAATAATGAGACGTATAATTTCGTGTTCATTATTGCATTAACTACCATTTATTCAGTCTATCTTTTAAAACTGAGCTATGGGTATTTACAACAGTATTTGGAAATGTAATGAATATTTCTCATATATAATTCTTGATTATGAAATTTTCTTGCTCATTTTTCGCAAATTTTGGTAAAATACATTTTTTTGTTATTAGCTTACATATTTACAAAAATCACTTGCTCTTTTTTAAACTATTGGAATAAACATAGACCAATATCATGTCTCAAAATGGCAACTGATAAGAAATTAATTTAAACAATTTGTACTGACATAGTGTAAAACATGGTAAAACATTTTAAACAATAAACGTTCTACTGAACCGAATTACGCAGCCTTGTAATGGAATTAGAGTCCATTTATGCGGTTAAATATGCCCCAACTGCAATTGTAATGCCACGAGGCCTTTTGCCTTAGTTATTCCCATAAAGGTTGAAATATATTCGCGTGTAGAGACTGAGGGGTCAAGATAATTGCTGTACTTCGCCATCATGCTCTGCAAAACACCACTTGACACGCTTCCGGTAATATACAGGTGCAGACTCCAATTGAAGACGAAGACTGTCATTAAGGGAAAATATTAATCTTTTCTGTAAAGTAAAGGGAATCCCAACCAGAAAGTTTTTATGTCTGTAATTCAGAAGTTAAAAAAAATCGCGGAATATATTGTCTCGAAATTTTACCAGTAAAATATTAGATATATTTTCAATGTCATTAAAGGCTTTGAAATTGATGATTTAGCGTAGGAATTATTATGTTGAGAATCATTTAGAGGTTTGTATGAATAATTTTTATTACTGCAATTCATTTCGAACTATTATGTAATATTGAAAGAGTTTTTTTTTAAATGTTTATATCGTTATTTTACTACATCTAAGGTTGTATTTATTCTTCAGTTATGTTTTTAACTATGACCGCTGTGGTCTGTTTAAAAGTCTATTACACCGAAGAACTACTATGTTAACAATTCTAGTGTATGCTAAATCCAGCCAGATCTTGTGATATAAATCCCAAATATCTTTTCGGTGGTGTTGTGCGGAGGTTTAGAGACGGAGATTGCCATCCCAGGCGACCACCCAGTATCTGACCATAGTTCAAATTTATAATGTCCTCCCCAAAATAGCCCTAGTATTGTCTCAGCCCTAGTAATGGGGCGTTAATGCAAGGAACCTTTTATATGTATTATTATATTATTCAAAGTCTATTTTTAGATGTGGAATGGAAATTAATCTTGTATATAACATATAGGGTTAAAGAATATAGTTAAGGATTGACATGAAATACTGCTTGGCAATCTTCGTAAATCAGTTGGAAAAATGTTCAAAAATGAAAAAGCGTCTATTAAGTATGTTGGAGATAGGTTTTGCATTGCATGAAAAATGAAGAGAACAAACAAAAGTTTCCTGAACTGAAATTTTAATTAAAAATGTAATCAATCAAAAGAGAATGCATCGTGATAAATTTTAATTTTAAATTCAATTTTAACAGGAAATTTGACTATGGTGAATTTTATGGCAATGAAAATTTTTCTTTCTTTCATGCATTAGCTTCTTCCTCCATAAAAAATAAGTTAATTATAAAATAAATGTTTAAAAGAGCAGTTTGACATAGTTTTTACATTGGAAGTACCATTTTGTTTGGAATTTATTTACTTTTTTGTAAACTGTAGGCTATATGGAATTATTCAGAATGCATGTGTTGAAAATGATATGTAAATAATAAAAGGAGAAAATAGAAAGAAAATTTTAAAAAAGTACATAAAATAGAATATAATAAAAATTAAAAAATACTAAAATTCAAAGAAATCAAAATATAACTACTGTTAAAGCATTATGAATTCGAAATTAAAATGTTGTAATGATAATATTGTAGTTTATATTTTGATTTAAAATACTGATATTTCATCATTTTTGACATTTCTAATGAAATGCAAATTTTGGATTTTTTTTGTATGCAAAAGCCGATTTGTTCATCGAAGAATTTTATTTCGGAAGAATCATGTGTAACCAAATTCTTATGTGATGGTATATTTTTTTTTCTTATAGTTGCTTTTCGTTCTGTATTATTTATGAAAAATGTGATTATTTGAAAGATAAATGGAAGTCCGGTTTTCTAGCTAAAATTAGTTTTAAGAATCTGAATTCGAATATTGAAATTTATTTAAAATTCTTTCTATTAAAAATTATGCTAATATCTTTCATTTCTTGAGGAAAGTTTATTTAAAAGTTTTCTTGTGAATTAGAAAAAGTGAAAATGAATACAATACACATCATCAATGCAGTTAACGTTGCGCAAAAATATTCAAATCAATGTTTTGATTCTAGAATAAGAAAATGTAAGTAAACATTTCTTATGCAAAAATATGTTTGTTGTGGCAGTGAATTTAATTTTAAAGAAACAGGTAGAAAAAATTATATCAAAGCTTCGGAAAATACAATGATTCGATGAAAACAAAGCATATTGTCTTCCCACATTGTAGAGAGAGCTTTTGTAACCTCAGGGGTTTGTTAACAAATTATACCGCGTGAAAGATCAATATATTCCAAAAAGCAAATCTATGCTGCAAAAGAAAGTGATTCCATGGAGATTTTTGTCTGAAGAGCTTTCGTATCAGTTTTTCAAGGCAAAAAGGTTGAGTTTCTAAGAGCCTACTTGTTTTGAAGATTTATTTTTCATAATATTTTTCAATTTGTTTGTGCATGAGAGTGCACGTTTCTTACCGTCTTCGATTTTAGATATAATAAATAAGAAGAGTTACGTTATTTTTTCATTAATCAGTTGAAGCAATATAAGTACTTTTGCATTGCGATTGGATTGATATGGAATTATTTAGATTTAAATGCGCAAAAGTTTAGCATTTCATATGTAAATTAAAAAATTATGTATGCAAAAATGCAGAAAATTATCATATATTTATATATTATTCAACAATAAGGGCAATAGTTTATCTTAAAAAGTTGTGTTAAATGTAATTTGAAAATACGTATTTTTTATCATTTCATTTCATTTGTTTTCATTGGATATTAGCAACTTTTTGAATCACTGTAGAAACAAATGTTCGAATTTTTAAGAAGAGTTGCAACAAATTAAGGTAGATTTTATCGAAAATGTTAGTGGTGGAAATTTTCACGGTCCCATGGGCAGACCAGAATTACTAAATATTCTTCTTACATTCACCGCTTTTAATTTCTATTCTTAAAATGCAAAAAAAAAGTTCTTAGAATAATAGGTTAGTTTTTATTACGGATAAAATTGCTACAATAAAGATTTGAATTCCTGTTTTAATCCTATTTCATAGAAAAAATATCTACTATTAGTCTCTCGGGAGAAATCTTTTCAGATAAAAGACTTTTTTATTCATCACGTTCTGTTTACAAAAATAATACATTTTTTCCCTTCCATAAAATAAATCTATCAAACTGTAAATATCAAATAATGCTATCTAAACAATTCAGCGATCATCTGTATTCCGTCGCTTGATTGTTTCATTGGGTAAAAGATTTTTAATATTCCTCCCGTGTGAGCTACTCGTGCGAACAAATGTTTCATTCACCATTTTGTAGCAACACTTTATATCTTATCTACTGGCCATTAATAAAACGGTCAACACATAGTAAATTTTCAAAAGAGGTCATTCCCTTTTTTTGACATGGTGTGCTTCAGTAGATTTGATGAATAGACATCGTTCGGAGAACACGACAGTGAATAAAATGAACTAAATAAATTCGCTAAGAAAGAGCAGGGGATTTCCCGCAGAAAGACCACCTGCTCGGAAATGGAACCATTAATATTCTATTAAAAAACACTGACTGAAAGATAAGTAAGAATTTTTATTTTTGTGGATTCGTTCTATTCATTCAGGTTTAAAGAAGAAATTGGTTTCATGTCTTAAAAGCATTAAAATGGTATGTTCAATATTAACGACTGTTTTGATCAAATGTTAATTTTCTTTGCTGTTCTCGCAGTTTGCTGTTTTTATAAAAAATTATACTTTATTCAGATTTCTTAAAGGGCTTACACAGAAAGTGTTTCATGCTCCTACAAATTTATTCAAGTCATTCTTACCATTATATAATAGGCAATTTATCTATTAGCAAGTGATAAATTGTCGTAATAGTCGTGTGAGTGTAAAATTATTTTCACTTTAATCCTATGAAAGTTATCATATGATTTTCAAAAATTCTTGTATACAAATTAAGAAACATTTGAACTTAAAATAAGATTAAAATGCCTCTTAATGCTGCATTTTGTCTCTTGCTTTAATTCTTCAATCTTACAATTATAAAATGATATTTTTTTACCTTCATCTGTACTTTCAATTCCCTTCATATATTGATTTTCCAAATAAAGATAATGTCAGATATATATTGGAAGCAAACATTTTCAGAAAATATAAAACTGCTTATTGGGTCTCTTTTGATATAATTACATTATTGCTTGAATAAAGAAAGGTCACTTTTTCTAAGCCCTTTTAAGAAAAGGCATATTATGCGACAAATAACTTCATATAGGAAAGTCAAATTAAATATTACAGATTTTATAATCGTAATAGGTATTTATAAAGTTTTCCTTCAGAAAATATAGTATTCTTTAATTTTTTAATTGATTTTAAAACTTTTTAAAGTAAAGCATGGCTTTCTCTGGGCTTACTTGCGTGTTTTTACAGAGTGAAGAAGGTATAGTAAGAGCAGTTCTACATTTTGCATAAAATTACACTATTCATAATCATATCATTTAAAGGGAGGAATGTAATTGGTAATCCTAAAATTAGATTATATTTTTAGATAACTGTTGGTTATATCCCTATGATAGATGTTGGTTATACCCCTTACTAAATATAACCTTTTTATTGAGTTATATTCTCGTGAGCGAAAGAAAAACCTAAACATAATAGTTTGTTACATGATTTATAGTTCCGTATTAGTCATGATAAGGTAGTGTTAAATATTAATTTAAAAATTTCGACACGCAGGTTGCCAGCTTACTATTGAAAACTGAAGAGAATTTTATGATGTCAAGGAATTTGTAAGCATACAATGCCCAACAACATTGTTACGACATTTTTGCGATATTGTCAAGATTTCAGAATATCGAACAATATCTTGGAAAATTTTACAGTACTGATAGTAAAGAAATCCGCAGATTTCCAATTATCTGGATCTCTTTGAGAAATTAAAATGAGACCTGCAAGCAAAATATTCTCGAATGGAAAAAAAAAAGTAAAGGCATTGACGCATCTGACTTCATTTGATATGTATAACTTCATATTTATTACCAATGTTAAGTAAATAAAATATAAAAAAACAATTTTTAATAGTCATTAAATAAATATACTATAAGAAGTTTTCAAAACACTCTTAGAAAAATGAATATTCAATTAGCCAGATGTGTTTCTGTCGAGCCAACAGGACCTGAACCAGAAACTCATAAACAGTGAATGGGGCGGGATTAAAAAGTGAAAAATGAATGAAAACGAAGGCGAACTTGAGAATGAAAGAAAGAGAGAGAGAGAGAGAGAGAGTCGAGAGATCAATTCGCCATGTTCCATTTCGGGTCTTTCCCTGTTGCAGATCTCGTTTCTTCAAATTCAGTGGGAAAGAAAGTTGCTTTCATCTTCGACTCAAATAATCAGTTCTGTGTGAGGTGAGCTTTCATTGGCTGCAGGACGATCTACCCGATCTACATGTTCTCTTGTTGGTTGTGTTCATGCAATTTCTGTTTTAGTTTTACGTTTTTATTGCTCCCCCCCATTTTCGTTAATTATCAAGCGAGTCACCACTGAACTGAAGGTCTGCTGTCTTTCGAAACTTTGATTCTTTCTTATTTCCACTGAAGCAATGGATTAAAAAAACTATTTCATTTTTACTACTGAATGTTAGCATAAAAGTACTAGAATATTTACGAAGTGAATTTGGAGCTTTGGGAGTTAAATGTCATCGTCGGACATGATTCTGTATTGAATATGTTAATTACTTTTTCAAAAGGATTTAACAAATCTGAAAATTTAATTACTTAAATTCGAAGCTGAAGGACGTTTTGAGCTTTAAAATTAAACTAAAAACTAAAATACATCCACATTAAGGTATCAAACTTTTTTTTTTTAAATCCCTCTTACACGAAGTTTGAAAAAATTGACGAAATCTTTTAGTGATAATTAGTGTCCACAAAACGTTTAAAAATATACGCCAGTTTCACACAAAACCATCTATTCGTAAAGATGATAGGATATCGCCTGAATGCTTTGTCTGACAACAAGTGAATACAAGATAGGATCACTGGAGGTGTCACAGATGTCAGGCGCAGGCAGCCCAGCAGACACAAAGAGAAGGTAGACACGCACTTAATGTATGGGGCAGGGACCGGAAACGGGTGAGCCGCACAGCGATTGTGTTGTGAAACACACCCAAGTAGTCACGTGCTCCATCATCAAACATTTGCACTGGAGTTGTCGTTCATTCGTTCCGCTGAGGAGGACCCATCAGTTAGTGCATTACGAATCCCCTCCGATTTTTTCGTTATAAGAGTACCTCACAAACCTTGTACTCGCGTAACATCTGACACTGACGTAGACACCAAAATTCTTGCCAACACGTGTCCACGTGACCGGTGGTATCCTATAAAGGGATGACCTTTTGATAAATTGATGATACGAGACAAATATTACTGAAAATAGAGCTTTGAATACAGACGTCATAATTTTATGTTGTTTTCATGTGAAATAAATCTAATTTTGTAGTAACAATGCTTACTTTTCTCACTTCTGGGAAACGAGATTCCTATCACATCTGCTGCTGATCTAATCAGGAGGGTTTTGATCATGTGTGCCTCCGAGAAACCTGATTCTTTCAACGGGAGTCAATTCATGCTTGTGTTATTCGAAACTTGCACTTTTATTGAAGATGATACTTTGAATATCATTTTTAATATTATAATAAAGAATAGTAATTGTTCCTTGATATTTCGAATTGTAGTTATTTCCAAAAGATTTAAATTTTAATATCTTTATTACTTTTTTTCTGTTTAGTTTCTTCCTACATTTTAAACGCCTCTAAATGATATTTATACTAGATGTTTTTACACAAATCTAGCAAAATGTTTTCTGGTTGGCTTATTTTTCAATTTTGATTAACATATAGAGTGATCAAGAAATAACAGGAGGTGTTCGGAGCCTTGTAGCGTGTTATGTACTGGACGAAATATAACAAAATTTGGCCACCATACACATTAAAATCTGCGGCTTCGATTTATCAAGAAATAAAATTAGTACCAAAAAACGCCGATAGAAGAAATCCTGGCGCTGCAAGCGCATAATGTGTGGAAAAAGAATACATAACTGCCAATGGAAACAGTAAATAGCAACACATCAAATACCAATGAAAAACGTTTATTATAGCAACTTACAAATTTGACTCAAGGTGGCCACCAACTTGATGTTCCAATAATGTATGCGGTACACGAGGTTTGCGACGGTGGCTCGCATCATATCGGCATTTATTCGTCTGTCATGCAACGTTATTTGATCTTTTAAAATAGGAATGTCAGGAACATGTCCTTGATACAGAAAGCCTTTCAAGTGAACCAGAGCTCCCCACAACCAGAAATTGCCAAGATTCAGATCAGTGTCATCAGTTAATAGGTGTTATCTCATACGCATAAAATTTCAGGATCTTACGCAATATCTTCTGCACCGTCGAGAACGGGATATCTGTTTGTCGTGATATTGAACGTGCACTGCTAGTAACCTGCTTATTAGCTAACGCCTGATCCATAACGGCAGTTGCAACTTATTCAACTTGTCCCTGCTTGATACTTCTACGTCCTCTGCCTTGAATTCTCGCACACCAAAAATTTCTGTTGTTTCAAATCTTTTAACTATTCTTCGTAAGTTAGTTATGGTCATTGGTCCTCTACGTAACTGTTTAAACCGCCGGTATTCCCGAAAAGCAGCACTGGCATTTCCATCTCGCTGATAAAACAGCTTAACTAATAAGGCGTGTCCAACGTAGTGACAACGCAGAATGACTTAAACTCCCACAAACCTTCCTTTTATCTTCTATGTCATGTCACAAAAGTACCCGTATAAGCAAATTATATAATAAAGTTTTCGATTGCAGCTCCAAAATTTTCCCATCGGAGTTTTTTGGTACTAATTTTTTTTCTTGATAAATCGAAACCGCATACTTTAATATGTATGGTGGCCAAATTTTGTTATATTTCGTCCAGTACATAACACGCTACAGGACTTCGAACCCCTCCTGTTATTTCCTGATCATCATGCATATCCAAAAACATATATGTATATGTAAAGAATTACGATCAGATTTTTTATTATGTATGGTAAATACCTATTAGGACAAAAAAAATAACAGACAGTAGTAAATAAAAAATAGTATATTTAAGAATTGACTATGCTGTAAATTTTGATAAAGGTAATAGATACCAAAGTAACTTCCATATAATAAATTATGAAGATTTAGAGCACATAAGAGGATTATTTATTATTATTATGTTTATTTATGGAGACCTAAACTAAAACATCGAATCATCTTTTATTTCTGTAAAAACGTTTACAAAGTTATTCTTTAAAAAATAAAGAACAACAAATAACTGTTCAATGTTATAGATTAAGAAAAAAGAAAGCATACTTTTCTGCCTTCAGATGTCGGGACAGATTCTCCAATGCATTAAAGAGAGATTTTGATTTTATGTTTTTTAATACAGTTTAAAAGCATGTTGAATTCCTTTGCACGATAACATCCCTTTTTGAAAGGATACAAGTGAGGATTCTGTGAGTGAACTGACTGCAAAGCGTTTTTCAATTTTCGGAAGTCGATTTTATCGTATTCTTTTCTTTCTTCTATTTTATGCCGTTTGCTTATGTCAAAGGGTCAAAGAAACACACTTTTACTTAAAGCAAAAAATAGAAAAGAACGTTTTTTCCTCACAGAAGAGTATAATCTTTTCTGCAAATAAAGGGTTTTAGCTGAAACCTTGAAAGGTTAAAATATTTCAAGTACTAAAACGATTCACTTTTAAAATGTTACTTCAGCTTAGTAAAAACAGATGGAAAAAAAAAAAACGTTTCTGCTTTTAATGTATTTTATTGGAAGTATATGTATACATTTTTAAGTATTTGCTGAATTAAAGATGAAAACTTTTTTTTTTGCCTGTGACTTATAGCTATATTGTATAGCGATGAAGCTATTCATCCTTTAGATTAGGGCTAGAACAAATACTCAAATATTTTTTTTAAGATAACCATTTTGATGACTGAAGAAAGAGCTACTGGTTCTAGCTAATTCATTCCAAAGATAAGATCAATGACCCATTTTGATCATCCATGGAGTTACCTATTATTGTTTTTCTTAATTAATAATTAAATAAATAGTATGTTGGTTATAGAATAAAACAAAAGAATGTAACTAACTGCCTACAAGGTGATTAACGATCCCCAGTGATTAGCTGCACGAAGAAAGAAAAATGATTTAATGAAAAAATAGCTGTAGTAGACCGAACGTAGAGGAATTAAACCTTTATTACAACGTTTGTATCGTTGTAAGGTAAAGGTTCATAAACCAAATGTTAGCCAATCATAAAAAAATGTTATGAATGAAACCACAAGCTGGCTACACCGATCCGCGGGAATGCACACGGAAAAACTTGAATGACTGGACCGCCGCAACAACAACATTGTCGAAAACTGTGGCTGAATTCTATGGGCCATCACCGACCACGGTACAACCTTTCCCTAAAGTAGTACGTCCCGCCATCGACGGGAGGAGCCAGACCCCCACCTTTCCATGTACCCACAAGAGTTGAGAGAACCAACCACCATACTGGAAGCTTCTCTTCTCAATTACGAGGTGCCCTTCCGTGGGACAAGCATGAATGAAAAAAAAAATCAATGTTTTTGATGAATTAAAACCAATCATATGAAGTAAACCAATGAGATATGAAATCAAAATAATTTAATGTCAGGAAAAATATAAAAATTCGGAATTGTCAAAACTGAAACAAAGAATTTCATTAATACTAGAACAAAACACAAAGTCAGATATTTCGTATCAAATGATTAAACCGAGAGATTCAGAAACCACGTTTTCGTTTCTTCCTTCTTTTTCCTCAAATAATTAGAAAATTTACAGATCCCAATTTTGCCAGCTCCTTCAATTATATAACGATCGTTAATTATATGATAACCATAAAGTTGATAAGATGCCAGACACCGAACTCAGTGTAAACGCAAACACTGAATATCCATCTGACTCATTATCGGTTACCTCATTTCCACAAACCTCATGAAAATTCCTCATCACGGCGAGGATATATCATAATTCATTAAAACTGGTACTAACCACAATTCTGGATGCTTTGTATCAGACAGTTAAATCGCGATATTCAGAGGCAATAATCTTATTTCTTCCTTTTCCCCATTTAATAGCAGTCTATAGATCCTAGTTTTTCCAGTTCCTTCAATTATACAATGATGGTGGATATATGACAACCATAAAAGTGGTAAGATCCAATTTTGTTGTCAGAGAGAGAAACTGATAGTAAAAGTAAACATTTAATACAGATCTTACTCATTACCGGTTACCTCATTATCGTGGATCTCATACCAACCCTCATCATGACAAGGTGCGGGAGGGAAGCACAATATACCATAGAACAGCCTACTACAGACTCTGCTTTTATATTGCTAGTTGACAGGAATTTCAGGTAGTTCTAACTCCTTTCATTGTACTAGAGGATTACTTCCCTTTATAGCAATATGGCTGGTTGTATAGAATGAGATTTAATTATAAAATTAAAAGAAATTGTTTAAGAGAGTTATGGCATTTATCTGTTATTTTATGTTTATAACTAAAAAATGTTTAGAAAGTTGTCATTGAGGGACATTAAAAATTGTTTGACTTACTAAAAGAGTTGCTTATTTGAAATTTAACAAAATGGTTGCATTATTATAATTAATGCACAATGGTAACAGCAAATAAAATAAAAGAAATCCAAGAAATATTTTGCGAATAGATAATTTATTGAAAATCTGCAAATTGATAATTTATTTGCAGTTGAGATAGTTTTTTTAAATTAATTAATTTATTTAACTTTATCAAATATGGTGATCTCACAGGGGGAGGCACCTCTTAATAGAGGATGAGAAGCTTCCGGTATGGCGATTGGTTCTCGCCACCCTTGTGGGTATACAAAAAGGTGGGGGTTTGGATCCTCCCATCGATGACGGGAGTTACTTATTTAGGGAAGGGTTGTACCGTGGCCGGTGATGACCCATAGGACTCAACCACAGTTCCCGCCAGCGCTGCTGTTGTGGCGGTCCGACCATTCAAGTTTTACCGTGTGCCTTCCGTGGGGTTGGAGTGGCCAGTTTGTGGTTTTTGAAGAATGGTGTATAACAAAGGAAAATAATATAATCGCAAAAAAAAATTAGATTTTGATAATCTTACCGTTTTAGACTTTCACGAGTTCGAAAAAACAATATCTATGTTAACGTATCTTTTAAAACCGAATAATGAAAAAACGCAACAAATTAGACGTATGAAATTTGGAGTAAAGTCATCTCCTATAAATTTCAATCATATTTTGGAGGAAATCCATCTATAGAAAATCTTTGTCTGACCACCGATGTACATGTGAGTGCAGCAACTCAAAAAATGCAGCAAGATCGATGGATGTAGCTTGTAATGTGCTCTTGTTGAAAAGTTGTAGATTTATAAAGATTCATTCAGTCAAAAGGAAGATTTGGAGGTACTAGGTAGGAGATTCGAGGTGAATTTTTGAAAATTTACTAAAATACTTACCTTTTCGAATTTTTGGATAAAATAGACTGAAGAAATGTACTTGTTAAAAGTCAGAGGTGTTTTGAAAACTGGAAGGAATATGATTTTATTTTTTGGTTTAAAAAAAGCACAAAGCAAAAGCTTATTCTTTTAGAAAAAGATTTAGTAAAAATTTGATCAAATCATTTAATGATTTGATGAAAATCTTGCAGATAACTTTCCGAAATATATTGCGTAGTTCCGGAACACAGATATAAGTTGCATTTTTATCCAATCTTTAAACATTGGAGTATGACTGTGAAATAACTAGAGATTTCATATTTTTTACCGTTGTGAAGTAATAAAACAATAGTTTAATCTTTTTAAATGAGTAGATTGCTTATTGTCGTTCAGAACCGGCAGAAATTTGTAAACCAAATTTGAAGAAAAATTTTCCCTAGATTTAATTGATAAGATTTTTTTGAGATTTTATCAAAATTAAAACTTTGAGAAATAATATTTTAATTTAGGAGTTGAGTATTAATGCATAAATTCAAACTTTTTTATGAACAGAACTGTTTGGAAATTAAGAATATTGGATAAAAATGATATTTTCAACAAAAGTATACTTTTAGGCTAAAAAAATTGATTCAACCACGATTTTCTTCATTGCATTATGAAACACAAAACGTGCCATATTGTGTTAACATAAAGGGAAGCAGAAGAAAGACCGCCCTCCGTGATTTTCTCGATCTTTCTAGTTGAATCGCTTGTCCTATAAAAATATTTAAATAAATTCAATCATTTCCATGATTGTTTTCTGTGCCCTATTAAATGAATAATGAGAAAGAAATACTCGTTTATGAGACAAATGATAAAGTAAGGTAAAACATGCGATCTTCTATTATTTTAATTTCTCCCCAAAGCGTGCGAATCAAGCTGACACGCGAAATAAATGCCCTAATTCAGTATCTAGGCAACTTTTAGCAGCTGAAATGCTCTAATTATCTTTGTGCCTGGATGATACTACTCGCATAATACGAAGGACAAATTTAATAAAAAGATCGATGTCAATATTGATGCTGTTCTGATTGTAGGCAAAATACTCAAGTGTTTACTCTGCACTTGTCGAAAAATATTTAGCGATATAAATTTGATTATGGAAGCTCATTTGTATCATAGTAATAAATCTGTTGCGAAATGTAAACAAATGCATTCGATTTTGTTTAAATATATTCAATGTATCTTAGTTTATTAAGTTGATAATAAAAGATAAATATGAATTAATTGACTGACAACAGGGAAGTAAAATTTATTTCCGGTCTCAGAAAATGACTGTACGTGAGTTATCTTTCATAAATAAGTAGATCCATATCATAAATCAATAATCACTGAATAAAGTAGGGGAGCTGAGGGCTAACAATATTTGGAAAAATGTGTCTACTTTAAAAATATTGAAGATTTCCCATTTATGTCTGTTTTCTTTTATAGTATAACTATTCCTTCATCATATGCAAAAAAAGAAACATTTCGGCAATTTTAATTATTTTAGCAAAATATTTTTTTGAAGTCAGCTGTTACATCTTGCCCTAGGTCCTGGAGCAAATTGAAGCAACAACAACAACAAGAACAGTATTTAAAAATATTTTTTCGTGTCTGTCCTTTTATTAAATAAAATAAAAAAATATTCTAATTATTATTATTTGGTATAATGAAATTGGTGTTTTCAGAATCACAAAAACGATATATATCGGGTGTCCTCTGTTCGTGGCCCAGTCGTTAGTTTCTAAATCATTAAAAATATGGTTTCAATGTCCATACGATTTTCTATAGGAAAAATGCTTTAAATGACGGATAGAATTATATTTTTAGTTATCTGTTAATAGCTGCATTTCTTTAAAAATTTAGGAATAGTAACTTTTATATAGTCCCCGAATTCTATCAGTCATACGTAAAAAAAATTATTGTTACTCTAAAAAATACAATACCCCCTACCCTCCCATTGTTTATAACAAAAATTTACCGAGCTATAGTTGCTTAACCTAAATGAGGGCCATATACAAATATATTGTACAGTACATTTTGAAAAAGCAGCAACAATGCGCAATTTCAATGAAACAACGAATTAAGCATCTAAAATAGGGATATTCATCTTTTCTTAACTGTATCAGTCTTAGTCGCAGAAGAAAGACGTTTTTGGGTTAAAATACTATTGTGTCAAAAATATTTTAATAACTATGATGATTGGATCGGAAGCTTACATAAAAACTTAGGTTACGCACCTTTTCGGGAAATATATTTAGTGACTAAAACAACATAAAATATAAATCATCTAGTCATTTAAAGCATTTTTTCAATTGGAAATGTCTATCTCTAATGGCTTGGAAACTGATTAGTGACCTGTATAATAGCGGATATCCTGTATATTACAAATTGTAATAGGATCATTTATTAATATATTATAAGCAAAGAAGATAATTTCACTATATTTTATTCTAGAAAATTCCTGATGAAAAATTTCCAGCATTTGTGCATATGATGTTGGACAGAATCAAGCAATTAATAAAATGAAGAAGAAATATATTTAGAGACTTAAACAACATAAAATACAATTCTTATTGTCACTTAAAGTATTTTTCCAGTCGAAACTATCTATCTCTAACTGCTTAGAAATTGGTTATTGGCAAGTATAATAGCGGGTATCCTATATGTTACAAATGAAAATAGGTACTTTTATTAATGCACCGTAGATAATGAAGACAATTTCACTATACTTCATTATAGAAGATTCAGCATGAAAATTTCTAACATTTGTACATATGATAATGGGTAAAATTCAACAATTAATAAAATGCATAAGAAGAAAACTTAGTTAAAAAAATATTAAATTATTTTTACTACTTCATCCGTAGTATTCGAGTTGATATGAGATTAGGAAAAAGCCAAAGTGATAATTCTTTTTATTATTAGACATTATCGGATTCTCTCCAGTATGCACTAACTACTTTTTTGCTTTAATTATAGATTTATAGTGGCAAAGTTTATTTAATTTGGCTGTGTCGAACGTCTTGTTTAACCTTAAGTGAGCTAAGCAGCTAAGCTAATGTTTGTCCGTGTATCTTTTAATTAACTCGGCAGTTTTCTTCAGACCGAGATCTTTGTTACCTTAATTGGCATCAGGGGAAAATCTCCTTTAATCTTTAGCGTCAATAGTGGGGTGAAGAGTACAATACAGCAACTCTACATAATTACAGCCTCTTCAAACAAAACAGCATGGAATAGATCATAAAGTAGACTTTGCCCACATACAAACGGTTCTCTCAACTTAATTTGTACAATGTACTAAAGAACGGTAAAATGACTTCCGCTAAAAGAAGCAATTTTTTTAATGAAAATAAAATACAAAATAATTTTTTCAGGTAAAATTTGTTTGCTTAATGCATATCTCTGATCATTAGACTTTGAGAACGAAGGTAGAAAAAGACGCATTATTTTCGTTAATAGATTGCTAATGAATATTTACTGTCATAATTTAGCCTACATTTGAAGATATGCAAAATTATTATCTATTATTTGAGTTTGGTGTAATTAATTTGTATCATTCTTCAGACAATTGCTTTTTTTCCAATTAAAATCCTTAGCATTATTTTATCTCTGGCAATTAAAGACCAAAGTAAGAAGTTAGATCTTTAATTTACTTTTTAATGAAGAACTTTTGTACTTTTCAGCACGTCTAATACTTAAAAGGTTACAATGTTATTATTATGTTCTGTAGAGAAGGAAAAGATAACATTTGGTTCGTCTGCGATGTTATTTACTCTACAAAAAAGAAAAAAGGTAGCATTTGGAAGTAATTTAAAGTAAATATTTCTCCTCATGACTTATTGAAAATATCTAAACTTGCCTTTAAGATGTGATAAGATTTGTTTGAAAAATTAAACATTCAAAAGGAAAGATTATTATATATACAGGGTGCAATGTGTTATTTTTATGCGACCTTTATTTTCACAAACCTTCGACAGTATACATTATATTTCCAGTTAAAAAATTTTTTTTAATGAGGTATACTTTTATGTAATGGTGTTTTCAAAAGAAAAAAAAAGAAGAAAAAAATTAAGAAAAATTACGTCATTTATTTTTTATACGGTCCCCCGTTCCTTTTATGATAACAACATAAAAAGTCTGATTTCTGTAGGAAAAATAATTTCTGAGATAATTCAACTTAAAATTTCTGCTGATTTATTGTGTGTGCGGTTGCGGAATATATACTACGAGAATGTGTGTACTATTCTAATTTTTGTACTTATTTTCATACCCGTTATAAACATGCCGATTGTGTGTATTCTGATGTCATTTATCCAGTGCTTTCTAAGAAATTTTCATTTTTACCTTACAATGCATCATGTAGCCATTTTGATACATATTTTTATTTCCAGTTATAAGCTCCACATGACGGTTCCAAAGGGCAACAAGGAATAATTGGAAGTCCTTTTTTTTAAATGCTTTTTGATAAACTTTTCTAGAAAAGACTGATGTATGGCAATAGTGATACAAAAATTAGATTTAAACTGGAAACATGGAAAAATACCAAGATGGCTGTTATAAAAATAGTTTAACTATTAAAAATACTATCAAAATATTTTTCATTCTAAAAAATATAATGATAAGAAGGGTATTTTATTTTTATTGCAGAATTGTTATAATGTTATGCCACTGGGATATTTTTTAATTTATAATGCAGCCATTTTGCACATTTAATTTTTTTTAAATTCACGTAGAAAATTTTAATAAATTAAAACAACAAACAACAATAACACACACACACACCTATAGATAGACAGATATTCTAAAAAAAAAGTCATGCATTCTACCGTTAAAGGTAGAGATTTCATTTAATTTGACGAATTCATCCTACATAATTCAATCTAACAACAAAATTCTCATTTTGATGTTAGTAATGTTAGATCTTAGTTTTTTGTAATTGGATATCTATATCTGCTATTGACACTTGCGAATATAAAGGCCTGCTAATGATAATAGAATAATTTAATTTCTCCTCAATGACCTTGTGGATTTAGGCATTCATGACTGAGTTGCACCAATCGGAAGAAGACCATGGATTCGAACCTAAAGCTGTACGCTTTAGCAATATTATTTAAAAATTGGCGGCCGATGTTGTTTTAGCAGCCTATCAGTTGTTTTTTCTGGTTTTCTCCAAGTGAGACACATATATGGACCAGTTTCTTCTAACAATCACTATCATATGTTACTGCTAATTTAGATTTCTACCTCAAGCAATACCTAAAAAATATCGCTGTGACCTATAAAAGTTACTTCGCTTCTATTTTATGATAATTCTTTATTCATGGGCTTAGCTAGATATGCTAGATCAAATAGGATAAAATCACAATCACAATTTAATTTTAAAATCTAATGAACTTAGTAATTCTTCTGTATCTTTGATTTGAGATTTTAATTGAACAAATGATAAGGAAATTAAGGATAAACATAGAAACAATAAAAAATTGATAAAAAAATTCACTGAAAAATGTTTTAAAAAGTTTAGTAAAAAAAAAGTCTTTTTTTCAGATGATAGAGAACTTATTTATATATATATTTTTTTAAGATTATTATAAAGAAAAATTCAGTATTTCTTTAAAATTGAAGCTCTAATTTGGACTCATTGAAAACGAATAAATATTAAAAAAGGCATCTTAGTGAAAACATCTGAATATAAAATATTGGTAATAAAATGTGCCGTAAAAAATCACTTTAATTAGAGACATTTTTTTCAATTATGCCATTGTTATTTTAATTGGGATATTGAATTAGTTTGAACAGGTATTTTTTTAGCAGCTTTCATTTTCATACCCTATTAAAAGTTAATTAAATCACAACAAAGAAACAAAGCAAGAATTGTTTTCCTATTTCTTTCAAAAATTTGTACAACAAATTAAATTTGAGTTCTTCAAGATAATATTCAGAAAAAGACTCTTTAGAATTCATTTATTTTTCTACCTTTCATTTCCATTGTGCTATTTGGCAGAAATGAATTGATTTAGTTTTCATACCTTATTAAAAGTTAATTAAATAGAGGCAAAGAAACAGCGTAAGATTTTTTCTTTGTTATTTAAAAATTTTCTCAATAAAGGATGTTTAAGGTTTTATAAATTGAAAACAGGTATAAACATCTCGCGATTTAGGATTTTCCTTTATTTTATCATGAAGAAACCTTCTCTCATTTCTGTAATGCAGTGTCACACACGAATATCTTCCTTCATTTACACATGCATGTGGTTTTTAGTTATAGATAACTTTTTCTTTCATTAAATCTAATTTAATTACAAAAATAGCGAAACATGAAAATATTTTTAAGCATTTTTATTTAACTTAATTTGTTTCGTGTTTGTGAGGATTGAATTTTGCAGTCAAAGTGTCACTGATTATTGAATTTTTTGAGAATTGAAATCTTGCACACTGGCATATTCATGACGATAATACAATTTTTAATTAAAAAAATTAATAATGAGTTATTTTTTAATTAAATTAAATTTTGTTTTCATACTAGTAACACCAATTGGTAGCGAGTTTGAGAAACAATAGATCTTAATTTTAGAAAGTAGAAAATAATTAAAATAAAACCAGCGGAAGTTGTCTCCCAAAAATTTCTTGTATATACTCTAATAAAGGTGCTATTCCCGCCTCACTCTGCACATAAAATTAAAGACCTTTGATAAGTTTTGAATACTACAAGAGTTCGAGAGTTCATATTTTTATTTTCAGAGTTTTACACATGAAAGCTGTATGCTTCATAATACAAGATGAAAAACGGTACTTGCGTATTGCCTGCAAGATACTGACAAATAATTGTAACGAAATATATATTTTTGGCATCAATCCAAAGTGCGATCGTCAACAATTTTTTTTTGGCGACTAATCACTGACATGCAGTTAATACATAAATACCAGAAAGGCGAATATATATTTGGGAGGCGCTTTGCCTAATAGATTGAAATTGAAATTTGATATAAATCTGAAATTAAAATTACAAGATCACATGCTAAATTTTATTTTTTTAAATTATTATGTTTTTAAGTTACTGCATTTAGATGCATGCGAAAGTAATAACCGACAGATGGTCAGCCTCATGACAGATTTGGTTCAAAATTTGATGAAAATCTACACTTTAGATTCTAAAACTAACAACCAAATTTCAATTACCTAAGTGGTTACATTTTTAAATTATCGCATTTACAGGCACGTGGACCTACAGACTAGCAAGTCAACCCGTTGACGGATTTGGTTGTAAATTTGATACGGATTTACATTTTAGATGCTAAACCTGTGCAAAACAGTTTATCTATCTATTTCTTTTTGTTTTGAAATTATCGTGCTTGATAGTACTCGGACAGCTAGACTTTCTCAGCATGGATTTCGTCTAAAATTAGATAGAAATTTACAAATTTCATGTAAGTTCACTAGCTCAAAGCGTTTTTGAGTAATCTTACTCACAAACAGACATAATTCCAAAAATATTTTTCTCGGACACAGGAAGGTTTGAAACTTAAAATTCGTCAACATCTGATATCCGAATGTCTATAACTAATAAAAGTATTAATTAAAAACTCTTTCATTAAATTTATGTATCTTTAATTTTCCAGTCGTACAATTCAAAGGTCGCTAAGTGTTTTCTGGATATAACATTAAGCAACACCATGTTTCTACATGCAGAATCATTAAGATTTTGAGTAACTGAATCAACATGGAGTGAAAGCATAAAGCATTGAGAAAAATAAATATTCGGAAAAAAATAGGAGGTTAGTTTTCTAAGTATTATTTAAACAAAGCCTAATGTCACATCAAGAAAATCACGTTACATTTTCTTATACTTTATTTGTATCTTAAGGGTTAACAAAGTAATATTTTAAAAACAAGATAGAAAGATTATATCAAAATTCAATCCTTCTGCTTTGGAAAACCCCATTTTTTTTTTTTTGTATGCAAACGTAACAGAAAGTCTTTTTCCACAAACTCTGTAGCATGTAATGCATTCAAATTAGCTTGGCAAATACTGAGTATGCACAGCTACAAAAGTTTAATGAAAATACCTACACTTTTTAAACAGAATTAATAGTTACGTACCCAAAGTATGGGTTCATAATACTTAGGGATTATGAATGGGCTGAATGTCCATTGCACATTGCCTAATTAATTTTTTCCAGAAACAATCGCAGGATTCAATGTCTACAACCAATTCTTGGAACAATTTTAAAATTTCCCCCCACACATCTAGTGCATCACCAGCTACATCTGGTCTTTGGACCATGAGTGTCTACCTTCATATTTAGAACATCTAGGAAGCAATTAACATACGTGGGCATAGTAGTTAATAAGCTTATGAATTAATGTTATTGAAAACAAAAATAGTTCAATCTGTTCTAAACGTAATGAAACAGAACTACTTCCAAATTCCTTTGTGATATCCACAATTCAATTTTAACTTTTAATAAAATCGAAACTCAAATTCACATTTTTCCGTTAATTTAAATTTTCTTCTTGCAACGTAATGTTTAAAGAAAATCTTCTTCAGACTGAAATAACTTCAGCTACATAATACTAGATCTCTTTTTTCCTTATCAAACTTCATTTGAATTAAAACAGTAATTATTTTACTCATCATTTTCAAAGGTAAAAAATAATGACAGAGTAAGCTTTTCTAGACGTAGCGATCAATCTTCAGATTCCTTTGTGGTGCTATTATTTTTATTTTAATATTTGACAAAATCAGAATTCAAAAACAAGTTTTTAACAAGACAAGTCTTAAAACAAAGACTTTTTCCCAGCGATTTCGAAAGCTACACAATGCAAAGAGCGCAATCTGTTTTAGGTGTAAAGTCGACAAGATAATCTTCCAATTCACCAGCAGTCTCTTAATTTGCATTTTAACGTTTGATAAAGTCAGGATTTAAAATTCAATTTCATTTAAACTACAGCGAGAATCATTTTTTCTGTCACTTTTGAACTCCTAGCAAGAAAGAAAATTCAAACGCTTCCAGACATAATGCAGACAAAAGCAATCTTCCGATAGAATCGAAGTGTCTTCATTTCCATTTTAACGTTTGACAAAATCAAAATTCAAGCGAAGCACCTTTATTTTTCTGTTTTAGGAAACAACTTCCTCTCTATTTCACGTTGCACCGCAACAAGCGACTTAATTCACTTCCCCTTTAAATTATGGATCCAGACGTGGCTGGAGAGGAAATACTTTGGTGAGAAACGGAACAGAATGAAGTACCTCGCAATAAAAATGATAAAAAAAAGCAGGCTTTTTATGACATGGAACTAGAAAGAGTGTCATGCTTAGAAAGAGGGATCACTTTTGCCTAATGGTTACTCCCATTACTGATGCATGCTCGTTAGAATGACAGGATCCGGAACATCGGGGGAAGTGACGGGTTATTAGGGGGAAAGGGGAATACAAAATTCCATGTCCCCTCTGAAAGAGTGCGAAGGGCTGCTGATGGAAACGCGCGTTCGCAGGTTTGATATCGATCTTGTGAGGAGAGTACATGCTTTGTTTTCGAGTTTATGTGGATGCGAATCTAACGCTCGGTTTCGTCGTGATTATTCGAGTTTCAGCTTGTTTCTCGATGCGTTTTAATGCGGTTTATGAATGCTTTTGTATTCAGCGAATTTTAAGGACTCGCATTTTATCCGTTTCTGTGATTCGTCTTTTTAATGAGAATAATTGAGTTATAACAAAGCGCACGTGTAAATGGATTTATTTTAAATTCATTGCTTCGTTTTCGGCTTAAAATTAATCTATTCGTAGCTGATTGGGATGATTTTCTCATAATAATGGAAAGTTGTTTTATTTTCATGAGTTATGATGGGCAGTGTTTTTGCAAATATTATACTCTAGAATGAACCGCATAGTGAATTAGATAATAATTCAACACCAGAACAAATGTAGTAATGAACGTTTAAATAAATGAAATAATAACAGCAATATAAGAAATAAACATCAAAAGTGTTTAAGTCGAAAAAACGTGAAGTCATTTTTTAAATGAACACAGTGAGGAAGTTAATAGTGGAAAAGAAAATTAAATCTTTGTAGATACTAAATGAGTTCTCAATAGTTGGTTAACGAATCAATATTTTTATGTTGAAATTTTTGCCATATGCATTAGATTTATAAAAATGATTGCATTGTGTTAAATTCAAATTTATTTAAAATAGGAAAAATTATTCTTAATGACATTTCTACCAAAAATGTCTCAGACTTCTTTTAAGACTTAACTTTAAAAAAAAATTTCGTTTTTTTCTCCAATTGTCTTTTTGAATTTTTGTGTAGTTACTATAAAATTAATTTATTTCAGCAAAATGGTTTTATTTTAAATTTAATTTACGAACTTTTTTATAATATGATTTTAATCAGAATGTCATTTATAAAAAACTCAAATAAACTGTCTGTACATTTAGTTATGAAAATAAGCTGAGTATACTTTCAAATGTACTCTAGCTAAAACACAGCGTCCACTGAAATTTTTTTACCCCATCTTAATTTGCGAACTTCAACAACTATAGCCACAAATTTGATGTCTAGGTATAGCAGAGCGACCATACATTACGCGGTGCGATCAGTTACACCTTCACCGGATGACAAACAACGGATTTAGCATTCTGAAACGGTATAGGGTACGGACAAAAAAGTGATTTAAAAATTCGTTGAGTGATTTACTACTAAAAGATACTTTGAGAGAAATAATGCTAAGAATAAAACGTGCAAAACGTGCATTTGTTTGGTCACAATTTCCAATACTTTTATGTCATAAAAGGTTAGAAACAAAACAGAAGAATTAACTATCAGCAGATGTTTTCGTTTTTTAGTTTTCGAAATGCTTTACGCCAACTAGTTGATGTTTATTGTTCAAAAGATGATTTTATCTCGTTTTGAAAGTCACAGGTTTGAACAATCGCGATCAAACGGATGAATATTTTATTCTTAGCATTATTGTTCTCAAGGTATCTTTTCGCGCTAAATCGAAGACACTACAAGTTTGTAATTTTTTCCCCCGTATCTTGTGTCATTTTGGAAATAAGAAAACTGTTTACGATGTTTATCGCCAGCTGGAATTATATACTATACAGCTGGCATACTATTCTATACTATTATCTTCTCTCTTCTATACTAAGACACCAATTATGTGGTAATAGTTATCACCGTTCGTAAGTTAATTTGACGTAGGACTGGAGAATATCCTGAATATACTTTGCATATGATGAAGAATTTAGGCAAGTAAGCTGAATTACTATAGTGATAGAATAATTGAATCTTTAGAATTGAATCTCCCAGACATTTCACATAATTGTTTAAAAAAAAGTGCAATTTTTAGTTGTAAAATATAAGATTTGAACACGATATATTTTTTTTTTCAAATCTTTCAATCTAAAATCTATCTAAATATTCAACGCTTGCATGGATGAGAATTACTTGAATAACAGTCATCGTTTTCTTGAATCTCATTAGAAGAATATGTACTTTAACATGACATACAATTGTTCTTTTAGTTTCTCGGTATGAAGGAGGCAAAGCGAAACAATTGTAATTGACTAAAAAAATTCACTCCAGATTTTGATAAAACTTCCAGTTTCATATCACTCTGAATCTGGAAAATACACTGTATGAATTATGTTGAACTGTCTGTATACGATAACTACAAAAAAAAAAAAAAGCTTTGAGCTTGATGAAATTCAATCTGTTGTATTTACACCAAATTTCTAGATGTCTATTAGATTTTAAACGACATCCCTTCATAGGAAATCTGTTTCTCTGTCCTGTAGAGGAGAACACGAGAATTAAAAAAAAACATGAAGAGCTAGATGCATAAAATACTCAATTTTAGCATCTAAAGTGTATCCTTATTAAATTTTAAACGAAATTTCTCAAAGGGTTGTCTGTACATTCGCAGGTATACAAACACCATAACTGAAAAATGCAACAAGCGTGGTGAATGAAATTTGTTATAAGGTCTTATGACTAAATAGTAGTTCCATGTTAAATTTCGGCCTTAGTGAGTCGAAAAAATAATGACAAAAATGTATACTCGGTTTCATTCGCTATGCTACGAAGCATAGAAAGCTCATGTGCAAAAATGGGAAAGTAAAAGTTTGAACTCTTGTGGAGATCACGGCATTGCACACAATTTTTATGAGGGAGGGGGGAGAATAACTCCTTTATTAGGGAATGTGTGAGCAAAATTTGATCACTCCCGTTGGTTAAATATTTTCTCATTTTACTACTATATGAATCTTTTGTTTAATTTAAAATCAATAATACACTGCTCATGTTATTAGTTACATACATTTATTTCTAAGTATTTATTACTTTTCACTCATACCTAGCTTGAATCTTCCAGCGGCTTACCTCCACTCTAAAGATGAGAAAATAGCAATCGAATGCTAGGCTTTTGGCTCTGGAACACGACATTAAGATAGAACTGAGTACGGGACCCTCTAATGGTTTAACGGGCCAATACAAGCTCCAGATGTGGAATTTGAACAGAAGACAGAAAATAATAGTCTTATTCTGACCACACTCTGAATTATCATTTTTCAAAAATTGATAGACCATTCTGTGCTTTAACAGATAATTGCTGGCTTCTTCTTGGCGTGACTGTCAGTTTTCTTCCCTGTGAAATCCAAATATAGGTCAGTCTCAGCTGAAATCCTCTAGGAGATGTTCATCCTCTATATATTGAAGCTGGAGTCAATATTTTGTACCGCAATGCATACCTAGGTGATATAAAATAATATTGAATGACAGAAACTGTCACACTTCCCTTTATTGCAAGGAGAATCAAAATTTATGTAAACTTTGAAGTTTGAGCCATTTGTGGAATAAATAAAATTGCTAATAAAACGAAAGAAAGAGTGGCAACGTGCAGTTCAGAATTATTAAAAACGGAGAGATGCACGAACAAACAACGCGTTTTCATTCTTTGAGCAATATTTAAAGAATAATGAAGGTTTCTCTGCTGAAGTTCGCAATTTTCGTACTAAATATAGCCAGTGCCACATGCATACAGCCTGAGAAATAATTAAATTACTGCAGAAGTAATTTCCTAATTTTGGAATTTCCTGTTTTTCTGATCAGAATTGGCCACACAGATCATGTGATTTAACGTTGTTCGACTTTTCCCAATTTTTTTAAGGTTTATGCCAAAATCCTACGACCACCCAAGGATTGAAGAAGGAAAGAGAGCTCTGCATCAATGAAATTATCACATTTATTCAAAATGGTAAATTGGGAAAGGAAGGAAAAAATTGCTGAGCCTATTACTTATTTACAAATGACTATCAGAGTAATTGTGCTTAACTAGATTGTGCTTACAGTTTTTACAAATAATATACAGTAGATCTTTGAAAATTTTCCAAGATGTGAAGGGGTTAAAATGCTTCCAAAGGACCAATAATATGCTGTGAAATGCAGCGGAAACTACTTTACACGTGTATTTAAAAGTAGGTTTTAAGTCTCTCATAAATTTATTTTCTTTTGTAAAATTTTATTACAGTAAACAAGCTCGATAACACACCTGTCATTTAATGGCTAATTCAGAATTATTAAATTTGCGCACAAGTTAACTCAGTCTAAGAGTTTACGGGTATTTTGTCTTCACAAACTAATTAAAAACCGGTCTTACTAATTCAAACTTCATTAAGACAAAAAAGTTCTTTAATTAGCTGAGGCATCAAATATTTTATTCGTTGTTTATGATCCTTAAATTACGTTTAAGCAGAAAAATCAATGTGGCAGAATTAAGGCCTTAAATTATAAAGCAAATTTGACGAAGATGCAGAGGCTGGGATCAACACGAGCTATTCTTTTTTTATTTTTAAATTTCCTTTAAAAAATGTGAAAATCCGTGAATATTAATTAACTTCTATCAACTTCGCGAAAATAAACCCGAAGATTCATCGTAGAAAAAAAAAATATGACTTTTTAATTGAAGCATGGCCTAATTAATTGAAAATTGATTTTTTAAATTAAATGATGCTTTTTAAAGTATAAAAAACATGCTTCAGTGAATTTAATAAGTTAAGTCATATAAATAGGGAATAGAAAAGTTCATATTATGAATTTTTGTTTATTAAAACCTGCATGTGAATTAAATGTTTATGCCATGAATTATTTTTGTACAATGCTATTTTAATGATAATTCACGCATGTAACTTCGATAAAAAGTATAAATCATCTAATTACAGCTTTACCAAACATCATTGCAAAAATATTTTGATGGATTCAAAATCCAAAAGTCGAGATAAAACAAACTAAATGACTTAAATAAGAATTTCTCAAGAGCTCACAACTGTTAAAAATAAGGTTTCTATTAAAGATATTGACTTCAAGTATTAAAAATTTAAAGGTAAGAAAAATTAATTAAACATTTAAAGATTTTCTCCCTAATGAAGGTCAAATTAAATTTTCTTTATTGAAAATATCAGGGTTTCTTCAATCTATAGTACTTGTTTCGATAGTGGTTGAGGTTGATCTACATTATTTTATGGCACAAGAGCCAGAATTGTCTATGCTACGCCAAGACACATGGTTTCGATAGTGGTATATTACATTATTTTTCGTGGTATATTTTTTTACATAAAAATTTTAAAGCATGTAAAATTGTACCTTTTTTAACATTTTATTTCAATATCTATTATTCAGATACACAAACCACATGCAGAATACTGTAATGAATAATATATCAGTCTAAAATCACATTATCATGGATAATGTAACAGTCAGAAATGAAAAGTTTTGTAAATTTAAGTTAAATTATTTTTGAACGATGCTATTTTAATGATAGTTTACAGGTGTAACTTCGATAAAAAAACACAAATCATCTAATTATAAAATTTACCATAAATCATTGCAAAACTATTTTCATGGATTAAAAAGACAAAAGTCATGATAAAATAACCTGAATGACTTAAATAAGAATTTCTCAAGGAATCGCAGTTGTTAAAAAAATAAAAGTTTTTATTAAAAATATTAACTTAAATTAATAACTTAAAATGTAAGAAAAAATAATTAAACAATCAAGGATTTCCTCCATAATGAAGGCCAAATTTTTCATTATGACCTTCAAGTTTTCTTTTCTTGAGACTATCAGAAGTTCCTAAATCTATAGTTCGGGTACCGTTAGTTGTATATTGCATTATTTTTAGAGGTACAACTTTTACATAAAAATTGTAAAGAATGCAAAATGGTACCCTTTTTAACCCCTTTTTTTAATATCTATTATTCATATACACCTGCCACATGCAGGATACTGCGGTGGATAATGCATCAGTTTAAAAAGATATGAACTTTTCTGATATTTTAAATAATAAAAGATCATGAAGGATTTAGAAAACAGAATTTATCCATTTTTTGGCTTAATAGATATAGATTTTATTATAAAACATATAAAATATACAATTTACTTTTTGACAGTTGAACATTTAAGTGTTGTGAAATAAAAAAAAAATTCTTGGATACAAAAATAATTTTCTCGTCAATATTTTTTTAATTTTAAGGTAAGACGTGGATACTCTCTTATTTCCACAAGACACTCCCATTGGGGGGCACCTCAAAAATGACATTGAGAAGCTTCTGGTATAGTGGTTGGTTCTCGCCGCCCTGGTGGGTATAGAAAGAGGTGGAAGTTGGATACTTTCCATCGATGACGGAACGTACTTCCCAAGGGAAAGGTTGTACCATGACCGGTGAGGGTCCTTAAGACTTAACCGCAATTCCCGTCAGTGTTGCTGTAGCAGTGGCCCAGTCGTTCAGTTTTGTCTGTGTGCCTTAGGGCGGGTCAGAGTAGTCTATTTGGATATTCCCAAGAGACTGAGAACAGGGGAACTGTTGTTACATAATCATTAATTAATTTTTGCACTTAAATAGAAATTAATTTCAAAAAGATTTATATGCTAATTTAAGAAATAAAATTCAGAGATTTTTTTATACGTTGTAAAAGAATAAATAAGAAAAATTATAGGCAGCAAAAATGTTCTAAATTCAGAATAAATTTTTGATACTACAAATTCGATACCTACTTACTTTCCTTTAACTTTTCGCAAATAAATTGAATTAAATATCGCCGAAGTTGTCTGAAAGGTCAAGAGATGACTAGAAGGGGAAAAAAAAAAGAAATACAAATTATCAAAAGGAAAAGCTGTTCTCGTCTGTCTGCTCTTTGAATTAGCATCGCTTAGAAATCTGATAAGTCAAATGCAGTCTTTAAAAATTTTAGCCGTAGAATTTTCTTTTTTTTATAAATTAAATGTAAACTAGTTTCCTCTGATAAACACTCTAGAAAGGTATCAATGCCTCATTTTATGTCTTCAATTTTTGATGATTACTTACTTTCTGGAATACGAAATATAAAAACATACAGCAATCATCAAACAATTTGAACTCGAAATTTGAACGAATTTCCACGTTTCAGACCTCCCTGAGCTCGAAAAAGGTATTTCTGACATTACATCTGTCTCTCTGTGAAACGATAATTCAAAAATGCTTTGAGCTAGATGGATGAAATTTAGTGTGTGAACTTGCCATCAGAATTGTAGATTTTTATCAAATATTGAAAGAAATTCAATCGCAAAAGTCCGTCTGTCTGATTGTTTGAGTACAAGTGAATTCGATAATTACAAAACGCAAATATCTACGTAGATAAAATTTGGCACTCAAATTTAGCATCTAAATTATATATTCTTATCAAATTTTTTAACATTATCTATTAAAATGATTGGCCGTCATTTGGTTATTACTCTCGCATTTATAACAACGTTGCAACTAATAATTGCAATGACTGAAGTCAATAAAATTCGGTGACAGATTATTATCTTGTGAATACGCATGTAATTCCGTGTCATACTTTGGTCGGTCGGTCAGAAAAAAAATACAAAATTCATATTCTCGCGATATATTCTGAAAAAATGCGAAATTTCCGCCAAAGATCTATATTTTTTAACTATCCGTTCATCAATGCTATGTAAGGTATTCGCGGCTTTACTCAAGGTCCGCAGTTTTTTACAAGGGGAGGGGAGGAGATAAGAATTTTATTGGAGAGTATGCGAAAAAATTTTGGGGTGACCACTCACCCTGGTTTTTAAATAAAAAGTGGTATATCTTTAGTGAAAAAAATATAAGCAACGTTAGAGTAACGTAGTCCACAATCGTATTGAAAAATTGAGACCCCCCTTAGCATGCTTCCCAAAGCAAGGGTGAATTTCATTTGAAGGAGATTCAGTTTTCTTCTAATCTGTCCTGAAAAACCCTATTTAATTTTGCTATTAATCAATTGAGATCGTTCACAGTGTTTTACGAATGTTGATTAAGTGTATCACAACGAAGTTTTAAGAATGCTGATCACAACTTGCAAAAGATAAAGTGCTTGCCAGTGGCCTATATTATCTGACTGGAGAGAAGGGAACCTCAGGTATGGGGATTAGAAGTTTTTGCTAAGATGGTCAATTTTCGCTTCCCTGTAGGGTACTATAATGATGTCGGGATTCTACCTTTACTTCGATGGTGGGTTGTACCTCTATGTGAAAGTTGGAGCATTAGCTCCGCCGTAATGGGATGGCTTTAACGTTTTCATCGCAGTTCCCGTTTTAATTTCCTTGGGGAATCTGTCATTCATATTTCATTGAAAGCCAAGCCATGGCTGGAGTATACCCTTGAAATTGATTGCCGGTGAGCTAGTGATTAAAAAATGGTATGATACGGCTGAACTATATAGTCTGGAGGAAGAAGGTAATGCATACTAATCTATGATTTTGGTTTCAGCCAGCTTTATTGAAAAACAAGTAGAGCGATAGGAATTTTGGCAACGAATTGCTTGCTAAGGGAAGGCTTTTCCATTAAGAGACTAAGAAATGTGTGGCAGGTTTCTCATAGCAGACAGTCTTTTAGAAAGGGAATCATTTTCCATATATACTAACGAAGTAGGCTATCTTAAGTTTTGCATAGGTGCTTCAGAATCGCTTTAACCAGGCTTCTCCTCTGTAATGGACCATGCACTTCGTTAAATATGAAAGAACCAAGTATCATTATAACCACTAGAAATAAATATTTTGCATATAAAGGCACACTTTTTTTTTGAAGCACAGGAGCATTTATATATAGTAAATAAAATGAAAAACTATTTAAATGAAAAGGAAAATTGAAAATCAGTTTTATGCAAATTAGATAAATTCTTGATATGATGAATAGTAAGCAGTTTCCTCCAGAACATGAAATGTTTGAATAACATAGTTGTGTTTCTCATTTTTTAAAAACAGTGTTTGCTGATTATTCGATATTTAAGCTTAAATAAATACCGATTAGATTGATGAGCCTTCTTTTCAAACAGCATTTCTAAAGATGTGCTCATCTGAAAACAAATCTTTAGGAATTGCTTTCCTATATAATTTTAAAGGGTGGGGGGAATCGATCTTTTCGTATTAAAGCAGCAACTAATAAAACTTTGAAAAGAATGAGACAGGTTATAAATGAAATATCCGTTAAGTACGACTAAATCCGTATCTTTTGACAAAAAGATGCTTTCTTTCTTGGAAGTTTGAAGTCAAGCGTTTCAAAATATGATTGATCTTCCATCTGGAATGAGCGTTAAAAAGTTCTATGATTTTTTTTTCTACTTGAATCCAACCAGATAATATAAATTAAAAATTTTCTTCTTTGAGAAAATTCTTAAAACAAGTCTTTTATCCGAATCTTCATTTCTCTTAAGAATTTTCCGACCTAACAATCATATTGTTTTTATTCAATGTGAGTTTTTAAAACCTGTAATTTGGTTGTTCTAAGCAAATTCGGTTGTTCAGTGTAATCAAGAAATGATTATTTTTCTAAATTAACCGTTTTAATATTGCCTTAAATTCGTTAGACGGTAAGTAACTTCTATTCGAAAATCAAAAATGCTAAACCACCTTTTATGTCCATTTAGGCTTTGATCTATGGTTATTTTGCTTCGTTTTCTTTAATAATTGTGTCACGCACGATCAAACACTGCTCTTGTTATCTTTAGTTTGCTTCCAGAAAAATTTTGCATAAGAAAATTTTCTTTTTCTGAAATTCTAAAACAAGTTTTCTGGCCCGATTTGATGAAATTTTATATTTCTAGGGTATAATTTTGGGAAAAAACTCTACTTAGAGATAGGATATAATTGGGACGTAAATAAGTAAAAACTTTACAATTTAAAATGTGATTATTTTAATTCTTGTATGAATGAAACTTCAAGATTTTGATATTTATGGACATACAAACGCCTTGAAAATTATTTTACAGCCAGAGGGATATTTTAGGATGAATCTCGTAATTTTGAGCTCCGGTTAGAGGACGGGGATGATATCTGATCTGACGTTACCCCTTTCCAAATTAAGAGAGCGATCTTAAATTGGATCGGGTTTGGAAAACGGTGCTCTCTTACTCCGCAGCTGAAACTTTGCCATTTGGCTAACACTGTCCACTTTTATTTAAGAGATTTTTTTCTAAATAATTACAAATACGTTTGAATCGAAATGAACGATTATTTACATGAAATGCTATAGCAATATAATAGAAATTAAATGTTAGAATGGGAAGAGTTGAATTCAATAGCCCGCGGAAATTCCGAGATATGCAATTGAGAATGAAACGAAATTCAGTTCTCGAAACGGTTAAATAAAGCGAATAACTCTATTTCTAAAAAATAGAGGCTCAAAAGACAAATGAAGTTTGTCCTAGCATAAGTTTAATGGATTAATGCATAACTGTAGGAATTTTGGAAAAAAAATTAACCCATATTTCTATTAAATGCGAAGAAACACGACATACAGATCAGTGATTCTATTAAAAGGATGCAAATCTATTACTGCCATTATATTTTTCATTATTTTTATCTTTATTAATTGAAATAATTTATGTTTCTGGTATAATTTTTTACTATCTTTTATAAGACATGCAATTTATTTTAGGTTATGATTTACAAAATAATTACTTTCATAAGTTAAATCATATCTTATTCGAAATAGCATGCGATAAATGCAGATTCGTCAAACTAGACTCGGTTTTTAATTCTCGAGTTATCCAAGTATCCAGTATAACCAATCGAAGATAGATCTCATTTGCTGTTTTTAATGAAAATAGGCGCTTCAATAATCTCTCAAGTAATTTGGATACATAGAATGATACATTCTATATAGAGTTCCATACATTCTATACATAATTTTGATACATTCTATACATAGTAAATTTTATAAATTAATTCTGTTATTAAAAGTTTCTGTGACTTTCTGTAATATGATGATTTTTCATGGGAGAGACGGGCTTTTATCCTAAACTTTGGTGAAGTTTTACTCATCTTGGAGACTTTTCACTTCTAACTTCATCATTATACGCCTACAGATTGTTAGAATTGACTTTCATGTATAATATGCATTTTGAAAAATGGTGAATCTCTTTGCATGAAAAGTTCTTTTAAATTTCTTTATACGTAAGTCTTTAATGAGCTGCACAATAAGGAAGACTATAGATTAATTTATTTCCTGTTTGGCATAAAATTAAAAAGGATTGATTTTTTATTGTATTATTTTCTAACAGAAGTTTTGACTGAATGTTCATATAAAGTTAGAATAATTTAGATATTTCACTAAAATAATTCGTAAATAGCAAAAAAATGCAACACTATATAATTTACATTCTACACACCATGGAGATGACAAATGTTCTACTTTAATATGACGCATCCGTATATTGTTAGGATATGTTTCGTGAAAATGAGTCACACAAACATTCCAAGAACATTACATTCAATGAAATGTCCTTCTAATCTCTTTTCGATTAAAGATTTTAATGATCTTTCAAACAAAGAACCAATGGCTATTAGATCAATTCGTTACTTTTCTGAGATAAAAGACTCCGTTCTAATTGTACTTTTTGTAAAGAAGAAATTTTACTCAAAGCAAGTTCATATCTAAGTACTTGGATTTTCACTGTAATATTTCTTATACAGTAAAAGTATTGAAATTATTAGAAAAATATTTTTTTTCGGCAATTTCGAAATGTCGACAGGTGACATATTCCTGTTTTCTACCATTAGCAAGCATTGGATGATTCAATAAACCAATGGAATAAAATTATCTTTAAAAAAATTTGAGACACCATTCTTTACCAACATTAAAATATGCCGGCGTCTTGGCATAGGGGTAGCGCGTCTTTCCCGTGATCTGGGCGTCCCGGTTCGGGCATGTTTGTTCATCTTCTGTGCTCTACCTATGAGGGGTGTCAATGTGCCCCCCTGTAAAAAGGGGTTGTGCAAGCGAATGTGATGCATATAGTAGCTAAGTCGTACTCTTGGCCCTAGCTGGAGCTACTGAAAAAATAAGAGACGGTCTCTCGGCTTAAATCACAGATCAGTCAGCGGGCTTGTGAAGTGCCGTAAGTAAAACAAAAATAACAAAAAAATGTTGAAAATCACGAGAGAAGAATTAACAATAAAACGATTATACCATAATCATTAACCATTTTCTGACTCTTTTGTTTGTGAATATTAATGTAACCGCTCTGCTGATGCAATAACTGTCATATCGGAAGAGAAAGGTCAAGATATCTTTTGCTTTCGAAAATGAAACATATAAACACACAAATAAATAAATAATGTAAAAATTTTCTATTACGGCAAATAAAAAAAATATTTATACGTCGAAGGAATCAATAAAAGAATATAGTTTTTTAATAGACATGATACTGCGAATGACTTCATGACTGCTGATAATTAAATTTTTATGCTTCACATTTAGGTCTATTTTCCATTGTGCTCTATTTAATAAATAGTTTTTGCAAAATAATTGTATATTTAATTCGTTTTGGTGAATTAATATCATATTTCATGAACCTACAAGAGAGTTATTTTGGTTAGGGCCTATCAATTCTGAATCATCTGTAAAGGACAAGAGCAAGGTTTTAGCGGGTAATTTGTTTAAAGACTTTCATGCCACATCAACCCCCGGGAACAGGGGTTTTTGACTTCGATAGATTTAACGTGCGTCAAGGATGCGTAAATGGCAGATCTATGATGGACCCAAATTTCCAATCTATTACATTTTGGTCATAGATATCAGAGCACTGTGTAACATAATTAAAATAGAAAAGATAAAGTTAAAAATGGTAAGGCTCGTGATTTTTTTGGTATTATACCCCTAAATTCTTTATGACCTTAATTTTTGAATTATATTTTGCCCTATATATTTTATCCAGTTATTAACATTAAGCTAAAAGCTGTTACTTACACTCAAATTATAAAAGTTTTATCAATATAGCAAGACATCCATAAATGTCATTAAAACTTTTTATGCAATAACATAAAAATTCGTCTTTACTATTTTTAAATTGTTAAAACTTTATTTATAGGAATGTAGATTCAAATATTATCAACGTATTTGATATCCTTGAATTGCTCTACAATCCCATTCTAATTTGATAGTTTCTTTAGTTGCGCCATATTTAATTTTTCAGATTTAAGAAAAAAGTCTATATTCGTCTAATTTAAATATAAATTTATTTTAAATATTGATCCTAAATTACATTTTCAGCATGGCATTCGAATTATGCCTCTTTCTTGTCATTATCTGACATAATAGAGAACTTTTTAAGCAATGTTTTAGATTCATTTGAATCTGATGCAATTCATAGTTAAAGCAAAGAATTGATATTTTCGTTTTGTTTTTGAATTCCAATGATTAGTTTACTGCATTCTAAGGAATTTATCAATTGTTGTAACTTATGACAAAATCTTACCACACGCAAAATATTTATGATAAAAAATTGCATTTTTACCTATCAATTTTTCCTAAAATACAAGAATTTCAAAATGTTATTGATTATATGAAAATTAATTTCTCTTTTTAACCTTTTTCTACGTATATATAATACTTAAAAATTAAAGTACAATATGTTCTCGGTAAAATTATCCAAGAAAGTATAAAGTATTTCCAAAATGATTGCATATCTTCTTTGAATTCTCTGATTATCAAAATATATTAAGTTAAATTGAACAATTTTAAATATTTTTCTTTATTAAATCAGAAAAGGAATTCAGCAGTTAGACTTTTTTATTTCTAGTTCATGTACATATGTATTAAGTTCTTAAATTCTGGTTGATATAGAATGTAAAACTTCAGCAACGATTTGAAAGAAAGACATTTGCAGACATGAGTGAATTTGCAGGTGAATTTTTTTTTCATTTTAGACATCCGAATGAAATTTTCTTTGTATTATATCATAAAAGTTTGAAAACGTCTTAGTTTTAAATTTACGATATAATTACCTATCAAATAATTTTCACCACAATATGCATTGGTAATTTGAAAAATGAGGCATATATTACTAAAATACAGATAATAGAAAAGGAATCCTTAATTCTGGATATTTTTAGGAAAAGACCTGCAACCTTAGCGTATCTTTTCCCGTTTAGATGATGGAAGATTCTATGCAATTTAGGCAAAGGGGCTACAGTGACACTAATTCTGGCAATGAGGTCCTCAGGGATTTCAATGGAGATGATGGAGATGATACTATCGTAGATGATGCTCTTAAGACGCTCGTAGGAAAAGAGCCGGAGAGGAGAAAATTCGGGAGATCATGGGGCCAAAATGGGATAGATCTACCGAGCCCAATCCATCAGCGAGGGAACGTAATGCTTAGTGCTCTAGAGCTGCTCTAAAATGAATTGACGTGCCTTTCTGCTTAAACCTCTAGCTTTCGCATACGACCGATAGAAGGTAAAACCACTTAGAGAAAAGCACAGCACTTGGAAAGTATATGACAAGTGACCTTTTATATATTCTTAGAAGAAAGCACTTTGCCGAATTTACTATTCCAAAGGTGTTTGACGATGAAAAATTCTGTCTAGTGAGATACATTATTTGTAATATCCCGCGATTAAAAAAATGTAGCGATTCCTCATAATGTATAAAGTGTATTTGGTTTCTATCATCAAATGAAGTTTATTTTTCAGAATTTTCTCTTGCAATACTTATGAAACCCAGCAATCTTTTTCTCAATAAAAGAAGCAATCAATAGAGACAAAACAAGGATTTTTTTTCTTCTTAAAAGTAGGTGCGGAAAAAAGAATAATAGACAAAAAAATATTAATTGAAAAAAAACTTTCAGATAGTATAGATGCTCTTCGCTGAATAATGCAATTGAAGAATTCCATACAACACTCTTTTTGAAAGCATTTTTAGCTGTCCTTAAAATGTCCTTCTTACGATCAATTTCACCTAACCTATATCGAGATATCATTTTTATTCCATTGAGATGTCAGTTTAGACGTTTTTATTACCTGAGAATCGTTTTTTTCCCTATAGAATATGTAAAAAAGTTCGAGATAGAATATTACATTTTTTTCTATATTCTCGCGTTAACACTGGTATGACGTATTTGCTTGCAGGGAACGTTTAATATTTTGTACACCCTTCAATATCCCCACTGAATGAAAATACATTCGTTTTCTATCGACTGCTTCTTAATAGATAATGTTCCTGATACTATTTGTTTATTTTAACGTGCATTTAGACAAATGACGTTAGTATTTGTTTACTTTTCGTCTTCATAATGGAATCAATTCATTTTCTATTGACCCACGTTACGTACGTATCACAAATTAAATTTGGAAACCCATTGAACAATTTGCAAAAAGGAAGAAAAGACGTAATGTCGCAGAATAGAATAATAAAAACCTGTATTTAGATGTTAGCTGCAGTTGCGTTTGTCATTTGGTTGTGACGCAGTAAGTCTATTATAGCAACAACGTAACAATAAACAATTAGCTTCACATTCTAATAATGCTTTGGAAATTTTGCCATTGAATCTTTTCATGCATATGCGATACACACTAAATTAGACTCTAAATGAGATTATTAATTTGGAAAATACTTATCTTCGAATAAGGATATAATATCATGTACGTAAAATGTGAAGTAAAATGTTGGATGGCATGATCATTTTTGTATTTTTCACCATGTGAATTGCATTCCATAGGAAGATTGTTAGGGATTCTCGAATCATTCTGTAGAGGAGGAAACCCCTTTATGTGTTCATGCTTATGTGATGCTCTCTCCAAATAAAATTAATAAATGCTTATCTTCGAATAAGGTCAAGGTTAAGTATACAAAAATGTGCCGTGAATTGTTAGGTGACAAGCGTATTTCGAATTTTTATCAAATACTTCTACTTCATGAGAATAGACTCCATTGGAAGACTATTATGAATGCTTCAGTCATTTTAAGAGGAGTAAACAAGTTCTTCCGTTCATACTTACATGATATACACTAAATAAGATCGACCAGTTGTTAAACGTCTATCTTCGAATAAGAACCTAGTGTCTCGATAAACCGTACGAAAACGCTCAGTTAGGTGACGCACGCACTGCTCAGTTATGCTCTTCAAGTGACGTGTCTAGTAAATTGATTGCACTGAAAGGCTGTACGGATTGTTGGAGTCATTTTATAGAACATAAAAATCAAACGAAAAAAAAACAGGCGAAAATTGTCTATATGATAGTCTCGTCGTATTTTGTATATTGTTTTCATGTCAAAATTATAAATCAAACAATCAAATGAAAGAGGTGATAAAGAAATGAACTTAGGTGAGATAAATGTCTGCCCTCCGGCGTGCTGATATAGCTCTAGAACTCGCTACTCTTTGGTCACGAAGACGAGACTGCCATATGAACAACATGAAACTTAAACAACAACAACAACAACAGAAAACAAGTGAAAATTATTCTTTTCTCTCCTTTTTTTAAAGTTTTATGTTGTTCATATGGCAGTCCCGTCTTCGAGACCAAACAGTCGCGAGTTCTAGAACTATAACAGCACGCCGGAGGGCAGACATATTTGACTGATTTATCTCACCTAAGTTTTGACTCTTTCATTTTATTGTTTGATTTATAATTTTGATATGAAAACAATATACATTTGCTTATCTATTGTTTACAGACAAGCCGATAGACGGATGAACGAAAATAAAAAAAAAGAATAAGAAAGAGTTTTCTGTATCCAGGGAGATTTAAATGTGGAGAATAATCAAAATTGCGTGGCAGAATACTTTGGTAATTGCTACTTAAATTTTTGCACTTTTTCTATTCGTTTCGTGTACTAGAAAATAAAAATATATTATAGAATATGAATGATTAAGAAAAAAAACTATAAGAAAGAAAGAAACTAACAACAAGAAACTAAATTTGGCACAAAATTCGGTGGAAATATAAAAAAATTACAAAAACGAATAAAAACTTAGAAAACAGTATTATGATTTTGGTTTCACATTGGATTATGAAACAAAAATTTCAGAAAAAAATGTGGCAGGACAAGATTATTTCCTTTCTTTTATTTTCTTAAAAATGGCAATAACCGAGCTTTCAAGCAAAATGAAATAAATAAAATAATAAACCAAAATATAGCCACAGAACTTTCGTCGAAATCAAAAAACTGTCTGCTAAAAAATAGATAACTCTCGATTTTTTTCATTAGAAATTCTTAAAATCGTTATTCAAAAGGAATGATTCTCCTGAGGTTCACTTTAAAGAATTTACGGACGGAAAGAACCCGAATGAAGGAATTTGAAATTGTAGTATTTTAGACTCGATTATGTCGATCTTTAACATAGCTTCTCTTTCTGAATCAAACTATTCAAACTGTATTAATTTAGAAGTTGAAAAGATTAAAAGTCATAGTTGGGTAGCGCATGAGGGAGGGGAAAAAATACGCTTACGGTGATCGGATGCGTTGATGAACCTATTTCAACTTTCGACGCCTTCTGCTTTCGGCCAATGTTGGTAATGATTAATAAATATCAAATTTAAGAGCTTTTAGTAACATAGTTTTTTCTACTCATGATATTTTGAATAAAAATTAAGTTAAAGAGTCTTACATTGCATATAAAAAATTGGACAAAATTCATTAATTTTGTGATACAGTTTTTATGAAACAAACATAATTATTACATCTGAAACACAATTAAAATTAAAAATAAATTAAAAACTAGAGCAGCTTCAGTTATGATTTTGAAAAAGACTTGTTAAGAATATTTTTACTCAGGATAATAAAATACATATTAGTTTAAGTAAAGGTGTTTCACTTTCTTCTTCGAAGTAAAATTAAATGTAATAAAGTATGTTTTAGAAGAATCTTTAAAATAATTTATTGTGTGGGATAAATAAGAAAAATTATTTTTTGTATTATTTTTATTATTTATTATTTATATTTTATTATTTATATTATTTGTATTATTTATAAGAAAAATTATATTTTGTTAAATTTATATTTAAATAAAGTAAATGATTGCAATTTCTGTATTGAATATTCATGATTAGAATAAAATTGTATTCTATTTTCAGAGCAAAAATACATTGATTTGTTTTCATCAGCTACATCTTTTATCTATCAGCTATATCTTCTTAGTTTTGTTTTTCACGTTCTCTAAGATGAGAAAAACATCATTAAACTTTCATGAATGAAGCAAGGAACCAGAAGCTTCACAGTTATTCGCTGTACTATTTTCCAAAAATATTTCAGAAAAGAATGATATTTTCTTTTAAAAGAAATTATTAAACCCTTTTATTAAATTTGTTGATTCTGATGTGTTATTTTTTCGTGTTTATATACAGACGGAATTTTTGATGATTACTCTTTCATTTCTTTCCATGCAATGGTTCTGAAATTTTGATCACGTGTATGTTCTCGATATCAATACACAAATTTATTATTTTCAAAATATATACATCAGTTAATCTATTAATTTCATTAAATTTTAATTCCTTTGGAGTAGTACTACCTGCTGAAGAATGTGAAAAAAATATCCCGACTTTTTAACTTTTATAATAAAGATTAATAAATTAAAGACTAAAAATAATTAAAATTAAAAAAAATCCCCTTTTTGGCTTACTGTGTTATGACATACTATTTTTATTGCATTTGTGCTAGTGAAGAACTCTGAAGAATAATATAATTTTATCTATTATGGATACATATGTTTGCATTTTTCTCAAGTTCTGAAATATTACAGAAATGAAAAAGGCATTAAAGTTGGGCTATTGAGATTCAAAGTTCTAAGGATGAAATTGTACAAAGAGAAATTAAGATGTGTTGAATGATATTTCATGTGAATTCCTATGGTTAAATAAAATAGGAAAAACTTTGTAGTGAAGTAAGTCGAAGACTAAACGTGGTAAACAGTTTTCGCTGCCAAGGGCGAAAATACCGGGAAATCGGAGCTAACTACTCTATCAGCCAGTAGAAATAACACATCAGTGACCTATTTGGACGGTTTACCAGGCACTTTTCACATTTGCCATATTGCAAAGCATTGATCATTTGATAGCTAAACTACAAAAGTAATGTTTGAATTTTTTGACACTTATCTTCACCACTTTTATTCTGTAATACTTAAAAAGAATACATCATGTAACAACACTTTTTACAGGTGAGCAGTTATGACGAAGAAAATCAATAAATATGATTGTCAGAAAATTAAGGCAAGCAAAATATTTTTCCAGTCTAATAAAAACAAAAAACTTCAATTTTTTTCAGATTTAATTTTTGACAACCCTTCGTGAATCTTTTTTTTTTTTTTTTTTTTTGAGATGCATAAAAACTCAATTGTGTCTGAGTGCATAAATGAATAAATAACGCATGAAACTTCCAAAAAGTACTAATACATAAAAAAAAATTAATATATAGAAACCAGTCATAATGAACACAATAATTAAAATGAATTTTATATTTAAGGTAATTTGATTAGTTCTTTAAAAATCTCTCAGAAAAAAAATAATTGCAAAATTCAGTGAAAAAAATAAGTTCAAAATTTAGTGAATGATTATTTTTATAATTCTTTTTTTTTGTATACCAAAGTTCACAAACACTATATAATAAATAAAAAACCCGAGAATTCTGAAATAAATAAAGTGCAATCACTTTATACCAAAAAAATCGTCTGTGCTTTATCGTTTGAACAATTTGATTGTTATTTTACTTCATCGGGAAAAAGAATTGCTTTTTTTTCTGATGTTTTTGTTTCAATATTATAAATGCGTTAATTCTCGGTAGAAAAATAAAAACTTGAAAAAAGACAAATTAATCATTGCAACATTAATTACCTTCAGTGCAAATAAGCATCGCTTATTAAGCGAGACAAAATCATGAAGAGATTCCTCAGGCGAACTCAACGTTTTTTTAAAAACTGAACAATTAGAATTAAAAAAAAGTAATTAACCAAATTTTAGCTTATCGATAATTAATTTAGGACTGTTTTTAATAAGCGTATATTTTTCTTCTAATATTTAAAAAATAATATTGATTGTCTTCGCATTTAAATTTTAAAAACAAAATTTAATTTAAGGCTTCACAATTTTGCTCAGTGTGCAATTTTAATGAGTTTCTTTTTCAGCTCCTGGGACCAAATAAATATGATACTTCTATATATTTTTTCTTTTTTGAAAATGATATTTTTTGCATGAAATATTTTTTGCAGAATAAAATAATTAAAAAAATCTTGAATAAAATTTTTAAAAATTTATGTCGTTTTGAAAAAGCATTTATTTCACGGTTGTGACTTTTAAGTAATATATTTGAATATAATTTTTTCACCAGTTTTTATTTATTTGCTTGTGAAAAATATGAAAAAAAATTAGAATATTCTGATTATTTCGAAATAAATTATATGCGACAGCAAAATACTTTCATTAAAATGCTAATGTCTATATCATAAAAAATATTTTCTCAAATTTTTAATTATTCTTTTATAAATAAAGATTTTCAATCAAGCTTCCTATTTTGAAATTTTATTTAAAAGTGTTAGGCACAATAGTGGTAAAAGATGTTCTAGAAAACGCAGTTAAGGAAATTCTAATAATTACATAAGCCTAATAAATTTTGAAATGTTTCGATAAATACTGATAACAACGTGAGAGTTTTTGATTGTTTGAGAAAACTTAAAGAAATAAAATACTAAAAAATAAAGTTTTTCCTAAATAATTTTCATAAGATTTATATGTTTGCCATTATTTTATTTTTCTCACAAAAAATCATCAGTCAAATTTTTTAAATTTTTTATGTGAACTACAACATATTTTTCATAATTTATGTAATATTTCAAAGAATAATTAAACAAAAATTTCTCAGATTCAGCATAAAATTCAGTTTTTAGTTTTGCTTTCAAAAGGATTGAAATGAAATCAATAATAATATTTTGTTCCGGCCTATAAATATATTTCAAAAATTATGAAGTTTACATTTAATGCAGTAAGGTATCATATTCTGAGAAATATTCTGGACACACCAAATTTTAAATAAATGAATGAATGTTTCTATTTTCCACGATCAACTAAGACTTATTTATGAAGTTTTGAATGTTAAAAATTTAGAAAAACTCAACATATTCATAATCTTAGGCCGATTAATCTTGAGAAACTTGCGCGCTGATTGGCGTATTTTCTTTGAAACGATCGATGGAAAATCTAATATTATCCTTTTTTTATTAAATAGTGATATTCAAATTTTCATAAATGAGTCAGATTAAGTGATTGATTTAGTTGATTGGAAACCAACTCTTTTTATTTAAAATATTAGTGTTTCAAGAACATTTTGTTATTCGTGATTTCCACAGCAGAAGCTTTATGTAAAATCAAAAATTCGTTATTTATTAGAGCATTTATTGAATCAAGTTACATAAAATATAATCATTTTCCATTTAGACCATTTTAGCAGATCTGTTGTGTTCGTGCATCAACAAAAACAAAATGCAGACAAACTTATTATGAAACTAAATCTTATTACATTATGGATAATATTATCAAATTTACATCAACTTATTTTCATTCAAAACTCTAGCATCGTTTTTAAACAACAAATTAATAGTTCCAAAAATATCACTGCTGCCAATCTGATTTTCACAACTATTTAAAAAATAAAATTTATAATTATTAAAATAATCGTTAGCTACTTTTAAATAAAATATTTACGATTTATGTCGCAACAGGTCTGTGTCTTACTAAAGGTTTATAAATTAGCTGTGTGGCCCTGATTTGAATGGATATCCTGTTCATATTAACCAAAACTTGCCTTAAAATAAAACTGATTTATTGGATTAATAATATAGAGAGTGTAAAAGATCATAAAATAGTTTTTCTTGAATTTATTTTTTAGAAAAAATAATATTTCATATTTGTTTCATTTCCTACAGACACGTGCCAAAAATTATATTTTTGCAGATTTCATTTCCAAAAAGATTTAATTTATTTTTAAATGGAACTTTAATCAATGTGATGGCAACACTTTGAAAAAAGCTAATTTTTTCCCATGAAGGCGAAACGTGCTTAATTTTAATTTTTATTTTTTACAAAAAAAAATATTGAAAAACATAGTTAAAATATTTATTTAAAAATTAATTAAAAATAGAAATTTAATTTTAAGATTAAAACATTAGTATCATTTAAAAGATAAATTTTTGATCTATAACTTCATGTAAAAATCTTTTTTGTGCGGTAATATTTTCGGAAGTTATAGCAGAAACACGCCAAAATTTCGCTTAATTTTTAAATAAATAAACTTCTAATTAAAATTTCGAAAAAACAACCCCCAGGTGCACATTCCCAGCCTACAAGGCATACACGTGCCAAATTTGGTAGCTGTAGGTTGAATGGTCTGGCCTGTAGAGCGCCAACACACACACACACACACACATATTGAGCTTTATTATAAGTATAGATTTATTGGAGAAATTGTATTTAATATTTATTGGTACAGTAATAATTTGATTCTAAGAAGGGCTCTATTTGTGCAAAAAGATCAGTTATTTTTATTTTCTTCTTTTTACCAAAATTTAAAATTAAAGGGAGACTGTTGTCATATATAACTTTTAATCTTCGAAAAAACATTTAATAATAGAATTATAAAAAGGAAAAAATAAAGTAAATTTAATATTTAATACCAGAAAGATAAAAATCTTTCAGTAAAAAATCATTTAACCGAAATATTTCTACATTCGTATCAATACTTTTCTAGAAATTTTTTGTTATTTTTTAATAATAGGCTAAATTAAGAGTTCCGTCAAGCATATTTGCACCACCTATGGTTTCATTAATATTAATTGGTTGGTTATTATGTTGGATAGAAAGTTATGAAAGATTGCGATTGAAAACTTTCTAATAGAAAAAGATTCAACTTATGAATAAAATTAATTATATTTTCATTTCTGTAACAATTGTCATCCACTATGGTAATTCTTCTGAAATTTTTTTTCACATAAATTTTCTAATATTCGAAGAAACAATAACATAATTATAAAAATATATGCTAAAGAGAACTTTAAGAAAATAGCCAAATAAATGCTTTCTTTAGATAAAATAATTTAAAACAAATAATTATATATTTACGAGAATATTTTCTGGATTTTTATTATTTGTAGAAAGTTAAATCAAGAGCTTTGTCTTACATATTCACTTCACTTATTGGTTAGTTAATTAGTTGGATGTTTATTAAATTAAATGGTCTATGTTGGATTAAGATTGTAAGTTTCTAATGAAAATGAAATATAATTCATGAATTAAATCAACCATTTTTTGCAAATTTTATAATTTTTGAAGCATTTATATTCCACTAAGGCAGCTTTTCCACCTCCCGCTTTGAAGAATTTTGAATTTCGTTCAAATTATCTATTTATAAAATTTCTATATCCTTTTTTCGAAGATTTCTTTAACTCCACCAAGAAGATGTTGCTACGAACTAATCACATAACATAATACTGGATTATGATCCTAGAATGCCCTATCTAGATTATATAGTAGACGAGGAAGAAATATCTACTAAAAAAATTAAGTTTCTCAAGAGTCCATTATGTCATATAGTGTAGAAAATCGGCATGCTAAAAGATCGACTTATTCTTTCTCGTGATTAAAATAGATCATTCGCAGATGAAGTTTTTAGATCATCCATTTTACTACAAACTAGGCCACCATTAAATTTTATCTCTTTCCGGATTGTTCATAGTATATATTATGATGCTGCAGAAATAATTTCATTTCTATTAAAAATTAAAACGCAAATTTTGCAATAATGGATAAATTATGTAACTGAAATAATTTCAGTTTTTGTTTTGCCTGTAACATTTTGCAATCCTTTTTTTGTAATTTTATTGTACGAACATTTATATACTTTCTGGTTCCTATTAATAAAAAATTGAACCAAATCAAACCTCACAGCATCCTCATTATCATTGTGCTTTTTACATTTCAAAGAATTTTGTGAAAGCGCAAATAAATGATAATTTGATGGTAGAAAGCCCGCCTTCATAGTAAATTAATATAATTTCTCAATTAAATACACACATCTTTTTTATGAGTCACGAAAAATTTGCATGATCTTTTGTTATCGTGGAAAAATATTTTACTTTTATTGCTTAACTACTTTCAGTAGTTTATAACAGTATGCATAGGAATCAACTAAAAATACATAATACCTTTGTAATAGCACCACACTGAATGGCTCACTCTGTGTTGAAGTTTATGCCATTAGGTTAATAAGGCATAATAAGGTTATGCCATTTCATTTGATTTCTTTTAAGCTTTAGGTTTGCGTTGGATCGTTACGGTTTATTCTGGATCATTCCAATTGATGTTATGGGAAATTATCTAGTTTTCAAAGCTAATTATTTTTTGTTTTAAAGACGAATTGTTTCCAATAAGTTTAGAATTTAAACAGCAAATTTGATACACTAAATTCATTGAGTTTTTTTTCAACCAACGTTGAACTTAAATATCGAACTTTTTGAAACTTCCGGCTTTAAAAAAGACAAGACAAATGATTACTGATGGCTGAGAAATGAATTTAAAGTCTTCCGCTAATTTCAAGTACTGAAATATGATGACTCGAATAATTTACGGTAACATCTGATCATAATAAATTCCAACCAGTTGACCATAGCATTGATCAAGTTACAATAAAAAAATAAGAAGAAAGAAAGTAAATAAACCAGCTCTGACAAGAGAATTATATTAATGATTAAGACCATTAACACCACTTACACCTTTATGAGCATCAACAGCTTTTTACTTTTTATAATTATATTAAGCAAATTAAGATGAAAGTTCGCTTTTTCCCGTTCTATATTAAATTAATACCTTACAAACAATTTGGAATAAGAATATACGCATTTTGTACAGTTTTATCACTTTGCTTTTTCATTATTATGTGCATTTCATTATTATTAAGTAAGGTCAAATCATCAAACAACTAACATCAAATAAAATAAATCATATGATTGACAAAAATTATTCCAAAAGGAATTTAAACTGCTTGTGAAAATCATTTTTTGGAATCAATGGGATTTTTCATATTCCATCATAAATAAAATAAGACCGCCGGCGTCCTGGCATAGGGGTAACATATCTTCCCCGTGATCTGGGCGTCCCGGGTTCGAATCTCGGTTCGGGCATGGTTGTTCTTTATATGTGTTCTACCTGTGAGGCGTGTGAATGTGTCCCTCTGTAAAAAGGGTTGTGCAAGTGAGTGTGTGTCATCTTCATATGAGCTAGAAGTTAGATTTCTGCTCTCGGCTGCTCGGGGGTCTTTACCCTCAGGAGGTACTGTACCCCCTTTCCGTGGTAACACAGACACGACATCATCATCAATAGAATAAGATCTTCTTTCGATTCTAACCTCTGTAAGCAAAGAACTAGAAGTGTTGTAGTAATTGTAAGTAGCGTAAGGGACATAACAGGATATTTTTTGGCCCTAATCATCTTCTGTGGCTTAACCAGACTAAATTGTGACCGGAGGATGGTACTTTTTTCTAACTTATGCTTAATTTTATAATGTAATATGAAAGAGATTTTGTGTTGTTTCCATAGAGCCCCTTAAGACTGGTGCCGGGAGCATTGATATCCTCTTACACATACTTCCCTACGCCGCTAGGGATTATGTTTCACATTTGGATTTCATCACTGTTCTTATCCATTGCTTACCAACATCTACAATTCGCCTTAAGAAGGCCTTTCTTTGTTTCTTTGTCATGAAATGCAGAGGAAACTCCATGACGAAGCTTTTGAGCTGAAAGTCAAAGTAGTACTTATTTATACAAGTAATTAAACTAATTCAAGACTTAAAAAATCATTTCAAATATTTTATTGATGTTGATTGTACGCAATAATGTATATTTGTTATTTTCGCATTGATTATGAGTGGATCTTCGACAATTATTGTTTTTAATTCGTCATTGACTTGGTTATCAATAACTAGGATCTTCTTGAAGATTGAAATTATCGTTAAAACTTCCGTCGGCATTGATGTTCATTAAAAGCAAATAGACACTGTGGAAAATTTTCACTCAAGCTTCAGTAGAATTTTTATGAAATCAAAATTCACAAAATATGATGCGACAAGTAGTTTGTTAGAATATATCATTTCTTAATAAATATTGATTGAACTACATAAAAATGAAGAAAGGAATGAACCCAGTATTGGAAAAATAGCATTTCTTGTAACAGGATCATTTAATGGATTTTTATGCACTTAATGTTATTAAATTCTTCCATAACTTTCCATTATACTTTATAATTTTAAATATACTAAAGATTAACCAATTTTTTGTATATTAACTTGAAGTAGAAGAATATTTCAATATATGTATTTTAATTACATTTTTATAGGATTTTAAATAGTTTTTAATTAAAAAGTCTTCATAGTTAAATGTTTAAACAGTTCTTTTGTATTTCTTTTATTCGTTTATGTATACTTAAACAACTCTAGTTTTCTGTGAAAATTTGTCCATCTTGATCCCCTCCTCCCACCACAGTCACTCTCTCTCTCTCTCACACACACACAGAGAGAGAGAGATATAACCCACGGAACGGTTAGAAAATTCGAATGAGAAGTCTGTGCAAAAAACAAAGGAGTTACTTGAAATATAATCCACACAAAACAGTAACATTCTGGTGAATACTAGATGTTTTCATGTCTGCCTGCGAATAAGTGCTTTTTGTTAGTAAATTTGGAAATAGTGCCAATACAACACGCACGAATGTTGGATTCAAGGACAAATATATGCATAATTAAAGGTCCAGACTTTCTGAAATCCAATCACGGATCTTCTAGATATGCACAGATGGTGTCTGGTATCAAATCAGGACAATAAGTTGAAAACAGGAATCGTTAGCTCTAATATGGGGCGTCTGGAAAATTTGCTGCTTATTCTAAATATATCGCACTGGAAATTAAACTTAAATTATGATGCAAAACTATAGTAATTCATTACAGCAGAGTCTTATAACTCTACGAATAATAAAATTAGGAAGCTAAATTTTTTTCATAAAACTATTTATAAATTTAACTTAAAATAATTTTTCTTTTAATATTTTTAGTAAGAACCATTATTTAAATTAAAAATGGAACAATTAGGGGCATTTAATTTAATTTGGTTTCTTTTCTCATTTATTCAGAAAATAGTATATCTATTTTTTATTGCTTATAACACATTTAGAGTTATATTTTTATTGCTATTATTTACTGGTTAGTTTTGAAACGCTAGAGTGACTAGCATATAAAACATTGGATGTTTTGATGAAATGAAATGCTGTTTGGCATATTTGTAAATATATGTAAAATATACTTTTTCTAAAATAATCATTGAAAAAAAATATTGCATCATGTTTTGCACAAAATCGATTATTTTATATAAATTGTATAGGAAAATGATCAATGTTATGTTTTTTTACACACTTTTATTTAAATTGATGATTTGAAAAAAAAACAGCAAAAACTTTACAAAACAAAAAATATTTTTTTATTGTTTTATGTTTGAAAAGATGCTTAATTACTACAAATTTTTCACTGAATTTCTGGTTTACTATAATTCTGACAATAATTACAATTATTTGCTTCGGAGACAATACAGTATTACAATATTTTATATCTTACTTATTGATTAACTGAAAAATTTTCATAAAATTTTTATTCTATGCTAGGTGACCATTAAATTTGAAAACCAGTTAATCTGAAAAAAAAATGATTATACAATATGAAAAAAATTTATGATAATGAATTAGGAAATGCATTACAGATTTAAAGGTAGAAAATAATAAAAATAAATATACATTTTTGAAAACACCCTTTTATTAAAACACTGAAAAGTAGAAAAAAATATTTTAAACAAAAATATTGAACTCAAAGGAAAACCATAAACGCGTAAAGGGTTGTAAACAACTCTATAGGGAAATAGCTGCAATGTTTACAATAAAGGAAATTCTCTAATATTCTTAAAATTAAATATCCTAATATTCTTCCAGATAAAATTATATAATATTATTAAAAATACAAATTAAAAAAATATTAAAAATAGATTT
>JAPMOR010036410.1:620467-651389 GCA_026543865.1 Argiope aurantia
ATATATATATATATATATATATATATGCAAGCATTATTTTATGTGAAGCAGGATGCAGTTTTAAAGACATTGAAAAGACTTTCTATTTTGGGACATCTTTTTATTTCATATAGGAGAAGCAGGCATGATTATTTACAAGAAGGCGCGGACAGGCATGTCCGCCACAGTGCGGCACAAAAGCAGAAGTCGAAAAATAGAACGAAATAAATTATCCCTCGTCTTATATAACATGAGATATGGATAGGGAAAATATTTCTTCATAGTGCTAATATATTAATAAGATTCTGATGGGGATTTCTGACGCATATCAATTACAAGTAAAGGAAACACAGGAATCTTTTAAAAAGAATGTGCTTACTGGACAGTTTTTCTATCCCTTCAAGTGTGAATGTGTCGGCGTTTAGCCAATTCAGCAATTTTATAAAGCTTCTCTTGAATTAATTAAATAGAGAAAGTGGAATTGAATAAAAAAAATAAGAGAATGAACTTACTATGGGTTAAATTAAGATAAAACCTTGGAAATTAATTAAATTGAAATCAGAGTTTAAAATATCATTACAGACACACACACACACACACACATATCATGCAGACGGATTTTGTTTTCAATAAATACTTGACTTTATTCAGACCCTTATTATAGCACTAATTACATATTAGGAATTTAAAAATCGGGACACCAAATATGTGATTCGCTGCCTAGTTATTCAGATAGAGAAACAAGGAAGTGTTTTGACTCTTAATAAGTTAGCTTGTTTTCCTCTTTGAAGTTTTATTAATAGCACAGTATGTTATGGCTACGTGGTTTGTACCGACTCTTATCTCCCCGTTCTATCAGTAACCATAGCCATTACACATGCAGGGATAAAAAATAACAGTAAAGTTCAATTACCTAGGGTATATAATTTCTGCAAGAAGAGTAAAGCCATTATAGCTTAGACGTAAAATTTCTGTATCAACCACTAAAGAGCAGGAAAAAATCTCCTAGTGCAGAAACTGCATGAGCCCCTAATATGATTTATAATAACGACATTTTTGAAGCAATGGAAAAATTTCATTATTATAAATCGGAAAGGACATTATAATTCTACCAGAATTAGAAGAAATCCGAGGATGACAACACTTCCTTATTCCCCGCCAAGACAGTGAGAAGATTTCAGACAGAAATAAAATTGAACCTGTTATATGATCCTATCTATAGCAGATCCTTCAGTAGAAGGGAACATGGAAATCTTCGCGGTTGAGCACGACACCTTACCTCTAGGCAATAGAGACCTCTTTACTAGCATGTTGCAAAGGGAAGAATATCTCTTGATTTAACATTAGGAACTGTCTTTGTGAAGTGGGAAATATTCTACTACTGCGACATGTGTTTACTTTTGAGAAAAAGGAAGAATTATGTTAATAAATAATGTGCACTAGAATGAATGAAGAGCTAAAAATTTTACAATACCTGTACGACCCAAACTGTAAATATTAATATTTTGAAATCGGTAAAGCAAATTTCATATTCAAATACCTCTAACAAACACAAACACAAATGTAAATTAAATAATAAACCTTACAATTCATCTTTTTGAGAGTTATTGGCTATGTCTCTGCTTTTCGTTTTGCATACAAATTTTCATAGATTACTGTATTGTCCATTTATGTATTCTAACATAAATGGACAATGTATTATCTATTTATGTTAAATAGTTAACAAAAGTTTGAAGAATCTCGCAACAGAACTATGAAGTATTAAACTGCTACTTGCCAAGTAATTTCATTCTAAAGAATAATCCATAATCTTTTCATCTCTAAATGGTATTAGCTTCATTAAGAAGGAAGATATTTCTATTTTTCAAAATATTCAGAATTAAGTAAAAGCCGTTTAAGCATTTCTGATTTTTAATATACAAGTTCAAATGACTAATCGAGTTGGGATATGGTAAATGCTTTGATGAACATCAATTAAATTTCAGGCAAAATTCATCATTTAGTTGAATATGTTTAGTTAAAAATTTGCAATTCATTTCTGCTTAAAACAAATGGTTTTCAGAATGATTCAAATTGACTATCAGAAAGTATAAAAAACAATAAATATATGTAAAATTAAATATAAATCATTCAGTTTAAAATGTGTGGCTTAGCTCGATGTGTTAATTTCACAAATGATACTAGCTGTACAATTTTTAGGAATGTTACTATTTCATAGTGTTCACAATGCGATTTTATTGAAATCTTCGAATTTTAGGAATGTTAATATTTCATAGTGTGATAGTGTTCACAAAGCGATTTTATTGAAATCTTCGAATTTGCCCTTTTTACCATAATCTTCTGTTTCAAACCGTTGGATTATTTTCCCAAAATTTCTTTTTTATAATCAACTGAAATAAGAGTAATAAATTAAATAACTGAATAAAGGAAGTAATTAAAAGGAAAGTATTACTAAATGTCATATTAGCAAGCAGTAACCATTTAGTGTATCTTAAATATCAGGTGCCATCTTTGAAGCTTAAACAGTATTAAGTTTCTGATCATGTGTTAATAATCAAATGTTAAATTTCGCCATTTTGATTCATAAAAATTTCATTTTTATTATCTTGAAATTCCGTATCAACTGAAGAAAAGGGTTTCATAATGTCACAAGTTTTATCCTTTTACCGATTACATGTAGTTTATATCATTTTATTATGTGTCATTATTATTTGAATTGTTAGAAAAAAAGTAAAATAAAGGGTATACGTGGGAAAACCAGGATAAAACATTAATTCTGAAGATTTATCTCTTTGAACATCTTTTAAAGGACATCTTAGCCACATAGGAGGAACTTCTTATTGTGGGAAAAATTATACTGATACTTCTTCCCACATGCTGTTGCGGAGGAGTATTTCATTTCTTATCAAGCTCTGCATCTTGACAGAATGTCCAGAAACAAAATAACTGATACTTAGAAAATATAACTGAAAAAATTCGGAAAATCTACACATTTTAATTCTTAAGGGCTTTGTTCTATATATTATGGAAGTTCTGTACCAGGTAAGATGGATGTTTCGATGATGACAAAAGCAGCAGCATGTTTTCGCTTTACAGCCTGCGGGGTATTATTTCTTTTCTTATTTAGTTGTAAAGGTCGGGGGTTTGTTTTTCTGAGTCGGAAACAAATGAATAGAAGAGAAAGCGGAAATTGGAAGTATTCGCACCTGAGCCCAAATTGAGCATTAGAGGAATAAGAGAACAAAACGATCGATTCTGGCCATAATTTAAGCCGGAACAATTCTTTGGGTATTGGCATATAAATCAGGATGATTGGGATATTGTCAGTTTGCGTAAGAATCAGAGGCACACTTGTTTGAAAGACGTGATAACTACTTGTAAATTTAATCAGAAACTTCCCTTTTTCTATTTTGCCTGACTCAAAAGTCCATTTGACGGATTTTAAAACGACGAAATAATGGGCGAATCTTTATTTAAACCCTAATTGGAGTATTTTTAGATTGATTTTTCGGAAAGAAACAATATCTTTATTGTTGTATTGGTGATTTGATTCTGCGAAAAGTAGATGCTATTTTTTAGCTTTTTAAAGTATATTTCTTAAAAAGTTAATTATATCGTTTTAAAAGCAAATAGATAATACAAAATTGCTCTACATTTTTACTTTCTCGTATACGAAATTATACAAAGAGAAAATATTGTAATTGTAAAAAAAATAATAAATCGAAATTGAGATTTTGACGAATCTTTACGTTTCAATCCTTCATGAATACGAAAAATATATTTTTGGAATTATATTTGTCTGTCTGTCTGTGAACACGATAACTCAAAAACGATTTGAAATTTGATTACATGGTCTCTACATCTGATTTGTAGATTTCTATCAATTTTTGAACGAAATCCAAACAGAGAAAATCTGTCTGTCCAGCTACTCCAATTTAAATTAACTCGATAAAAACAAAACGAAGAGAGCTAAATGAATAAAATTTGGTTCACATATTTAACATTTAAAGTTATTATGTCTCAGATTTGGAATCATATCTATCATGGGACGGACTGCCTGTCAGTCCATTCTTTGGCTTGCATATAAACTCGATAATCCAAAAATGGATTTTCTTAAATATATGAAACTTGAAGCGTTATTTTTTGACAAGAATTGCAGTTACTCGTTAAATTTCGGTTCTAATTAGTCGGAAAAAAGGCGTCCGATATAATTCAAGGTTCGGTTTTTTAGATCCTATATTAGCCATCAATCGCAAAAAAAAAAAAAAAAAGATTGCACATTTAGAAAGTGTTTCGTAGCTTTTTTCTCACCAATACCACATGGCTTATAGTATGCACGTACATTTATAAGAAAGTATGCAGGAAAATTTTGGAGACTACTCTGGCTTGTTTCTATCTAATTGCTTCTTTATCACTGTGCATTAAAAATCTTCAGGTGATCCAAATTCTACCATCTATCAGTATGTGTAAGATATACTATTATGCCTTGTTACAATGAAACATTTATTTAATTTTAATTTTTTGCAAGATTATTAGCAAAAGATGAAAATCAATCTTCCATTATAATGTGTTAATAAGTAAGTCAAATCACGTTCACTCCATACTCTTTGGCATTCTAGTTATATGATCCACTGCATATCGTAAAGGAGAGAAAGGCGTCATTATAGCACTGCAGGACACCATACAGTTAGGTGTTAGAATCTGAGTTACATTGACCATGTGCCATGGACGTCACGTGAGCGAACATCATTAAGATATATTTTCATAGCAGAATTATTTTCAAGCGAACTATTAGTTAGATACTCTGCTCTTGAAGTAGTAATATTTGCTAATAATGATAATGAAAGAGCTACGAACATTGTCTACTTTTTTAAAAAAGAAATAGGAGAGTGGGGGAGATAAACTTTTAGAAAAGTATAGAATGATTTTTATTATTTTTAACAAAAATCATTCTCACACATATAAAATTAAATTAAAATCTAAATTTTCTATTAAAGTTCTGGGTTTTGTTTTTCAAAGTTACTGTCGTATTATGTTTATATTAAATTTGAAATATATTTGATGTTACTTTTCCACCTGCATTTCAATGTTTCCTAATGAACGTTATCTCAATACAAAATGCTCCTATTTCGAAAAAACTATTTAAGTGTACGTTTTAATATCTTTATACACAACAGACAAATTTTGTCCTTTTTCAGAAATAGCTAATGAATAAAATCACAAGCTGTGCCTTCGCTACTGAAAGATTTATTATTTTATATCATTAAGGCATATTAATTCATCAAATTTGTTGAATATTAAACTATTCACTTTTAAATTACAATTTAAGTATCTGTAAAGTTTTGTTTCAAATGGTTCACTACACAACTGAACTAGAGCTAATTAGATTCGTATTAGATTCTAATATTCCACTTTCCAAATTAAACTATTTTTAAAGTTCTCATTATTGATAAAATTTTTATTTATGAGAATGCGTTGAATTCCAACACGTTCATAAAATTATGACCATCGCATTCTTAAATCAGTGCTAATGGCCTCTCCGTACCTTTCTCGCTTACTCTCAATTAAAGGTGTGGTTTTCTGCCACCCTATATAAAAAATGTAGACATTGAGCAAGGCCATAAAAGCCAAGAGTGCTCAGATTTTTATTTTCTGAGTTCAGCTCATTAGCGTAATTATAGTATGTGCACCAAACGAAATCAAAATAAGACAAAAAAACTGTAACTTTAGTCTCAAGATTATAAACCAAATTTCATTTATTTGGGTCATTGAGTTTTTGTGTTACCTCGTTCACGTGAACTCTAATGTACAGAGCGACAGATGATATTTGGTTCGAAATTTGATATGGATCTACAGTTTAAATACTAAAAATGTGTACCAAATTTAATCCATCTAACTCTTCCCGTTTTGTAATTATCGTGTTTAGTGGTCCGAACATAAATCTTCCAATAAATGGATATCATCTGAAATTCGATAGACTAAAAAATTTTCTGTAAAGACCATATACTGGATTTCATCGACCTAACTCAAAGCGTTTTTGCTTTATCGTGCTTATTGAAAAACGTACATAATTCCAAAAATGTGTTTTTCAGACTCAGGAAAGTTTTGAAGGTCAAAATGTCAAATGTGGAATTATGTTCGAATCTTTTGACGATTACATTATTTTTTCTTTACATGCTTTATATTCGAGAAAGTAAAAATGGTTTTACACCAAATTTTTACTTGAGTTTAATTCTTTAGAAAAATGCTGTTGTTTTGCTATAACGTCGAAAAGATAAAGAGAGAGAAACTTGATTTTTTTTTACCTCAAAACAGAAATCGATATGCGAATTACATTGCAGCCTTTGAGAACGTAGCTTTGGAGTTAAGTGAATGCTCACAAATACGTTAGGGGAAAAAAAGTCGCTGTGAACAATATAAATCAATAAAGACTTTAGGAAATGCTTCCGCTTAAATTTTCCACAATTTCCTGCTCCATTAATTTAATTTTTTTCGTATTTTTGATGTGTTGCGATAAAAATAAATTCCTCATATGGAGGATGACCTACTGCTGTCGGCAATCTTATGAACTGAATGCTACATATTCTGAAATAACAATCAGCTGCTCTACAAAAGCAGTTATGGTTTTTAAAACAGGTGTTTTATACATGATGAAAAAAAAGGCTGAAATACATTAAAAAAATATTAAAAAGTTTGCTACGAAAACAAAATGTGTGGTAAACATTTCATGCAGATGGTGTTTTTTCTTGTTTGGTTTTGTAAGCTTTTTGTTTAACACTAGAACCATTATTTTGATTATGCAGTGATAGTCAAATGAATAAAATTGCATCTAGTTAAAAGCATAATATTACAACGCCTTTGCAACTTCAAGAAATTTCGGTAAAAACCGATCAATGCTCGAATTTGAACGAAACCCAAAGTTTTTTTTTTTTAAATGAAAAAAAAATTAATACAAATAATCGGTAACTGATTTTATAAAGACCAATTATGATGAAGATGCGCAAATTAAATTATTATTTAAAGGTCTATATAATTTCATTGTATAATTTCTTATTGGAAATGCCACATAACGAATATATAGTGTTCGACCAAATCGAAACTCGTTGTTGTAATAAATAAGTAAAAGTTATCCTTTATTTTATGTACCTATTCATTCGTTTATATAAACACTCCTACCAATGATTTCTTATGATATTATTTTCATCCAAAATTAAATAAATTAAGTGTGTACATAGAATGCTCTTTCTACAAACTGTTTTTTTAATTCATTAGTTTTTCTATTATTTGTGATTTTTTTGCCTAGCTGATAGGAAATCTTTTCAAAGCTTGAAAGACATTTCGTTTTCTTAATTCTGTTGCTCTACTCACAATTTTCAAGAATTTGAAAGACCACACTAACCTAGTAGTTTATTTTCAGCTCAGAGATAGGGAAATCGGAAATCAATTTCCATTAGTGTTTAGGTGTATTTATGAGACACGTGGAATCAAATATCGTGATTTAAAGGTCCTCACGTTTGTATTGCACGAAACGTTTGAGAATAATGGTCTAGTTTAGGCGTTCCGCTCTCCATTTGACCACTCAACAAAATTACGAGATCAGTTCCCAAACAGTCGTAATAAACGAAATAATGTAAATCAACATTTCTTCAGCAGCATAAACAAAATAATAACAGAATTTCTCAGCAGCATAAACAAAATAATAACAGAATTTCTCAGCAGCATAAACAAAATAATAACAGAATTTCATTTCCGGTATTAAATAAAGTAGTTATGAGTATTTCATCTATTTAACTACGTCAAATTTAAATTTCTGCCCAAAGTTTTTTTTATTACTGATTCAGTAGCTCTGGATTTGAGAAAGTTTTTGCCTATAAATAATTTTAATTACGTTATTAATATGCACTTCACAATTATTTCTTGAAATACTCTGAGTTTTATTTTTAGAATACTCCGGCATTTAGTCTATAAATGTTCTATTTCTAGCAAAAATGCTGGTATTTATAAAAACTGAAAAATAATATTTTACAAAAATAATTCATTTTGATTATATAATAAGGATACCAATAATTTTTTCAATGAATAAATGTTAATCATCATTCTACAAAAATTCCAAGAGATAAAATGATTAAGGAACTTCCATTTTTAAAAGGCAAGTGGTTGGAAAATGTAATATCCGCAATAAACTCTGCATTTTTATAATTATTCATAGCAAAACAATTGCATAAATAAGTGAGTTTTTAATTTCTGTTACCAAAAACGCTTTCTAATAATACATAATAATACACTAAAGTTTCGAAGTCGTTTTCCTAATATCGATCCTTCGAAAATCACTTCAAATGATAGAAAAAAGCGAGAGAATAAACAAATAATAATCATTGAAAAAAGCATCTAGGTTTTTTTCTCCTGAAGATTATCGACCACTAGTCAGCTTCTATGCCTTCTGAGTGAATTTGCTCTAGAAAATAACAAGAACAATCTGAGTAAAGCTGCAGCATAACTACATTGTTTGTCTTTAAAAATCTGCACAATTATTTTCTATAAAACCTTTAATTAAATTATTTATCAGAGCAAAAGATCAGAAGTATATATTTATCAAAAGTAATGTATAATTCCCATACTAAGAAATATAAAGAACTCAATGATTTAGAAATTATGTCATTATACAGAAACTAAGAGAAAGGCATTGATTTAGAGAGATTTATTAGATTTACCTCCTTTTTCATACATCCATCTGTAAGTCTCTATGTTTCTGTGATAGGAACATTTATCGTCTTTATTATTTAGTTAACCAAAACTTTATATATATATATATATATATGATTTGATTTATTTCATTTTCATCATTTTTGATTCGTTTTGTAAAAGTATTCGTTAAAGCAATAAAATATAGGCATCCTTAAAATTAGGTTATCATCAACCCTAGAAGTCGATTTGACGAATTATCACTGTCTGTACCAATTTTCTTTTTGAAAAATATATTGAAAAAGTACTGAGGTATCACTTCTACCTAATCACTATTGTAAATGCGAAGAATTGTGGAGCTTGTCAAACTAATCAAATTACCTGATTATTATGCATGCCTCTATTCATTGTAACGCATTTAGTATAGAGCGTCCTATAAAGCAAATGCCCTAATTTATGCACTGTACCTACATATTTATTTAATATATGTTCAGTATCAGGATGATGTGCTGATTCATACCTCATATTAATCGTAATGTCTGGAGTGATTGTCTCTAGAATTGCAGTAATATTACATATCGTTGACAGGCATTGCAAAGCAGATCGTCCTTAATATGCATTTAAAAAAAGTTGCTTTAAAACATTTGTTGCAATTGTGGATCCAATCAGGCTAAGACATAGATTAGATTATCGCTTAGATTCATAACAAACTAATTACGCATCAGGAGCTTGTGTAGGATTGCATAATTTCAAAATAATTAGTAATACGTTTACTGTATTCCACTTCAAATAAAACGGCTTCAAATATTGACAGTTATTTCGATGGACTGAAAAATTAAAGAATGTGACATGTAATCATTTATAAGAAACAAAAAATTCAATAGTTGATAAATCTTTTTTTTCAAAAAACGTTTGCCTTAAATTATTGATTACAAATATTTATACACTTATTTTTATTGAAACAAAGATTTTCTTTTATTTAGAAAATTAACGCTTATGTGCAATCAGGCAGGATAATTTTAGTTTTTATTAGACTTCTGTTTAGGTAAACTTCTGCTTCATTTTTTTTTTTTTTTTGCAATGACAAGATGAGTTAGCACCCGTCAAACAGATATAACATGTATCAAAAGCTTGTAAAAATAAAAGAATAGTTATATAAGCAACGTTTGTATAATAATTAATTATGGAAAAGGAAATTCAAGATTTCAAAACTCAGATTAAATTAATTTTCATTTTTTACGCCACTGTTCTAATTATGTAAAGATTATTTTTAAATTAATTTTCAACCGCTTTCCCTTGAAGACATTAATCAGATTCTTATATAGAGAGAAAATAAAAGAAAAGAAGTCCAAAATAACTCTTGAATGGAATATTTGTTGCCATAATATATGAAATTCATTTCTAATTGTGCATGTTGTTTTCAACAATTTCAATTTTGTATACAGATTTCTAATGAAACAAATGAGGAAACATCCAGAAAAAATGCTTCATGGTATATAAAAAGGATAGAGACATTATTCTTGATTTATTGGATCTATTTCTAATTTATTAAATACAAATTTTGCCAAAGGTTTAGTATATGCCAATTGTCGGCAAACTCATTAGTCCACAGAGCCAATTATTAACAGTACAACGACTGAAATTTCTTTTGAGGGCCACATTTTTAAAACTTAAATTATATATTGTTATTTAATTATTGTTTAATTAATTTAATACTGTTATTTACTTAATAAGGGTCTCTTACACAGGCTTTTACTAAGAACATCCTCGATCTGCTCAACGCACGTTCGCTGAGGTCGACCCACTTCCATCTCTCCCATCCACACTCTTCTTGTATACTCATTTAGTGTATCTTCTTTCGTTCATCTTCTTTGTTTGTTCAAATTCTCTTAACATACTTTTCTCAATTCTCAGCACGACATCTTTTTTCACGCCACAGCACTCCCTAAAATTTGCTTAATACTTCAATTTTTTTAGTTAAACTATATAGGTATATCGAATAAAACTTCATGTTAATAACGATACTATTTATTGATAAAATAAAATTGTAAGGTATCCAAAAACTTAAATTATAATGATGACGAACAAATACCAATGGGAATAATGACCTTGCATCCCCTTGAAAAGTCATTGTAACTCGGGTTTGTATGCTGTTGTTTTTAATTTCATGCATGATTCCAAGTTCTCAAATTGCTCTTGATAAGGTTCATGCTTGGAAATGGTTGTTCGTCTGAATAGGTTGTTGAAACGGATAACAAAAGAATAGCAAAAGAAAAAAAAATTTCAGCTGATTATATGAGTCAGGAATTCTATATGAACTAAGTGTGTTTCTTCTATGTGAACTAACAAGCGTGAGCTTTGAACTAAGCTCACACTTGTTTTTTATCAGCGCAAAGACGTACAATTTCCGAGCACCATAATTCTTTGTTTTGTAAATCCAGCAAATGGATTTCAAAGTTGCCATTATCAATATTAAAAGGATAAAATTTTGATTCTGTCACAGTAGGAGGTTTTTAACAAAGGCTAATGTCGCTTTGTTGTTTCGGAATCACTGAAACCTTCCAAGAAAAACTTCTCTCATATTTAAAACTTTTGTTTTGAAATAATAAATGGCAGCATCAGAATTATTTTCTTGGCAATATTTCAACAGGTTTGGAAATTGAATTAAAGTTTCTCTTTCATATACTATATGCAATTATTTGCATTTTAGATAGAACGAAATTCAAATGGGAAATTTGGCTGATGCTTGTGCATACGTAAACTTTTAAAATAGTTTGGTCATGAGCGTGAAAGTTGAGTACGAATGCATCAATTTTCATCTTTCTATTATGGAATAAACATGGTTTCTTCACAAACAATATACACAAAAAAGCCATATGTATTTGTTTTCTCTAATTAGAAGGAATTGCATCAGCCACATTTATTTGGAGGTTAGGTTTTTTTATTGTTTAGTGGCACAAGAGCCATTCTTTGGCTATATTGTCCATTTGAGGGTTTTCTTTACAATAACGCTGTAGTTTTTTACATTGAAGATCATTTTCTAGATATATACTAGATGCATATATGCTAGATATATGCATTTTTTTCATTCTGCTACAGAATAAGCATAGTCGCACCGATACCAGTATGCACGAAGAAGAAACGGCAAGCCATCATTGGTTTCCTCTGATTAGATGTATTGAAAGAAAAAGAGCAACGATTAAAATTACATCGATGGATCGGCGATCATTATATTTCTATGGTACAGGACGCTCAAGACGCAATGTATCAATGATCAGCTGCCCAATCCTTTTGGATTACTGGTTAAAATGTACCAAAAGATAGTTTTTGAGAAATGTCGTCTTTATTGACCTTCTAGCTTTGCTTCCCAAGTGTACAAATATAGGTTGTGAAGAATTTTTGATTTACCTTCTTTCGAGAATATGTGTCAGGAAAAAAACTGCAAATGCTTCGAAGAAGTTTAGTTAATTTTCATTTATATTAATCTGATAATTTTTTCCAATTAATTTGTGTTTTCTCTATCTCTTAGAAAGTAATTTCAATTCAAAAGCAACTGCTACATTTAATCTGTGAATAACGTCATTTATCTGAAGTCTGCTTTAAATCCCTTTGTTTTGTGGTAACTAAATTTAATTCCATTATCTGTAAGTGATAAAACTTATCATAAGGAATGAAAATTCACCTTTTGTTATTTAATTGAAACTTGTTACCAGTTATTTGTTAAATCCCAAATTAACTATCCCGTTGTTAAAACGGGACTTAGTTAATTTTTGTAGGCGAGATATAATATAAAATATGTCTGGGAGATGCGAAATGCAGTTTCCATAAATTCTAACTCATTGAATTATTATGGCTGGGATCACATTTCTTTCCAAAAGATTTAGTTTTAAGTGCCTTTGGTTTAATTTGGATTGTAGCTGAATCTTGAAATCAAAAGTTGTTAAATCAGACTATGTCTCAAAGATTTTAACGCTACGGAGTGATAATTTAATAAGTTTGATTTTACGATGACCATTTATGAGAGATATTAGCGTATCGTAAAAAGAATAGCATAAATGTATAATACAGATTTATTTAAAATTTAATAAAACTGGTAGAAATGAAATGTAGCTCATAAAATCATTAACTTTTACATCCTCGATTTATGAAAATCTTGTAAAACTAGTGGGGTTTTAATTCTCATCAATTCATTATTTCTATATTCTTGCGCACTAGTCTAGTAATTTAATGTGTTTTTTAAAACAATTTCAGAGTTTTTTTTTCATTTTCAGGTACCTTATTTTGTGCTATTATAAAGAAAACCTTAAGACTGAGCATTGTGTTGTAAGCTAATTCTGTTTTTTTAGGGTGGAGAGAAACTGCATCATATCAATCCGTGAATAGATCAATTATCGAGGTGTTAAATCGGAAAAAAATAATAATGGCTCTTTTTTATTGTTTTAATTACTTTGGTTCAACTTCAGTATGACTGTCTTAAATTTTCCTCATCCAGGCTGCTAGGTATAAAAAAGAGAAGAGAAACGGGATGTTTTAAAAAAAATTTCTAGATAATTCGAAAATAAAAAAATCAATCTTAAAAATCGGTTGAAATAAAGATGTAGGGCATAAAACTCTGCATGAAATAAATTTTATCCTTATATATTCTACTGCCAATCCTACTGCTATTTATACTTTACTACTATAATAAATAAATATCCCAAATGAAGTTAAAATGTTCTTTAAATAAAAATTCTTTTCAAAATTATTTATTTTTATATGCATATATATGTTGTTAACACCAATACCATTGTGCTAGTGTGTGAAGATTGAAGAAACTGTTTCAGTTAAGTTTGTTTTCTATTTAATCGATCACAATTCCAAATTTTGAGATCCATAATCAAAGTAACATTCAGATTGCTTCAAAACGGAGTATTAATATCACTAAAGTGACAGAGGCTAAAAATCATCAAATTTGTTATTGCTTTTTAACTTGAATTTAAACAAGTTCTAAAAAAATGTTTAAAGCCAATTCCTCCTTTTGCAAGAATTGAACTCGCATTCTTCACATTCACGTGACAAATACTGAAATCCTTGCATTTTACCGATTGAGCTACTGCCTGTGGATTTCAATTCTCATTGCAAACTGCTAAAACTCTATTTAAAGTATTAAAAATTAATTAAATTTAATAATTAATGAATATTAATATTTGAAAAAACTGTATTAATATCAAGTGTCATTCACTAAAAGTTTTAAAAAGTGTATTTGAACTTGAGCAGATGAATAAAAAGTATTTTATTAACGATTGAAAATTTGAAAAAGATATATAAATATATATAGGGGAAGTGTGAACTAATAGTAGGAATTGAAAAAAGAGAAAAATACGATATTGAAAGTTTGATCATACCAAGTATTAAAACTGCTTATTAAGCATGTACAAAATAAGTCAATACAAATATAAGAGAGTCAATATATAAGAGAGCAAGTTATATATTGTACAAGGTTATTGATATTTTATAGTAAATAACTGAAAGAAATAAACTTGATTTCGTGAAACTATGCTAAAAATAAACTAATCCTTTTATAGTAAATTGAAAACGATTTATAATAGGAATTTGTTATAGGGATGGATCCTCTATCAATCCTTATTACATAGCACTAAGATAAAATTAGTTTCTAAATAGTCATAAAATGCAGCAATTAACTTAAGATAAACCAACCTATTAAAATATTACACTTGTACTGCTGAGTGTTTGAAAAATTAGTTAATTTAACTCAATTATTAGTTAAGAATGAACTGAAAAATTCTGAATCCGAACAAAAATAATCTAAAAGTATCATTATCTTCAAAACTATTCCTTATCAATCAATAAATTCAGAATCTTCTAATAAGAAATAGGGGAAATTTGTTAATCGTTGACAATATTTTTTTGAAAAATACCAGTTAAAAGGTAAATATTATTAACTTTTAATTCTATGGGCGTAACTTATTTATCAGTTAATCGCTTAATTTTTCCTGTTTCAATTCATTACATGAGGCATAGAAAATTTCAGATAAATTAATTAAGATTTCAAAATAATTGAGATAATGAGTTCTGAAATAGATTTAAAACCTAAAAAGTAAAAAATAAAGAAACTTTTGAAAAACACCTTTAATTAAACTATACAGCTTTGTGTTAGACTATAAAAGTAGAAACTAAACTAGAACACCTAACACCAAAAGAAGACTAAACACCTTTGTGTTAGACTATAAAGGTAGAAAATAGTAACTTTTCTCAAAAATCAGGAGGTCAAAGCAAAATTCGTAAAAGGCCAAAATTCTATTAAAATACGACAAGAAAATTAATCTACACTAAATATGAAAACTTAAACTCTTTATATTCATCAAAAACTGAGTGGGTTATGAATCATATTAAAATTCCAATTTACCTAAAGTGATTACATCAATGTTTCCCAAACTTACAATTTTTTTTTTAGCCACAATATATTCAATAAAATATTATTTTCTATATTTTAGTGCAATGACAAAAGCGTGTTTTTTAGAAACTTTCTTTTTATTTTTATTATTCAACGATATTCTTCTGCTTATTGTTAAAGCAAAATGGAGTCAAAGATCGCTTTGAACAAAACAAGACGAAGAATACCTAATGCCTTTAACAAATTGAAAATACTTTATTTTTTCACATGATTAAGTGTTTTCTTCTTATCACAAAACCCAATCGTAATCTTTGTTGGTTTTGCCATTGTGCTGCCAGTAAACTGTTTGGTTTCTTTAATGCATCCCTTTGTGCAAATGGGACTATTGATTAACTTTTCAAGCACCACTTCATTTATTCTTTAGTGCTTATTGCCTCGCTGTTTTTCTTTCATGTCAGAGACCTTTTCTCTTTTCAACTTTATCGATGCCTTTACGCTCCTTCACAAAGATTCGCCGCACTTCAAACATACCACTCTGGTAGCAATCTATTTGTTTTCGGATAACTTTTTCGAGTTACGATCAATTTTTTACAAGATAAAAGGCCTTATTCTTTTTTACGGTAATATCAGAAGTGTATAATTTAACCTCCCGAAAGAAGCGAAAACATCTTTCATGACGCATAATTAAAATACTCCAGATAGAAAAGCAAGCGCTTATTAAATCCTGAAAATGCTTTCAAGGGAAAGAGAAAAAAGTCATTTAGAAATCCAGTTAAAACCTCCAGCAGTAGCTTTTAGTTTCAGAAACATTAGTATAAAGCACGATGACAACCATCTTCTTTCCCCATCGCTGGTTTTGAAACATTGACAAGATCTTCACTTTGAGAGTAGAATTAAAACGCTTTAATTAGAACGTTATAAGTTCAGAGAAGGCACGTTTTTTCTTTGTCTATAAGTTTGTTTATTTAGAGATTAAAGTATAGCAATAAAGTTGTCAATTACATAATTGGGAAGTAGAAAATAAGCTTTTATTTCTTTTGTAATGAAGGAATTCTTTGAATAATGTTTGGTTTGGGTGAATTGGAAAGAACCGGACCTGTGTTTCTTAATTAAGTGTGTGGTAACGTGGAGTATAAAAATGAAAAGAAATATCAAAATAAAACTAAGATAAATTAGTTTGTTATACGGTTTCAAATCAATTTATTAATGTAATACATTTCCTTCTAAATATTACAATGTGTTTTAAAAAAAATTCAAGTTTTTATATATTTCTTGAAATATTTATAAAAATTTAAAATTAATTAATTAATATATATATATATATAAATAAAAAAATTAATAAATATATATATATATATATATATATATTTATATATATATATATATATATATATATATAAAATTCAGATTCGTGACCTGTAGCACTGGCAGTTATAATTACTATACGGGTAAACATTTCTTTAAATACTTAAAAATTATCCTGGACAAAATAAAAGATGAAGACAACTTTATTATTTCTAGTAACAAAGAAGTTCTGGATTTTCTTAAAGATAACAACATTAATAAACTTAATACTTTTGATTTCGAAAATTTATACACTAATCTACCTCATGAAAAATTAATAAAAGTCTGCACTTTTATCTATGACTGCACTTTTATCTATCCAATTCCACTGTCTCTACTTAATTAATTCAAAAGAAGCTTTCTTAAATTACTGACTCAGCTAAAATAACTTTCCCACACTCCGTGTGAAGAGGCAAAATACCGCTGAATCGACAAAACGCCGATATTTTCACACGCTCGGCGTGAAGGGGTAAAAAACTGTCCAGTAAGCACATTCTTTTTAAAAGATTCCTGTGTTTCCCTTACATGTGATTGACATGCGTCAGAAATCCCTATCAGAATCTTATTAATATATTAGCACTATGAAGAAATGTTTTCCCTATCAAAATCATAGGTTATATAAGACCAGGGATAAAATGTCCAAGAGCTTTTTCCTCATTCCTGTCTGTGTCGTTCTGTGTGCTCATCGCTTGTACATATGCCTGCTTCTTAAAAATGAAATAAAACGACGTCACGAAATAGCAAGTCTCTTCACTGTCTTCAAACTGCATTTTGCTTTACAACAAATAATGTTACACACACACACACACACACACACACACATATATATATATATAGTAACTTAAATTATATCATATTCTTAAAATTATGCTTACCCATCTGTATGCACGCATGATTACACAAAAATGGGACAATCTATATAAATAAAATTTGATTTTAGAGCTTTACTGTAAAACTCTAGAATTATATCTAATTTTGAAGGAATTTCTTAAAGAAATAATTAAGCCTTTCTGTTTACCTTTTTAGATGTGAAGAGGATGATTAAAGAAATAAGAAAAATAAGCTGGATGGTTAAAATTTTACACAGCTTTATCATCAGATATTTATATCGACATATAATTGAGTAATTAACCTGTAAATTCATAGACTGTATATCTGACTGTCTCTTCAGGATATATGGGAATGCCAGCAGTTAAAAACAATGCAAAAATTGGATTGTAAATGAGCCTATCAGCTAGTCACAATAATCCCTGTTTCAATGAGCCAAACAGCTAGTCACAATACGGCTTAGCTCTGTGGTAATAAAGTGACAGGCTGTAATTTTAACTATAAGGGTGTTTCATTTATGAAGAAACACGAGGATGTTAAAGAAGGGACCTTGCAATTGTGAACTTAGCACAAAAACGAAAACAACATTTGAGCTGGGAGACCGTTCTTCGAAATCTGCACCAGGTCCACAAATATGATGGATTTTTGTCGGAATCAAGCTTAGAATCGGGTTACAATGATATGTGAATATATTCACTTTCCTTCACTTTTATTTTACTAAATTTTTCCTCGATTCATCTTTGGTTTAGTTTAGTTTAGTTACATTAACGTCCTGTTTCGAAGCAACACTAAGGCTATTTTGGGATGGACCTCGTAATTTAGAACCTCGATTAGATGACGTGGCACTCCCCTCTCCACACCACACCATAGGGAAGACGCTTGGTCCGGACGCTTTAACGTGCATCAGTCCCGCTCACATGACGGTTCTTCGGTGGAACGCCCCAGTTCCGAAGCCTAGCCCTTACCACCAGGCAACCGCGGCCCTGATTCATCTTTGGAGTAACATGTCGAAAATCTGGTTCTTGCGATATAAAAAAGAAGTAATCAAAGTTTATTTTCCTTTATTGAAGGTAAATTCGCAAGAATCAAAGGATTACAAATTTTTGATATTTAATTTAATAACTTGTACAATAGATTGATATCTACTGTAGGTCAGGAAGGACTGGATACTTCAACAGTTTAAGTAGAAAAATTTCATGGCTCCTTGAAATCAAAAGTTTTGATTGACTGTAACTGCGAGTTCGGTGGATGAAAAAGGATTTGAATTTCCAATATTTTAATGACAAAAATTGCATAAATCCTTAAAAATATATGCCATGAATTGGCAGAAAAACAGATAACAGTTTGATGAAGCACTTATTTAACATGTTGATTCCCTGTATGAATGGTGGTGGATGTCCAAGTAGGCCAGACAAAGTAGCAGTCAGATCGATTAAAAAATTTTATTTTCTTAGTAACAAAATAAAAATGTTTGTAAAAAAATACATATTCTATGAAGGATATTAGATTAATATTAATGTTTATCAAGCCTAATTGAATTGATCATGTTTCTATATGTTTCCTTATAATCATTTGAAGAATGATAATAAGGAAAATATTTGTAATATTAACATCTAAAATTATTTCAATAATTAAACATCTCTTTCAATAATATTTTGTATAAATATGGCTATTGTATAATCTGGAGTCATAATTGATAAATAAAAACAAAAGCATACTAGCAAAATTGATAAAATTACAGATTTATACTTAAAATATCTACATGCTAAAAATATGCTGAGATATGAAATTAAATTGAGCACCTTATAGAAAAAGAGCCTCATACAGTATACAGCCTACTGTCGCAAATTGCCTAAATCCACAACTGTGCTTGAATGTCTTTATGAACAACAAATTAATTATAATAAAGGGCATTTCATTATTATTCATTTATATAAAACGCAAATTCAAATTCAAATTCTGGAAAAATATGATTAACTTATTCTTACAAAAATCTCATAATGCAGCAAAGAGAGAAACTTTTCTTATTTTTACTTAGCTATTTTACCTTAAAATTTTATATTCAAATTTACTTATTGTTATTTTCCATAAAACATTTAATAAGAAAAAAAATGATATCAATTTATAGAAACGACGGTCTGTTCTGTAGGCGTTTTCATAAATTACTCTTTATACGAAAGGATAATCAAATCAATATCATTTGGAAAATAGCTATGTGGATTTTGAATTCTAAGATAAGTATTATAAAAATAAAATTAAATCAAAATGTGAAATTTTATGCTGATTTATAACTGACAAAACATGTTTATTAAAATAATACAATGGAACTCGAATCTTTAGTTATTAAAGGGTTTAAAATTGTGTTATTAAAGTAATATAATTTATGCACCTGTAAACAGAGAGATAACAATGACTTTTGAAAACCAATATCTTCAAAATCTATGAAATCGTTTTTAAATTCATGCATTTTAGTTCAACAAAAGCATAGTGTGGATAACAAATGAATATTTTTTTTATACTTAACTTCAATCTTCATACTGATTTTTAAATTTCTGGATCATGCATTTTATATTTATAAAGACATGTTTTGAAGACTCCAGAAAAACAGAGTTTTTTAAGTGATTCATAGATTTAAATATCAAAAGGAAATATTTCTTTTCTGAATAATATACGAATTATTAAAATGCTTTATGTTAAGATATATTCATACAAGAGAATATGAATTTATAGTGGTTTACATTAATATACCGAATACTTTGAAAGATGCCAAAAAATTTTATAACGATATTAATTTATTATAGTTTTCACATCTTGTTCATGAAACGTGCAGCGTTTTGTTGAAAACATGATTTTTGTTTTCGTACCAATTTTATAAATAAGTACAAGGACAAAGACTTTCTTCCATTGCGTTTGTTGATGTGAAATATTATGGGAAATTCATATTGAAATAAGAATATTCATTAATTCCCATAATATAACCAATATATGTTATGGGAATTTCAATTTTCATCCCTTTTTGAATGTTTTTTTTGTTGTTATTAGTCAAAATGACTGTTTTTTCTTTTTTATAAGTTAAAGATGAAAGGAGTGAACGCGAGAGTATTCGACGGCAGTTGCTGTCGGAGGTGCAACCAAGAGGGTTTTCGAGTGTTTTAATTAAAGTTCATTTTATAGATTGTATAATTTAATCAATCGGAATAATTGTATTGGAATTACCTATGGATAAAACAAAGCTGGAATTTAAAGATAGAACCAGTCTTAAATGTTTAATCTTATAACTTTAAACGAGCAATTCTTGTATATAGAGTGGTGGCCAAAATTGTGGACACATTTGAAAATATTTATGTTTTCTAACTTTGTATGCTTATAGAAAATGTTACATTTCACAAAATGCAAACTCTTACATATCATTTTAAAGAGAATTTAATGCTGATTTCAATACAAAAAGCAAAATTCAAATATTTTCAATATAATAAAAATTATTCTTACTTTAATCTGAATAACAAACACAGTGACGAAGTGGAGTGTAATTTCTAACTTTCCTGGCGGATCACTGTTCTTTTTCTGGGAACAAAAAAATTTTAATAACTGTCTGAAGAAGATGACATCATGTTTAAAGTTCGAACAGGTCATAATTGTGCCTTTTTCTATAGAAGGAAGACTGTTTTTTATGTAAACAAATCACAAGTAAGAAATTTTGTTAAGCTTTTTAATATTTAGTAGGAATTGTTTTAAATATTTCTAATATTTAGTCATGAAGCAATGCCATCAAATAAAAGAATAGACTGGACACTCAGAAAGGGAACTAAGATTATTGTGTTACATGAATGTGATCTTTCCAATGCTGAAATTGCAAAATAAGTGGGTGGTTCAGTAACTATATATGGCGTCCGAGAGTTTTGTTTACGATATCTGGAGACAAATTCAATAAAAAACAAAGCGGGAAACGGCTGAAATGGTACACCACATCTGTTCATTGCAGAATAATAAAAAGACTATGTCTCCATGCTCGTCAGCGGCAACCAGAAGTGAATTGAATGATGCTGGGATTTATGTCAGTTCAAGAACAATCAGGAGATTATTAGATGTTAGACTAAGAGGTAGAATTCAACGAAAAAATGTACAGCAGTGTATAAAAAGATTACAGTGGACAAAAGAACACATTAATTGGCTAGATAATCAGTGGTAACAAGTTATACAGAGTGATGAACAAAGAAAGAAATGATGAAACAAAGAAATTGTTATTTGGTAGCGATGGCGAAAATAGATAAGACATAGGATAGGTGAAAAGCTACATCCTGACTGCATTCAGGCAACTATGAAGAACGCAGTTAGTGTAATGATTTGGTCTTGCATGTCTGCAGATGGTATTGGTCTCTTTCATGTTATCGATGGGGCATTAAATGCAAGAAAATACATTGACACTAATCTAGAGCCAAAACTTACATCTTCCATCAGTGATCTCTTTCCTAACAAGGCATCATTTATTTTTCAGCAGGATTCAACTCCTTGCCATACAGCAAAAATATCGGAAGTGTGATTTAGTACAAAGAGCAATGAATTGTTATCATGGCCGCGAAACCGTCCTAAACTTAAAGTTATTGAGAACTTATGGCACCGTTTGAAACCTCTTATAGATATGAAGCGTTCATCAAATAAAAGAGGATTAATTGAGTCTAAAATTGTTTCCTGGCATCAAGCAACAACAAAGAAAGAGCTTAAAACCATTGTCAGCGCAATGAAACATCAGTGTGAAGCTTTAATAAAAAATAAAAGCTATCTCACTGAGCACTGGTAACTCACTGCAGTCATCAACATCTAATGTATCTCGATAATTATTGACTCTCAACTTTTTTTGTATTGTAAATATTTGAATTTTGCTTGTGATATTGAAATCAGTATTAAATTATCTTTAAAATGATATGTAAGTGTTTCCATTTTGTGAAACGTTACATTTTCTATAAGCATACAAAGTTAGAAAACATTACAATTTTCAAAAGTGTCCACAATTTTGGCCACCACTGTATATATTTAAATTTATTTATTTCTTGTATCTCGGAAACGGCTCAAACGATTTGGATCAAATTTTATATTTAGATAAGTTTTGCTTTTTCTTTTTATTTATATAGGTGTCTTTCTTGAAAAAGTGCAATTTTACACATTTTTTTTATATAACTGCCATTAGAATAAGTATATTAAACTTTAGCGTCGAAGTGTGGGTCGTTCAGTGTGGTCAGAATAGCACGAATGACGAGGTGCTGGTTCTCGGTTCGAGTCGCGCTTTTAGCTGTTATTTTTTACTTATGTATTTATATAAGTGATTTTCCTGAAAAAACACGATTTTATACATACATACAAATCATTCTTTTATAACTAACTATTAGAGCCTTTTTCTATCTTCTCTCATGCTGACAATGTCATATAACGCCATCTTAGACCCGATTTCATCATTTTAAATCTGATTGCAAGTCCTGAAATATAAGTAATGATAGATAAATTGTAAAATGAATACTGTAATACAGCATATTGTTTCGAATAACATGTTAAAGTAAGTGCATTCATGATTTTTTTATTTAAATGACCAGTTCAAATGTAGGTAAGATTGGAAAATATTCATATGTAATCAGTAAGTGATTCGTATCTAAATATTTTCTCAGGGAAAAAAAACCCCAAGATTTTACAAATTAAAAAAACACTTGCTGTGATTCTCTATTTTCCACATATTTCATTTAAAAACGGCATCTGATGGAGAAATTTTGAATTAATTGTTTTTTTTTATTCGCTCAAACAAATTTCCATCTCTTCATTACGTTCTACACAAAATTTCATAATTTTCTGAGCAATTGCTCTGTTTGTAAACAACTTTTAAATGGGACCATTTTATTAAAGGCACCATGCATTTTAATTTATAACGGGTGTTTAAACACTATTTCTAATTTCAATTTTTTTATAATTTTGATTTTGGTATCTAATGCTTTTAAGATCTTTGCTTTACTTTCCTGATGTTTCATAGAAATTCTTTTCTTCATTTAATATTTTTCTGTACTTTTAATATATTGTTTCTTAACAAGCAACAACATCTATTTCAGTTTTCCAAATTTTACAAGAAGATAGGATTAAACTGTATATTTTGCTTCCAGTAATGGATATGAGGATTATTTTTCCTCTAAAACAGATATAGGGTATCATGTTCTTGTCAAATGAGAAAAAAAATCTCCACCATATTCGTTATTTGTTGAAAAAAATTCAGTTCTTTCTCTCTGTTTAAACATCGGGAAATGAGTGGTAATATTTATTAAATGATGACATTTCATGCGCAATTTTTTGAAATTCACTACCAGATGGCACCTCTAGTATAATCTAGTAATCTAGTATACTAATAAAATTAAACAATTTATCTATAATTCAGTACTGAAAATAATAAAATATTGCATTGTCTAAGGAACAAATAAAGGTATAGAATTTCAAAACTTTGACATACCAACTAAAAACTGCATTATGAAATTCCTACTTTATAAAAATAAAACAAAGCAAAATAGGAAAAGCATGTTTATTTGAAAATAAATCATATTTTTATGAATTCTATTGTTTTCATAAATTTGCATTATCTGATATATTTATAAATTCAAAGAACGTGTTTAATGTTGAAGTTATAAACACAACTTACATATTGTTTAAAAACATGACCTACATAATACATACATATTGCAAAACAGATTCTTTTCTATCTTTTGAGAGAACAAACGATAATTGTTTACCAATTTACTGACCCTTGATTCAAATGAATATCATTCATTACAAAACTGTGTGGACCAATGACTCTTGAGACTGCTTTTAAATAAGTTGACTATTCAAACTATGAAAGAGATAACATTGTAACTATTACCATGGCATCTTTTGAATGAATTAGGTTGTCTGCATATATGTGTTATTTGCGACAATTATGAATATATACTTTTGAAATATCCACGCGAATTGCATTTGGGTATTCTGGGAGAAGAGAATCTTTTATGCGTGTGGTGAGGAAGTGTTTCCATTCATTATATGAAATCTATTGTAAAATACAGTCAGAGGTATTAATAATAATATTCTGATACAAAACACCTATTTTTGTTGGAGATATACGCAGAAATCCTTTACAATTGTTATGTATATATGATACATATAAAATAATTTTAATATACATCTCAAGGGAAATATAGTCGAATACAGAGAATAAAGAGACATCGCATTTTATAGTATAATTTTTAGTGGGAACTATGCTTTAAGATTCATAGAATTTTTTAATGAATTAAAATAAGTTCATGAATGAAAATTTGCTTTGAAATATGACATCAAATTTATTTCAACTATTTATTAAAACTATGGTGCAGTAGTTAGCAATACACAATATAGAATCTATTCATGTTTGTCATATACGAAGAAAACAAATAACGGTATCTTAAAAAGTCGTATTTCAGCATTTTTGTCAGTTACGATTATTATATGGCAGTTTAAATAGTTCATAAAACAAACATTTGCTATAAATAATTAATGACAACCATAAAAAGTTGTTTGCTTAAATACTCTAATTTAAATGCTTGATTCATTTTAGACGTTACAGTTACTATTTTTATTTAAATCATTGTGATTCTATTAAATAATTAATACATTAGATCTAGTTAAAAGGAACTTAAATAAATTTTAACAGCAAAGATGAAATGGTTATGTATAGATGGCTATGTATTCCAAAAATGGAGAAAAGCACACAACAACAAAGATTTAAATTAGCTTATATTGTAAACGTTTTGCCAGTTTTTAGCAACAGTTATCCGTAATTGGAATCAACAATCATTATGCATTAGCATCCCGACAATAATAAGATTGTTCAACATGCGCAAAGGTTTATGGGGCTGATGGAAAATTATAATTGACATATACAGTGTCTTACAAAAGTGATGGGACACTTGGGCTTTACAAAAGGAAACTGTAATAAAATAAATAAATAAACATGTACAAAATTTTTATGGGTGTGTTTCATATTTAAAGTTAGTAACAATTATTACATAACATACATTTTGTCAAAATATTAAAATATTAATTTAATAAAAATACAATTGTTTAGAACGGAGCAAAAAATGATTCACATAAGTGATGGGACACTTACTTTTCCATCAAATATTTATCCAAAAATTTTACTTTTTAAAAGGTTTTAATATTTTGTTGGATTTACTTTTACTTTTAAAACATGATTTAATCTTCTTGGGATGGATTCGACCAATTTTTTTGTGATTTCTGGAGTGATTTTACTCCATTCTTCTGGAAGCACCGATTTTAATTGTTGTTTTGAAGAAATGGCGTGTTAGCGAATTCTTGATTCCAATTCTTGCCAAATATTTTCTATGGGATTTAAGTCTGGAGATTGTGGTGGTGTTTTTATTATTTCAGGACAGTTATACAGCAGCCAGAGTCTAACGTTCAAAGAAGTGTGCTTGGGGTCATTATCCTGGTAGAATTTAAAGTCGTTATGAAGGTTCAATTTTCGTGCTGAAGATTTCAAATTTTGCTTTAAAATGTCAATATACTTGTACTGATCCATTACACTCTCAATAAAAGCAAGATTACCAACTCCAGCGGACGACATACACCCCCATACCATAACTCCTCCTCCACCATTTTTTACTGTTGGCACCAAGTTCTGTTTGCGAAATTCTTCCCTGGGTTTTCTCCACACCAGGATTCTACCGTCAGAACCAAATATATTAAATTTACTCTCATCAGCAAATATAACTTTATTCCAGTAATCAGAATTATTATTTATGTTGGATTTTGCGAAAGCTAGTCTGAGTTTTCTATTCTTTTCACTTATGAAGAATTTTTTCCTGGCTACTCTACCGTGATATCCAGCAGATCGAATTACCCTTCTAATAGTCTCAGGATTAACAATTATTTCATATAATGTTTGTAAATCAGCAGCAACTTTAGAAGCACTCTTTTTTTAATATTTCGATCGATAATTCGCTTTATTCCATTGGATAGCTTTGATGGTCGGCCAAGTCTTCTATTATCCTGAATAATATGATTCTTTTTATATCATTTAATGATATTGAAAACTCTTGAATGACTCAAGTTAACTGTTTTAGCAGTTTTTTTAATAGATTTTCCACGTTCAATATGCAAATTAATAACTAATTTTCGAATTTCTGGCGAAGTTTCTTTTCGTTTAGCATTCATGGCTGCACAGAGCTAAAAAACACAAAAATTCCAAAACAAACTGGAGAGAAATACTGCAGACGATTTTATAAATTATTGCCAATTGCTTTTGAGTAAAAATAAAACCACCAAAAATATTTTTATTGCTTATTTCAGACGATTTTGTTGCATATCTAATGGTGTCCCATCACTTATGTGAGCTATTTTTTGCTCCGTTCTAAACAATTGTATTTTTATTAAATTAATATTTTAATATTTTGACAAAATGCATGATATGTAATAATTGTTACTGAATTTAAGTATGAAACACACCCACAAAACATTTGTACATGTTCTTTTAATTTATTTTATTACAGTTTCCTTTTGTAAAGCACAAGTGTCCCATCACTTTTGTGAGACACTGTATTTGCCTCCGGCAACGATTTAAAAAAATGGCTCAACAGATTTCTACTAATAGTGTGAAGCAAATGCTAGCATTATCTGAAAAAAATATCATTGGCAGTAGTTTTTACTTCAGGAATGATAAGTGGTTATGGGTTTTCAATACTATTTCCAAATAGGAACAAAATCTACTATTTTTTTTCTTTTTTAGATTGGTCACTATTCAATTCCCAATACTTTTTTAAAACCCAACTTCAAGCCTATTACCCTTATTAAATATAAAATCTACTTCGTTCGATAATAATAAATCTATTAATTATCTGTTACTTATTGTAATTGTTGCATGATAGTATGGATATTTGATATCAATTTGTATTGGACTGTCGGCATTATTCCTTACCATTTATGTTTTGTTCCATTTGAAACTTATATTTTGAAATAATACATAATTATTTATTGATGCAATTATATAATAGCATTTCACAGCATATTATAATCTATGTGAAGACATAGATAGAGGAGATAACAAGATGAGGTATAAGGAGATAACAAAATGCTAACAGAGAGAAAGTGAGAGAGAGAGTGCCTACTATATTGTCTGAAATATTTTCTTCGATTTAGGTATTTCAGCCTTACTCAGCTTTTATTGAGAAAATCATTTTGGAGAATGGACATTTTGTCATTAACAACGGTAAGAAGCATACACAAGGTGTTCGCTGCAAGTTTCTAGCTATTAAAGTTCTGTAAATACTTTCAGTTGGAGAAATACTTGAAAGTTACATTTTAGAATATTTGAGTCAATAAATGCATTCCCGATAAAACTACGAAGTCGAAATTTTAATACAGGCCTCCGGTTCTATCATTCTTTATTGCCGACACTCTAATTAATCATGCTAGAGTATGAAAATTTTCAGAGAATGCAAACCCGCAACATGAGAAACTTCTTTATTCCCCAGCTCTTAAATCTTCCTTCTTCTGTCAACTTTTTTGACTATGAAGAAAAATTTGCAAGTATTATCTAAAGTAGCTACCCTTTACATAAGATCCAATCTAGTAAAATAATTCATTGAATTAATCTATCGGCTGCTATTGAGACAGAAATGCTTGCATGACAGTAACTCGAGACATTCTACGTTAGTTCGAGAGTTCCAGAAGAACTTGCCGAAGTGATGCTCGTCAATCATCTATAAGCCAAACTTTGCTATAAAGGAGGAAACAGTCGAGAGCAAGTTTCCTGTCTTATGTTTTCCGTCCAACCCTGAGTTTAAGAGCTCTTTATATTTTGCACGCAATGCACCTTTTTTTTATGGGGAAAACACTATTTTTTCCATGAACAAAGTAAACTTCACTTCAAATCTGGGAGATTCGTGGTTGTGAGCACTAGCTTAAATGGTTTGCATAATGCTTCTATACTATCATTTTTATTTTTCCCCTCTTGTGTTAAAAGTATATGAAGAGAAAAAATTGAAATCGTGAAAAAAACCAAAAACTTCGACGTCGAGATTTTGATTTGTATACTTGTTGTAGATATTCCAGAATCTAAAAACCCCATTTATGAAATTACCTATGCCTTTTTTTCTCAAATATTTTGACTGTGACGTAGCGGATCCTAGTGTGTGTGTTTGCGTGTGCGTGCGTGCGTGTGTGTGTGTGTGTGTAAGCATAAGTTTGTTTGAAGCAGAATGCAGTTTCGAAGACAGAAAGTCTTATTGAAGTTTTAAAGTTCGCTTTATTTTCTCTCCCGGGAGGCAGGCAGACATGTTTATATACAAGCGGCGCTGACAAGCACATCCGCTCTCAGCAACAGATTAGTCAAGAAGTAGCATAAAAAGAGGGAGAAACAAATTATCCGTGTCATATACAGTTATGTTTTAATAGGAATTTCCATGGCATGTCAATCAAAAAGCAAGGGAAACACAGGGATCTTTTAGAAGAATTTGTCCCGGGAGAGAAAATAAAGCGAAGTTTGCGGTATTTTGTCCCTTCACGCAGAGCGTGTGAAAGTGTCGGCGTTTAGCCGATTCGGCAATTTTATAAAGCTTCCCTTGCATTGATTAAGTAGAGAAAGTGGAATTGGATGAAGAAATAAGAGAATGAAATTACTATGGGCTAAATTAAGATAAAGATTTGGAAATTAATTTGGATTAAATTAAGAGTTTAATATATATATATATATATAGTTTTTTTATATAATTTCTCCGATATTTTTGTTTAAGAGAGAAAAAAATCTAATATATTCTACTACTATTGAAAATATCGAAATTCCTAATAATAATTTAATCAAGAATAAAGTTGTAAATAAATATTTTCTTCTTTTTGAAAAAAAAATTCGGTGTACCATGGGAAGGGGGGGGGGCTTGTAAGGGTGTGAAAACATTTATAGCACTTTTTTAAAAGTGATAAAATTATTTAAAAAGTTGTAGCACATTTCTTAAACTGTTGGTTTTGAAAAGGTTTGAATCGTACAATTATAAACTTGCAGCATAATTAAAGAAAATACATTTTTAAAACTGTTCAAAAGAATAGTACAATCACCTAACGAATGCTAAAAAGCAAGATAAATAAAATCAATGTAAATTTTCATCACTGTTTTAGATGTGTATGAAACTTTGGACTAAATCTATCATTGGGTTAATTGTCATTCGGATTTGGGAATAACTTATAAATGTAACTAACTGGATGCATGATTTAAGTGCGTAATATTTACACTGCAATTATAGGATAGAAACACTATTTTTACCAAATAGTTGCAGAGAAATCCATAATATTTACTTGATTAATTTTAGTATAAGATTAAACTAAATGTAAATAAGCCATCTTGTTCACGTATACGAAAGTAAAGAGGAAAACACTTCCTTGCTTTTTTTGAAAGTCTTGATCGAATTCTTTAAAACTAATTTCTTTATTTCTGTTGATTAAATCTATTTACCCACGGGAAGGCATTCTTTATTTTTTTTTATTTTGCTCATTTTTAAAAACTTTCTTTTTTTAAAAAATTTTTCTTGCCTCATTAAGGGAATTTTTCAACCAATTTTTTCTTTACTTATGCTTGCGCTAAAATTGGCACAATTTTGTATTCTGGATATTTTAATATTTTCAGATGATTATCATTTAATCTTTTTATTTGAATTAAATTATAATGCCATTAAAGTGGCGCCATTTACAGAAAAAATGGAGAAAATCTGTTTGTAAGATTCCCTTATTTGTATTATAATGAACTGAAATATATTAAACATTAAATGTAAAAATAATAAAAAAAGTAATTTTAAAAAGCACAATTTTAATCATTTGAGGAACAAAAACATTAAGTAGAGAGGAGTTGAAAATAATACCATAAGAAATTCAGACTTTTGCATTAAAAAGGTCTAAACATTCATTAAAAATTTATGTCTTTTGAGCTTGATTCTACCCCCTATATACATACTTAAAGTTTTTATATTAGTCATTTATTCTTTCTTCAGCCATTGACCCTAAGAATTTCAATTTAAAAAATCAGTTTCTTCTTTCACTCTAATAAGAGCATATTTCTAAAAAGTCATTTTCTTTTTTCAAAGCACGTACCTTCGTTGAAATTATGGTCTTTTTGTAACCTCAATGAAAATAACACATTAAATATGTAAAATACGACTATTAAAAATATTTAATCGTTATATTTCTCTATCGCAATTTTAATATTTTTCTGTATTTTTCTGGAAAAAATGGCATCATGATTGTTGAATAGTTTGTAACTTTGAATAAATAACTGACGACAAGAATTATTTTTCTCATTATACTTGATAAAAATAAATTTTATGATAGTAATTTTAAAAGTTACAATTTTTAAATCGCACACAGTTGATGAAATATTAATGCATTTTAGAAGGAAAAAATGCAGAAATATAAAAAGACGCGTGAATTTAACTACTGTGTTATGACAATTTGTAGTAATAAATAGTTGTAGACGTGGTATTTTATAGTTTCGAAAACTCTAGAGAATTCAAGAATAACACGTAAATCAACCAACCAGACATACCAAGTTAAAAGTACTATAAGCACAATTGCTTCTTTTTTGATGTTAAACAGCGCAATAAATTCTGTAAGAAAGATTCAATGAAGCAGTTTTACTAGTAATGTATTGGATAA
>JAPMOR010036410.1:661389-737114 GCA_026543865.1 Argiope aurantia
ATCATTATAATGATACAAAGTATGTTATATGACAGTTTGTATCATTATAATTATACAAAGTATGCTATAAGATAATTTGTATCAGTTTAATGATTCGAAGAATTTTACAAGAAACCCTTAAAATAAACGAACTCGCGATGTAAAAATAGACGCCGACCTTTATTTCATCAAAAGCAAGGTTCTAATCTTCGTGAAAAATAGAGAACGAAGTTTGCAATTTAATATCATGAAGCACATCATTATCGACCATAATCATAAGACACCACATTAAGTAAAAACTAAATTAATCTGGCAAAAATGATATGAATATCTTATTCTTTTAATTTCGTTTCCATGTATTTCTTCGATTCTAAAAATACCTAACATTAACTTTAAAATGGGCATTCTTTTCTATTAATGACATATTCACAAATGGTTGAGAAGGAGATAGATTTAAGAAAAGAATTTAAGTAAAACAGCTTATTAGATGAAATTAATTTCACTTTTTAATTGTATTAGTTAATATTTAATTAAAAAATTATAACATTTCATTATAGGTTGAGAAAAGAAAATGGAATATCTAGATTTTTATTTTATCAAAAATTCGCCAGGAACTCTTCTTTTTATGAACTCTTTCTTTTCATATTAAGATATTTAGCTTATATTTTTTAAAAAAGCTTAAATTTTGATTGCAAAATTTAATTTAGCTTAATTTTAGCTTAAATTTTGATTGCAAAGATCATATAATGAGAAGAAAGTGTTAATTAATTAATTTTGAAGTCTTTTTAACTTAAGAAAAGATAACAATTCTAACTAAAATGATAAAATAATATAAAAATTAAATTTAAAGATTAATTTGTTGGTAAGTATATTTCGTTTTACCTTCGAAAATGTAAAGTAACTCCAAATTTTACCAAGCTCAAAAAAGAATATTTTTGTTTAATTCATTTATGGAATTTAATTACTTTTAATTAAATTTCCTTTATTAATTAAATCGTTTAAGTTTCATATATTTGTTTACCAATGCTTCGTTGATTTTTTAAAATATCATGTTTCACTTCACAAAGATTTTTATTTTAATTACGATAATGGCAAAACACGCTTTCAAAATTCTATATTTCTATACAAGCTTTATTTAAGTGGTTCTGTTTTCAAAATTTATTAAAACTGAAGAAAAAAATAAGAGCCTCAGGTGCGTGATTAATTTATTTAGCTGTTTTTTCATATGAAAAATAAAATTATCAAAGTTTCCAAAATAAGAAAGCAGAAAAGATATTTAAACCTCGTACATCCAAGTTTATGAAAAATCACGCAAAGAAATAATATCACAGCCCTTTATAAATTAAGTAGACAACAAAATATTTATCCGAAAATCACATGAAGTAAAATAAAGATTTGACAGATAAAAAAGGAAACGCAATTTTAAATCGAACACCATAAATCGATTTTAGATTTTTTTCTCTTTCTTGTGTACGAAATATAGATGAATTATTGTAATCGTCAAACAATTCAAGTTCGACATTTTGACGAATTTCCATATTTCAGACTTCCATGAATCCAAAAAATACACCTTTGACATTATGTCTGTCTATCTGCTAGTCTGTCCGTTTGTCTGTCAGTTTGTGAACACGGTAACTCAAAAATACCTTGTGCTGGACAGCTAAATTTGTATATGGAATTAAGAACAAATTTGCAAATGCCTATTAAATTTTGAACGAAATACATTCATCGGAAGTGCATCTGTGTGGCTATTTGAAGACAATGAACTCAACAACTACACAATGCAAAGAGCTAGGTTGATAAGATTTGGTACATCGGTTTAGTATCTAAAACATAGATAACAAATTTGGAATCAAATCCGTCAAACATTTGACTTTTTGTCAGTTTGTCCTTTCGGATGCATGCAAATGGAAAAACCTGAAAGAATAGCTTGAATCATTTAAATTCAGTAAGTCAACTTGTGATTACAGTTGTATTTTTATTCCAAATTTTGATGTCAATCGGCCCCAGCAAAAAAGCTCCAATTTCCCTACAGATTCAGCAAAAATGCGCATAGTTCTGAATTTCGTAAAAATCGTTCACCAAAGCCATACAAGGTACTCACAGCCTTACCTAAGATCCCCAATTTTATGGGGCAAAGGGATAAGGTCTTTATTGGAGAGTGTACGAGAAAGTTTCGGAGAGACCACTCTATCTGTTCCCCCCCCCCTTTAAAATGCAGAATACTTATAGTTATGGTGAAGGCATTGAGCTAGGGTTTAATATATATTTGCGCCTTCTGAAAAGTAAATAATGGACTGATTGGGCGTTATTTATGTATCACAATAAAGTTGAACAATATATTGCAACTCCAATGTTTAGTATTATAATAGAAAACTGCATTGGATATGAAATTCGATGCTCGTTTATTTGTTTAAACCTTAAATAATTACACCCTTATTGATGGATTCGAACTAAAATTGACACATGTGTTCCTTAGTACCTAAAATGATTGACTACGATATTAAATATTTCCTACGCCCTTCTATAATGGGTTAAATTGTTTTTCGTCCATAACTTCGGAACATATCATTGCACAAAATTATTTTTTTACACCATCTTTAAATTTAAACAAATAGCATTTCAGTAATAACAATTCCATCAGCATACAATTTTCCTTCCATTTTTTTTACATAATTAGTTCGAACAAAATCTTCCCTTCAAAAAAATTTCTTTTTCTTTCCTTTCCAAAATTATCTTCCCAAAAAACAAAATTCCCTTTTTTAATTGAAATTTTAAAATTATTTCTCTGTTTAATGATATTTATCACTTGCGGGATTTAACCAAAGTCAATTCGCTGTCTTCAAACATTTTCATTTTTGTTATGTTTAGTTAAAGTATGAATTTTAATATGCCTTTTCGGTAATTTACATTAGGTAATATCTTTCAAAATTTTATCTCTTATTTTAAGCTCTTTTTAAATTTTAATGTACCTAATTGACATATCATATATTTTTATTGTACTGATTTTTCACTTTAAGTTCATTGAAAAAATTTTTATTTTCACTAGAGAAATTCTTAAGTTTCGCCTATTTTATCCTACTAGCTTCAAAATCTTACTTTTTAAAATAAATCATTGGAAATTTTCCGTTAGCTTCTCTTTTACTAATTGCAAATCTTTGGCGTTTTATTAACTTCGTAGTGTCTAAAATTCTGGCGTTTTTTGTTATTATTAACCACTGCTGCCCTATCATGAAATTCAAAATCTGTTTTGGATATTTGATTTAATGCTATAAAAAATTTGAATAATAATGCTCTTGAAATAGAACAGATATGAACGGGGATCATAAAGCTGTATCAATAGAAAAATCATTTTACAAAAAATAAATAAATAAACGCAACTAAAATATTTCTATGTATGTCTATTTATATTCCAAATGTCATTTTTTAATGCAGATGCTACATTTTATCCATGGAAATAATTTGTTCGTAAATTACTTGAACTTGTAACTATACAATTCTTAGTAGCAATTTATTTTAAGACTCTTTGTGCTATTACATCAAATCAATCATCAACTAATACCTGAGATCAAAGAGATTTTAGCTTACCTCCATTTGGCATTAGTAATTTATTAAAACAAAATTTAATTTCTTAAAAAATAAGTATGAATCAAGACACTCAATGTTTCTCCAATGGCCACTTGAATATTTTTAAGTCCAATTAGTCTTTACATATTTGCGGGAAATTTGTGACTTTTATCTGAAATCTTTAGATTAGTATTTAATTACGGTTGGTTTGAAAACTTCTTAAAGAATTCAATATAACACGGAAGGTGGTTTCTCTGGAAGTTCCTCGCACACTCCCTTATAAATATGTAAACCCCCTTTCCTGAATAAAATTTGAAGCCTTCACCAAAGTCGTGAATTAGTTATTTTTAATTTCCAATTCCGGGACTGGAATTTCATAGTATAGTAAAGGAAACTGGTACTTGTGCATTAACTTCTTGCCATTGGCTAACAATAATTGCGAAAATTGATGAACAACTCTATTAGCAAGCGGTTGTTGGAGCTTTTTGGTGATTAATTGCCGTTATGTAGTTAATACACCAGAGACAATGGTTTAATTGAAATTTTCTCCCGTACTCTCCAATAAATTACCTATCTCACTTCTGCCTGCATAAAATTATGGACTTTGGTTAAGGTAGCTAATATCTGTCATGGCATTGGCAAACAATAGTTACGAAACATAGATATTTGGCCTGAATCTAACATTCTTGCTGAATCCATCGTGTGAATATGTATTCCCGGCGCCTTTTTTTTTTTGACTCAAATTACATGCTGAACTACAGATGTAGCCACAAGATAACATACCGAATTTCATCTATTTAAATCATTGCTTTTATTAGTTATAATACTTACATGCATGCGAAAAGTATCAAGTATAAAAAAAACAAGTATCAAACATTTGACAGATTTTATTTAAAATTTGATAAGAATCTACAAGTTTTTAATGTTAAATCTGTTAACCAAACTTTATCGGTGTAGTTCTTTACATTTTGTAATTATCGAGTTCATTTATACTCTTAAAGTTAGGGAATAAGACTTCCTCTGAATGAACTTCCTTCAAAATTTGAAAAAAAGTATATAAATTTAAAGTAAAGTCTATGTACCAAATTTCACTCGTTTAGCTTAAAGTGTTTTTGATTTACCATGATCACAGACAGACAAATAGACATAATGCAATTTTTTTTTAACTTAGGGTGGTTTGAAACGTGGAGATCCATCAAAATCCCTGTTTTGGTGATAACAATACTTTATCTATACCTCTACAATACTTTGTCTTTACTTTCATAGTACTTTCTTGTACAAGAAAGTAAAAATTGTTCGACGTAAAGGTATATGGTTTTTTTCTTTACCTACATATAGTAGAACATATATATGCAGGCGACACCGTGGACTCAACCTCTAGCATTCTATAAAATAATATTTAATTTCATCCTGTGCTAGACATGGCTACAATATACGTCAACGCTATTGCTTTGAAATGATGTATTGACCTAGTTATTACGCATTGGTTCATTTTCCATTGCGATAATTGTATCATTTGTTTTCGTGCGTTCCCAAAGTTCTCTCTCTCATTAATAATACACTACCACACTTCATTTTCTGCATTAGTTTCGTCAGTTTTAATTCATTCTCGGTGTAAAAGGGCAAACTAATTATTCACTTTCTATCATTAAAGCACTTCGGTTAACTATTTCTACAACTGCTCGAGGACTGCTTTATAGAAACTTAACATTTTGTTAGATCTAGTATATTTTTATAATACGATCCGTCGTCTATAAACAAATTTGGAATTCGAATAAATCTGGGATTTGTGAAACACTGAATAAAAATTATGTTCAATATTTACAAAATATTTAATTTCAAAATTGAGTTTCTGTTAGTTTTAAATCTACTTTTTAAAAACATTAGAATTTTTGCTTTTTAAAAGATTTTTAGGGACAATGAACTGCGCAAGAAATATTAATAAAAACCCATCTCAAAAATAGTCTTCCCCACCTGTGCAGTTCTCGCGAAGGAAATCAAAACCACAGGACCCAGACGGACGCTATAGATTTCTGATTCTACAATATTTGTTTATATGCTTGCTTATACATGTCATATAGATGTTCACAATGTAATTTATCATTTTTTTCCTTGTCAATTAGTAATCTCATTTCCCTGTAAGTTCAACCCATTGTCACCATCTGTTTAGGTATTCTTGTTCCCTTCATTTAATTAATACTTCGCAAAAATATTGAATACAGTCGTGTAGGATTTGACACCGATGGAATTCTCTCTGGAGATTCCTGGGTAGTTTGTCGTCTCTTTCTATCTTTTAACATCTTTTTCCCTTCAATCTTGTGCTCATCCAACTAGTTAGATAACTTAGTGTTATAGGCTCTGGGGGCGCATAATGTCATATTATAAGTTAGTGATGGCCTGCTGGTAAGGTTTAGATTCCGGGTCGGACAGTTCCAGTTTCGAAATTTGTTTATGTCGAAGAACAACTATGTAAGCGTGCCTGATGTACGCTAAATCCGTCAGAGCAAAATGTCTTTCACTTGGGGTGGCATCGGAGTTTGGAGATGGGGATGCCATCTCTGGTGTCGTTTGTGTTATCCTGTGTATCCAAAATACCCTTAGTGTTGCTTCAAAGCGGAGTTTTAATATAACTAAAATGAAGTATCTGTATCAGAAAATGTATAAAAGTTATCATATTATAATTTAAAGACTGCGTGAGAGTAAGACAAGGGTAATGTAACATTTAATAAAATTAACAAAAAAAAAGTAAGTATTTTGCCAGCAATAGCTAAGGTATGGGAAAAATGTTTTCTAACATTGCTTTTTAAATGCAGGAATCACAATATTCAGAACTTTTGTAAAATAGTTTCCATTCTAAAAAATTATTTCAAAGGCATGATACTCAACTTTCCACACACACACACGCAAGCGCGCGCACGCACGCACACGAGCCTCGAATTTTCCTTTTTCGTGGATTTTGAAATGATTCTGAATTCTTTCATATGATTCTAAAACACATTTTGTTTCAAAATCATAAGAAGATCTAATTTTCTGCTCTCTGATTTTTCTTTCTTTTGATGTATTTTTAACTGTTATTTAAGGAATGGGAATCTTGAAAGAACTACGTGGAATGTGCTGTGAAGAACTTATTATCGCGCTGGTTATCAGTTATTGAGATGCACATTCTGTCTGTCAGATTTCTATCAAATACAATTTAAGAACGCAGCCATATGGTCCCTCTTTTTCAGAAATACAATCGAAACACATTTATCTCTCTTTCAAAGGCACACACAACGATTGTTGTTGAGATTTATAATTTTTAGAGTGATTTTGACGGGAAAATTTAGTGAGAATTTTTTACAAATATTTGCATGCAAAATTGTAGGTTTTGAAGTTTGGTAAAGTTGGAACCCGAGATACGGGGACATTTCTAGAAAGTTTGATACCTCATTTTACCAGGCAATAAGAGGAGGACAAATGCTCGGAATTTGGTTTAATATTTTACGAAGCTATTGAATGTTGTGAGATCTCCAAAGTTTGCGTTTCATGCTTTTGTACAGTTGTATTTCATTTCGAGTTACTTAAGAATACTACTTCTGACATTTGAATTTGTGACTTTTGACTGTATATTAAAATATTTCCATTGAAGGCACTTGCCGAATCTTTTGTGCATCCATTCACAAGGGAAAGACGGTACATATTGCAACATTATTACACTGAATTATTATATTATCTACAATAACTTATTGCTCTCAAGAGAATTTCTCGTCTATATACTAACTTTATGTAACAATATTTTCTCTTCTTGTAGATTAATAGTTGCAACCCTCCTTGGATATATTTCTTTTTACTAAAAGAAATATCAATCTTTCAGAAATCTTATTCATTCTTCTACATAAGAAAGATATCCTCATATCTAAAGCTTCATCGTAAATAACTTTTATTAAGCACCGACCTTCTCGGACGACAGATAATACGAGTAAATCCTGTTTTTTGGTTCTTGTTTGATTCAACTTGGATTCCTTTTTCTCTTGTTCATGGTTCAGCTATTTTATTGAGCTCGATCTTTATGGAGAATTCAAGTTAACGAATCAATAGATTGAATTCATGAGGATGTTACTTTACTGAGATTTATAGATCGCAGTTGTTGTTTCTATAAAAAATGTATATTTTTTCTTTGATTTATCATTAAAATTTAGATGTTATCAGTTAAGCGCTCATTATTTGAACATCTTGGATTTTGAAATGCATCTCTGAGCAGAAATTTTCACAATTCATAAGAAAATTCTATTTTCTTGTAACCAAGAAATATTTCAAATCGTATTGAAAACATTTAATTTATCAAAATCCAACTACTGAACAAGTAATTTTTTAAAGTTTCTAAAAAGATACTAATTAGTTGAATGTCTTGAATTTAAAAATGATAATACTGAGCAGCAATTTATGCCATTTCTATAAAACTTTCGCCTTCTTAAAATGAAGTTATTAAAACACAATGAAAATGTCTCATTTATCAAAATTTGTGTATTGGCAATTATTAAGTTATTCAAGTTTCCATTAGGTACAATTATTTGAATACCTTTGACATTCAATCATAATTTTTAGAAGAAATTTATGCACTTCATAGGAAAATTCTGTTTTCTTCGATGAGTTTAAACAATTGATGAGCATTGCGGTCTTCTGTAAGTAGAAGACATGTATTGACCAGAGAGCTTGCATCGGAAGAATAAGGCCATGTCTTCGGGGTTCTGGCTTTGCAATTAACCATTATTATTGAAAAATTAGGATATAGGTGTGTACTTCAGTGATAAATTGTTTTCTGTGATCAGGCCGACTGTTGGAGGTTTTCAACGAATCGAAATATATACATTGTCCAGTTTCCTTGAAAAGCCTTAAAAGAAGGAAGGATTTCTTGGAAATCTACTACAGCTGTTATTTAGTTGACGCAATTTCACTTTAATTAATAAAATATGCCAGGCATTGCTTAATGGAGTAGGCTAAATTGGCTATGCCCAGAAAGCACGAAAAAAAAAATGCAGTTTTCCTATATTTAAAGAACATAAATATTTTAAAAAAAAAGACTACTTAGCTTACGTTTTAAACTACAGAAAAAATTTAGTTTAATTTTCCTCTGTCTTATTTTATTAATCTGTAAAAGTATCAGATTGAGAGACATCGATTTAGAAAAATTTTTAAGAAAAGAAATTTTTAAGAAAGAGATTTTTAAGAATTTGTGCATATAACTGAGAAAGGAGGATTAATAAAATATGTTTTTTCTCAAACGTTTAATCAAAAACGTCATTATTAATAGCATTTTCTTAATAAATCTTTTCTTGAACAAAATGTCTCCTTTTTTAAGATGTCAAGGGAAAAAAAGGACTGAGCGAAAAACTTCTTTTGAGAGAAACGGCCATAAGCATAAGAGAAGTACAGAACTTTTTGTAAAGTCAAATAATTTTTTTTTCTTTTCATTGTATTGTCTTGCTTTTGGTGCGGATATTTATTTTTCAAGTACTTTTATTCAATTCTATTTTGTTTCCTGTAAAGATGGAATTTCAGAAAAAAATTTCAATAAATTCCCAGTCAATCATAAAATACACAAAAGACAAAATATTAACCAAATGTTAGACATCTTTTTACTCTTGTGCATTAATTAAATGAAATTTTGTTTCCACATTAGTGGCTTCAACTCGTAAGGAGTTTGTGAAAAAATAAATCTTAATTTTAAAAAGCAGAAAAAGATTAAACTAAAAAAATTGCTGCTTAAGAAACTAATAAATTTGTTCTTCAAAAAGCTTTTAATTAATTATTTTTATTTGATGATAATAGTTTTGTTCCAAATTCCGTTGATACTTATCTTATTCTCTACTTTTTTGTAATACCTCTAAATATTTATAACCATATAAATTTTATAATTTAATTGCAATTATATTGATACTCATTGATTTTGTTTGGCAAACATTGACGAAAATATTTATTTTATTTCAAGAATTTTCCAATACGTTCAAACTTAATTTTCCAATTAATAATAAAATATTTTAAGTTCGAGTAAAGGATAGTACATTTGAATAAGTACTAGTAACAAATATATTGTTGATATAAATTTTTAGAATCAAGCTATATTTAACTTACATCCGCATATATAATTTCGAATCTAATGAGATATTAATTGCTTAGTTGTTGACTCTGAGATACCTTATCGAAAAATAGGTACTTATAAAATTCTCCATAATATAATCAATAATTGAATGCACACGCATAGTGGACTAGAATGTTAATTGAAGATATATTTATCAATTTAGTAGCATTAAATACGAAGGAAACACATTTGAAGTGTTGTGAAAATGATTTTCACAAAAGTTAAATTCTATCTGTACTTAAAGCGATACCAGTCATTAAATAATTACATTTCCAAAGCTATAATTATTGTATTTAAACTCCAATTTATTTGATTCCATCGTAGAATGTTGTACAGACCCAGTTTTATTTATAGAAGAAATCAATACCTTGCAAACAACAGACATGCTCTTCATTAGCAGTAGAATAACATCGCAAAGTTTGTTAAATCAGGTACCTTCACTTTTTTCATGCTTTCAAATACAATAATGTAATTAGTCTCCTGAGTAAAGTGTAAAACTCTTTGTTTTCCATTCTTAGAGACCTTTCAAATAAGTTAGGATACACTTCCGAGAATCCCCCAGGAATCAAAAAGGGCCTCATTAAAGGAAATCTTGCCTTGATTAAATATAACTAAGCAATTAAGAGAAATCTTTAACAAAATTTGAATCCAGAATTTTACGACTAATTGAAGAGTCTTTCCGTTTGATCAGGGAACGGGGACTGTTTCGGGAGACATATTTAAATTGGGTTGATTTGTTCGTGACCCAAGTGCGAGAATTTGTCATTTGAAACCTCAGAGTTTATATATAATTACTACGAAAAATCTGATCATTAAACGTAAATGATGTTTTTAAATTCATTAAAAACATTCGTCTGTAGCTGAATTAAGTAAAATAAATAATTCGCATGGAGATATCAAAATGGAAATTTAAATTTTCTCGGCAAATAGAAAAGATTTCCCGTTTAATCCCTATAAGTAGAATATTTTCTCTGACATTTACAGGAAGGGTAGAATTAACAAGAAGTTTTTGAAATAATCCAAGAAAATTACGGAAAACTAAACATTTGTGATTACATGACAATCTATGATAATAATGAAGAAAAATTGTACGTCCTGTAAATGAGCTGTATTTTCGTTTATACACCGAAGTTCCACAGAAAGTCTTTGAACACAGCGGCGATGGCTTTGTAACATCGCTACGAACATTTTAAATATTTTATGGAGTAGGGACTTTACTTGTATTACCAGATTGTTTTTGCTTTCCTTCTTAAACTCTCGTGGATACAGTGGCTAAGTGTTAAGTTTCGGTTTTTAGGCAGAAGAGTTCCAGACTCGAAACCTGATTTTACTAAAGATCTATCATGTATACTGCCTGGCATATGCTGACACTGTCGTCGTGAAAACGTTCATTCGCTGATGCAATGCAGAAGTTTGAAGTGTTAACAATTCACCAAGAAATAGATTATGTAAAAAGAAAACAGTTTTTTCAAAACTTGTTTCAATATGTTTCTGGCAACAGCTCTGTATATTCTATATTATTGATACGGTTTTTTAAACCTCATGATTTTAGAAGCGAAACGATGCTTATGAAACATTAAAATTATATATTAAATTTAAACTTAAACTTGTGTATTTTCTTTCAGATGAAGTTTAATTACAAGGTTCATTATGAAGACGAGAAATCATTTCAGTTTTTCTGTCATATGATTCAAAGTTGCCAGATCTATCCCTCAAAAAACGTTCAAAACGGATCTTAACATAACTGAACTAAGCTAGACTAAATTTCAAATCTCTTGTACGAAAATTAGCATTGGCGTTACATTATATAAGACAAGGGAATAGAATCATTTCAGAAAATTTTGAATCGTTTTTGGAAGTGCTGAAAATTAATAACTGATTTAACACTCCTCATAAAACGCAATGAAAAAAGGTGCTCTGAACTCCGCTACTGCATGACGCTGACTGAATTTATAATGCCCTGACAGATGTGAGATTGGAGAGCAGAATCTCTCCAATTGCACATCTGTCCCTCTCGCCGACCCATAATTGGTGCTATTCTAAAACATCTTATCGGCCTGTTTCATATTATAAAAATTGACTTAATTTTCTCTTTAAAGAGAGAATATGATATTTAGAATTTCAGAAATGTAAAGATAATAGCAATGAGAAACACGTTTATTAAATGTGAATAATAATTTCCATAGATGTTACAAGAAATAAGCACAGAGAATAAAAGATTTAAATGAATAAGTTTTTGGTTGCCTTCCTGAAGCAGAGAGTGATAAATTTTTGCCCTAATGACTTTTTCAATGTTACAAATTCACAGCTCTTAATATTAAAGTCAGAGATATAAATTTAAATGTCAGAAAATAAAGCGCAGCTCATTTTGATCTTGAGAGGAACTTATGCAGCTTGGAATTACTAATTTGTTAGATATCTTCCCAACCTACGACATCTTAAAAGGAACCATATAAAAAATGAAAATTTGTTGCTCGCGTTTCAGATATTTATATGTGATTGCAATGCGAAATTTATTTACTAAACGTAAATGGGAATTTTAAAATACATAAAAAGTATTGGTCTATACTTGATATAACCTTCCCTAAAGAGTTATTTACTGGATAAATTTTTAGATTAGAGAATTTCTTAATTTTTTTCTTTAATGTCTTTTTAAACCTTGTAAATTTTATTCCACTTAGAAAAGAATGCAAATTAAACATGTAGAGCCAAAAAACAAAGAATCCGTAGGAGATGTCGGAGGCTTAGAGTTGGTAATTTGCCAGATTCCTTCTAAGCTATAACCTCTTAAAAGTTATCCTCAGATGATCCTTTTTAAGAACGGAAAAGAGTTTCACGAGCAATTTTATTTACACTCTTTCATTTAATTTAACTACTTTCATGTTTGTAAATTTCATGACTGTAAAAGAAGAAATTTTGTAACCAAATTTTTTCTCTTTCTTGTGATAAAGATGTGAAGCTCTGTACAATAATGTTTAAGGTATCAGTATAATTGTTTTGATATTTTCAGAATTTATTTATTGATTGACTGCACGCTTAAATCCAATTTAATTTTTGATTCATCACATGAAAGTTGTTGTTTGGTAGGAATTTGAGACCAATATGTTATAATAAATATGAAATTTATTTACTAAAATCAATATAATTGATATGAAATAATAATAATAATAATGAAATATATTAAAAACAAAAAGTATTTTATGGGTTACATGGGTTAAGCATTTTTATGGGTTACGTAATTATAGACTGATTCAAATAAATTGCAGCATAATACTATAATTTAGATGTAAATAGCAAATACTTCTTTAAAAAATTATTTGAAAACTTTACATCTAAATAACTAATAAAACTATGTCACCATTAAATAATCAGAAATTATAAGTGTCGCACAGAGATTCGATCCTATTTCTGACTCACTCATAAATTCACATTTTCATAGAGAATCTCTAGTCTTGAATGAAAGCCATTTCATTTATAAGTCTATTCCTAATAACTAATCCATTTTTAAATTAATATTCCTATAGGTATTGAAATAATTAGATATTCCTTTGAATATTTTGGTCCAAAACGCAGTTAATTTTTATAGATATTTTACAGAGTAGATAGCATTCTGATTTTCTTCTGTCCATGAAACTAAACGAGCTGTTAGAATTCTAACTCTCGAATATCAATAAATCTATATACTCTAGTATCTTTATTGACACGGGTGGGCGTTCCTGCTACGCCTAAAACGAGTTTCTGCCAACTCACTCGCCCAATAATCAATCGACCCTTGCAGAAAATGATATGGAAATAGCAATGTATGGAATGGATTAGTTAAGCTCGAAAATTAATTTTCTCGATAGATATTCAAAGCTTCCCCATGAATCATATGATAAGGTAGATTATATTGCCAGTAAATTAAATTTTGCTTTATTGTAGAGTTTCTGAATAGGACTTCCGTTGACAAAGGATTAATCTGTAATTCAGTAATAAAAATAAAATATCATGACTATCTAGAAAAAAAGAAGATGAAAAATTTTCTCCAACAGCAATATTTTTTTAATCGATACTTAGAAATAACATTTACAAATAGAATTAAATAATTTGAAATAGAATTGTTATTTAAACATCACTTTTATAGAATAATGAATTCAAAGCTATAATAGGAAGAGTTCTAATTATATTCATATCTCTTGTGAAGTAACATCAGGCGATATTGGAGGACGGGTCTCATAACAGTAGTGAGATTTGGGGTAATCGCCAAAGTCGACATTTCCTGTCACACCAATAGGTAAGCATTTGACCCCGACGGATATAGAGTGCAGCAGTCTGTTTACTCGGTGGTTCTACAGTAGAATTAAATTAGAAGCCCTTTTGTCTCGAATTAAAGAACTTATCACCAGGCCATAGGCCTCTTTAATGAATAGTGATATAAGAGAGTCAGCAGAAATGACAGTATATAATAGAAAATAAAAAAAAGTATATAACAGAAAAATATAATAGACATATCAGTATATAATATAAATAGAAAATGCAGTATATATAGAAAAAAATATATAATAGAAATAAATACCAACTCTCGTTAATCAAGAAATATGCAGCTGAAGACTTAAAAATAACATTACTCAAAAAGATATGAATTTCACAAGAAGATGTCTCTGATACAAAAAATAACATTACCTAATAAAAGTAGCATTATTTCAAAAGAAATGAACCCAGCGGGAAAACGCATCATATGCCACAATTAAAACTTACAAACCAGCCAATTTTTTTTTTAATTCTTGAAAAGATTCAGAATAGAATAAACTTTTCATAATCATAGATTTTCCGCATTTATATTTCAGGAAATTGCCGATAATGCTTAAATTACACTTTTAATTTATATACAGAGTGTGTCATCAGATTCCATATAAATGGTAAAAGTGGAGAAAGGTCATTCCATTTCATTTTCATGAAGGTGAACAAATTGAAAAGAAATGCTGCTAACGAAAAAAAATAATGGACTGACATTATTTTTCTTACTGGACGTATTATCATCCTTCATATTGCATATATTTTGAATGCAACTTACTGAACGCAGGTAACTGATGGCACCAAGACAAAACTTATTACGAATTTTTATTTATTTCCATCTTTAAACTTGCAGACCTGCTTGAATTGGTGATAGATCTTGTCTTTTTAAATTTCTTGATAAGATTTGTCACGGTGCCATGGATGATATGCATGGCATAGTACGTTTTCCAGCCAATAGAATAATGTCATTTTTATTCAAGTGGTTTTCTCTCAAAAAATGAAAAATAGATTATCCATTTTCCTCATATATATCGAAACTTATAACTCGCCTTGTATTTTTCAGAATCAAATTTCAGGAAAGATTGCTACTTAAATTAATCCAATTCAAATAATTTTAAAGAAAATCTTTTGCCCATTTTCTCCTTATAGATTGAAATCTAGGTTAATCAGCAAACACATTTATTATCAACAAGCAATACGAATCATTTTAATTAAAAAAATATTGATTATAAATTTGCTTTTGTAGAGTAAATCGCATTGCAATGTTTTTAAATTTAAAATTTAGTGAAGATTGTTTTAAATTTCACAGAATATATATTCTATAATAGAAAAAATACAGGACATTTTTAATTAAAAATATTATTTTCCCACAAGTTATTAGCTTATTTAGAAAAATGTTTTAAAAGAGATGAAACATTATCAGCCATGGCATGAATGAGACTCTTTCTAAAAATTTCGCTTCTATTATTTGTGGCAATTTGTTAAAAGAACAAAAAAACTAATTTTCTTAATTAATTTCTGATTTAATTCCTGCCACAGAAACTAGATTTCTTTTTAATTTCAAGCATTTCAATAAAATTTTATAAAAATTGTAACCACCTTCAGTGTTTAAAATATTGACTCGTAATTAAGTAGCAACAGTTATTTCAATTTAGCTACTTATGAGAGCGACAAATTTCAATTAAAAGGAAACTCAAAACCTTCATCTCAACATTTGGAATTAAGTATTTTAATTGATTCATTGAATGTCATCATAACGTAGATTGCTTTAAGGCGAAAGGAATGATGCTACTTTAATTATTTAAGTCACTTATCAAACAGAATATCTGGATATTTCGTGTTTTTCTTATTTCTCTAACAAGATACATTATAAATCAAGAAATCGATCTCATTTCATATTCAATTAAATTCAGGTATAATCTGTGTTGAAAGTTGGCAATAATCAGAAAATATTAAGAAAAAATAATAAAAAAAGCTTCTTAGCATACATTTTTACAAGTGTGCTAAAAATAGCAAATAAATGTTTCTATAAAAATATGGAATTGAAAACAAAATCTTAAAAATAGAATGTGAAGATAGAAATTCTTAAAGAATACTGAGTGTTAATTACATTCATAATATATTTTGATTTTTAATGAATGTTTAGAGAAGGTCTTTCTTGTCTGTTCTTTTGTTCTAGATACAAAATATCGTACAAATTCAGTTTTCAGCTCTTATGATTACATGATTTTATTTTTTATCATTTTCTGATTTTCAATATGTAATATTTTTTTAATAATTCGTTATTATAAACATAACTATTTTAATAAACCGTTTTTTTTTTCAAATTCAGCCCAGATAGCGCCACTCATACGGAATCAAAATTAAATTAAATTAATTGATAAACTGATAATTTTGGTCAAGGTTTATGTAATAGGGCAAGACATTGTACTGAGAAAGGACTGATATATGGTCACAATTTCTCCCTCCATTTAGCATTTCAACTGTTCAGACCAGAAACATTAATCTCCGTACCAAGCAACAATCATCTTACTCATATCCTATCAGATCATCAAGAATGCTTATTATCAGACTTAACATATCTCACTTAATGCAACTAAATGCATGGCTCCTGGTTTTACATTTTTGATCTCAAATGGGAAAATACATATTTATTATCTTAATCATTAGTCTACTCAGTGTTTTAACCGCAGTACTGCATCTCTATATAAACTGCAGAGCAATTGGTGGTTTAAATTCATGACTATCCTAGCAATTTATTATGGCTTCATGACAAAAAACTCCAGTTTCATTTCTATCATTTCCATGCAAGCGATTTTTTTTTATCCATGCACGTTTGGGAATTATTGATTTTTAAATTTGTTCCGGATTTCTGATTCAGATGGTATCTATAAAAGGTTTAGAATACATTTTTGAACATTTCAAAATTTTCTTCTTTTATTTTTTGTGTTTCAACTCAGCTTTCAGTTTTGCAAATATTTTAGGTTGACACAAGAAATAATATTTCTGCGAATTCTCTTGATATATTCATGATACACAAATTGGACCAGAAGTATTTTAGCAGTTTTTGCAAACATTAAAAGTTAAATCAAAATTATGTTTTCTAAATATACTAAATATACTCTTCTAATACTAAATACTTTCAAAATATACTCTTCAGTGTATGCGCTTTAGATTACAATAATAATAATATTTTAATCTACGGGGAGGGGGGGGGTGCTAGAAATTTGCACAAAAGTGAAAGAATTTGAAATTTTTTGTCTGCATAATTGTTAATGTTGCAAATTTTCTTTCAACTACAATTTTAGTGTTTATGAAACTAATTTTATTATCAAAGTTTATTGTCAGACATAAGAACTAACATACATGAGGATTAATAATGGGAATTAACAATCACGTGAGTAACACATACTAATTTCACATGAGAACTAACAATGCTTTTGCTCTTCTCTGGAATTTCGACATGTAAAAGGTTTACACTAATGTTCTTTTAGTAATAAAAACTTTTCTCAATTACTTCTGAGTTTTGAAGAGATGAAAATTTTTGCGGCGAATCCTAGATCGGATGCAAATACTCAGGAATATAAACAGGAACAGAAATTGCTGTTGCAAATGTTGTATCAGCAACCATAAATGCGTAAGAGAGCAATAACGTATGCTCAGATTAATAAATTCACATTTTATATTAAGAGAAAAGTTGTTGCAGGTATCTTTTCAAATCTGGCAGGAGAGATCTTCCCGAAAAATCTCGCATCTCGCATAATATTTTAATAACAAAGAAAAAAATCTCTCTTAATATTTATTACTCTTAGTATTGTTAACCACAGGTCATTGGCGAACAATGGTTATGAAATAGCCTCTTAGAGTTAATATTTGGCAATTTATGGGTGGGATGCAATCAATACACAAGTACCAGGGAAACAAATGTGTATCTTGGATGTCTTTTTTCGGACCGATTAAAATGGTAATTTGACACAGAATTACAATTACAATCATAAAATCACATACCATATTCCAAATATTTAATTTTTGCTGTTATTGAGTAATCATGTTTATATGCTTATGAAAGGACAGGCAGACAGATGATTAATCCCTTGACGGATTTGGTTCCACATTTGATGCGTTTTTGAGCTTAAAATATTAAATATATGTATTAAATTATATCCATTTAGCTCTCTTCGAATTGTAGTTATCGTGTTGACCTATATTCGGACAGACGGCCAAACGGACTTGATCTGAATAACTGTTGCTGAAAATTTGACAGAAATCTACAAATTTCGTATAAAGATCACATACCAAATTTCATTCGTCTAGCTCAAAGCGTGTTTAAGTTATCTTGTTCACAGGCTGACATCATGTCAACAATGTGCATTTCGGATTCATGGAAATCTGAATCATTGAGAGTCGTCAAAATCGAGAGTTTGAAGCTTTTGATTACATTTTCTTTGTATATTTCGTATCCCAATGTGTAATATTACTTAGCACAGAAGCTTCAAATTTTCTGTATGGGCCAATATATGAACTATTATATTTTTCTGAAATGAAGTAACATATTCAGAAGATTCAGTACATATTCAGTATGTGCATAAAATTTGGTTACGATCAAGTTTATAGTTTTAGCACGGGAAGTATCTACGTGCATTCTTTTAATTTTGACCACCTTCCATTTTAGACTTTTTAAAAATAAATCAAAATTATATTACTGAAACAAACAAAATGTTGAGATTTATTCTAATATTATGAAACATTTTATTTCAAATGGTAACTCCTTAAACGATGGATTTCACATCATTTTTAAAAATAATATTTGCCTTGTTTGATAGATTCTTATTTCAGATATTTAGTCATAGCTAGAATTTGATAAACATTAAGCTGCTTTTAATGAGTTGCTCTCTGAAAGCATTTGGAATCTTCCTTTAAAAACGAATAATCTTCCTAATGATTTGTTTCCGATGCATCGCTTAATATGAAATTCCAATAAACTACCTAAAATATATTTAATCTTATGCATTTAAAATCTAAAATGTGATCGTATAATTTCCATTTGTTCTCTTTTTAACATTGTAATATTGATTTCTGAATGTATTTCTTCAGGAAAATATATAAAAATTTTATTATGTAGTTTGAAATCTCATCCTTATAGTCTTTGAAAATGTATTTATTAATATAAATTTGTTGAAATTTTGCTATGATATATCTTTTACTATCATTATACTAAATATAACACACCTACAAAAATTAAAGTTTCAAAGAAGCGAACAAAAAATGTAACAGTCGAGTGAATAAACAGCGGTTAAAAAATATAAGATTAAAAATCTCTTTTAATAAAATTGGTGGATGTGTGTCTGCTATTTGGCGCTCTTAAAGTCAGACTTTCGTATCTAGAATACCAAATCTGACTCACATATATTTTTGAAGACAGCGAACGATTTCTCAGAGAGTCTTTTTAAAAATTTTAGTGAATTTAAGGTTATGAAAAAATTTGGTGTTTTCTCCTTAAAAACATCTGAAAATATCTTTGCACAAAAATTATTTTTTTCATTTTGTTGTGATTCAAAAAGTAATTTTTTAATCATACCAATTCAGTTGCTACACGAATTTTTCTATAGATTTAGCAATTTTTTTAAAAAAAAGGTTTATCAGTATGAAATGAAAGTTGAAATGAAAATTTAAACCGAATCAATGTTTCATCAAATCTTTAAATTTCATGTTCTTTGGTGTTAAAAAAAAGATTAAAAAATTAACGTGAAATGTTTAATTGGTAAAACAGATTACTTTTTTAAGGGTGCCATTTTTAATACTGTGATATTTTATTTCTAAACTTCTCAATTTCTAAGAAAATTATTGTGGAATATATTTTGAGACAGTACCCTTTTTTAGTGTAAAAATTTTTTAAATATGTTGAACTAATGTTATTTCCTTAAATTTTTTCTACTTTTTTTTTAGTTTTAAAGTATTTTTGTTTTTTGAGTCTCAGTATAAATTCAGATGATTCTTTTTTATTTTTTATTTTGTAAAAAAGAAAAAAAAAGATTCAGATTCAAAATAAGAATTTAAAATTAGAAAAGACTCAAAGAATTAGATTGGAAGAAATAAATATCTGGATATGCAGAATGAAGAAGTGATTAGAAATTGGGTATTAGAAATTTAATATACAAAGGTTCTTTTAAACGCGATGATAACAAAAAGAAAATTTATTTAATGTGATTAATTCCGTAAATATTTGCGTTAAGCAAGAGAATTTATAACTGTTTTATTAATCATATTTTCTCCTTTTTCGTAACGCTTAATTTAATCAGAGTTGCTGCAGAATCAATGAAGTTGGAATAGAAAATGTATTGAATTTAAAAGATATAAACAAATTTTACATTACTGAGATATTTTTATGAATATGTCGTGGTGTAAATAAATACAAACGCAAATGCTATAAAATAATTGACATTGATATTGTGCATAAAAATTTATTTCTGTTTTTATCATATTGATTAGGAATAAAGGAACTGACTTAAAAAATCACTGAGCCTATGAATATAATTGAGATGAAAGTTTAAACATTGCTTAAAATAGCAGGCTCGATTCAAGAATTTAATCCTTTTGCCTGTCTTTTTCAACTTTTGTTATTTGAAGACTGAACGTGGTAAGCATGTAAATACCAAAAAATTCCAAACACCGGTTTTCATGGCAAAGTTTCAAATGAGCAATGCTTTATAATATAGTAAAAATGGTTAGTGGATCGCTATCTTCTCAATATTTGAAAAACGCTTGTAAAGAGGTTTGTCATGTAATATTTCTGACCTACACTTTCAACGTTCAGTAGTTTTAGCGCCAATATTTAACAATTATTTGGTTTTTGTTTTCCTAATATAGCCAAAGCCTTCCTAATATAGCCACGTTTAAGGTTACTTTGACAACCAAATTTTGTTTCATGCTACAAATATATAATGGAATCAAATTTTGCATTCAGTATAATGGAAGCAAATACAGTTTATGCCGCTAAATACTGTCGTGGTTAATATTATCATTCTCATTATATTATCGAAATCTCTGCTCCCGTACCGATGTATTCAAATGTACACAAAATATTTGTTTCATTTTATCCCTCCATGGTTCAATCGTTACAATTTTGAAGGAGATAATTGATCGATTCTTCATTTTCAACCAACGACTACCAAATGAATTCTGAGGAAATTTCTTGCTACATTTTTTGTAAAGAAACACCTCTTTTGTCTGGACTTGAGTGGTCTTGATTGGTTTAAATGATTGGTTTAAGATATCAGATATGGCTTGAAATATATTGTGCTTCATAAACTACTGTCGCATGAGAAGGAATTACGATAGCAAAATGGATAAACAAAACAAGCTTATTTGAGTTTTAAATAAATATAAAGCATAAAAGCTTACTGAAAAGGAGTCAACGCAACGCCGTAGCATAGTTAAAAATTTTACAATCTCTTCATTGTAAAATTTAGAAAATCATTAACTTTTTGTGAGTTAACGCCCAAATAGTAAGGGCTGATGATTCAAATGAGTACGAATGTGTTAAAGTGAACTTTCTAACGAAGGCAAGGATGAATCAAACACATTTAGAGACCCTGCACATCATTCAAAGGGGAAAAAATCACGCTATGCAAGTGAGCTGGTGAGAAATAATTGTCGATAAACCCTAATTGATGAATACTTTTGTTATTTCTGAAAACATTTAGTAGCCTTGATCGAAATATTTCTTTCTTTTCCTTTGTTATAATAAAAATATAGTTTATTTTATCCAATTCGTTTATTAATATCAATTGGTTAATGCTATCAAAATTTTTAATTACCGAAGGGATCACATTAAGTGGCAATTACTGCATATGTCATAAATGAAAGGGAAAGATGTTTAGAAAAATTTTGTTAATCCGGCAAAATAAAAAAATAGATAAACCATTTCTAACTACTAATTATTTACTTTATCAATATTCATTCGAGTTTTCTCACTTAAATTTCACTAAACTATTACTGACTGAAGCCCTTGGTTTTAAATTATACGAAAACAGTCCTGTTTGTAGAAAGCTACTTTAGCTTTTATTTTGATTTGACGGATAATTAACTTCATATAATTTGATTGATGCTTCTTCACAAGTTAAATATAAATGAGCCAAGTTCTAGCAAAGCATTCAGAAATTATGGATAAGACTATTTAGGAAAGAAGCCAAAACCAAGTTATCTTTTAGGGCACGTAGAATATTAGTGTCACGTATTTTTGAAATCAGGATGCCAATTATTGCACTTCAGTCACATTTTGTTATATGAATTCTAGAGGGAAATCTATTGTCACAGAACACTTCTCCCCAAAAGTAACTATTATGGTTATCATCATTAAACTAATAGATATTTTCTATACAGAATTTTAACGGTATACGAAAAAAAAGTCTCAACAGATTTTTCTTTAATCATCAAAATGTTTCAGCTATTTCTGAGCTGCAGATTTGAAAAATACACGTGTACAGAACTTTGATTGAATGACATAGCAAATGTTATAATGGAAATTGTGATCTTTTTAGATGTTTCAAAATAGAAACTTCATCTCTTTCCATTTTAACCTAATGTCTTATATAAACCAGTGGGAGTGGTATTTCTGAAACTTTCTCGCGTACCTTCCAATAAATATTTCACCCCCCTTCCTATGCATAAAATTAGGGATCTTGAATCTAGCAATTACACTGAATCTGTCGTTAGAATATATATATTTTATCCTTTTCTATAGATCGATTATCAAAACCTAAAACAAAGCTATAACTGAAGTCACAAGATAACATAACATATTTTATTCCTTTAAGTCAATGCGATTATGAGTTAATGCGTTAACATGCACACGAAAGTACAAACCGACAGACGGTTAAACTATTTGAAGGATTTAGTTCAAAATGTAATAAGTATCTACATTTTAAATGATAAACCTAGTCATCAAATTTTATCTTCTTAGCTCTGTACGTAGTTATGAGTTCACTTGTATTCGAACAGCGAGAAAGACAGATTTCCTGTAAATGGATTTAGTTTAAAATTTGATAGAAAATTACAAATTTTATCGTAATTCCATATACCAAATTTCAGCTGTCTAGCTCAAGAATTTTTGAGTTGTCACTCTCACAGATAGATAGACGTAATGTCAAAAACATTTTTTTCCCACCCAGTGAAGTCTGAATTGTGAAGATTCATCAAAATATCGAATTAGAATACTTGAATCGTTTTCGTGAAATTAAAAATATGCTTTAAGTAGCTGTCTTATATAAAATTCAAATTAGTTTTCCTTCTGAGCGAAATTTAAATACTGAAGATATCAATTTCAAGGGAGATTACTTTTAAACAAAATAAATGGTGCGAAATCTTCATGCTTTATTACATCATAGGACTTCTCTAGTAATTGTTTTAGTGAAAGGATGAAACATCTATTTTCTTTGAAAAAATCGCAAAATGATAATATGGTTCAGATTTCTAGATATTTAAAAGTTTTTCTTTCTTACTAAGAGGAAATATATTGGGAAGATGGCCTAGTTACACCGAATATTATGTAAATGAGATGTGCATAAAATTATTTCAACAATTTTGTCTTGTGATTTCTGTTAAAGTTGTTTCAGACGAATAAATTATTCGTCTTTAAAAAATCTTAAATCTTTTACGTCTCGTTTAAATAGATTTCTAATCAAAAAGAAGAAAAATATTTTTTTATATATCTTTTGTTTACTTATACCATCTAAGGAAAAAGAATTAAGCTTAAGATTAAAATGTCAGATTAAATCTAACATATTTCTCCAAAAGGAATATTTCTGTTAAAACAATCATTAATTTTCCGAAAAAAATATGATAAGCACAATAAAAAAATCTTGAATATTAATCTTATACATGAAATATTTTCTCTTCTTTTTGTTACGCACTTTAATTTGACTTGTTCATGTTTGTAAGGAAATATTTTTGTGATATGTTTGATAAAATCTTCCCATTGTGGGAGAGTTTTAAAACTTTGTACTCTTATGTTTTGACGAGGACAGCAAACTATTTTAATGTTTCAGAAATCAATTAGAATTTTTCTCTGAATTTAAATAATTTTTGATTTCATGTTGGTAACGCCATCTGGTGGGGATTAAGAATAAAAATTTATTTTAAGATTCTATAATATTTATAATAATGAATAAGAAATTAAAGATAAAAAATAGAAAATATTTAAACTGGAAATTTTTTGTGTGTGTTTTTCAAAACTGCTTTTGTTTTTTTTTTAAATACACAGTTTTCTGGAATAGCAAACGTTGCAATCCCAAATTTTACTTTAATAGTCATTTATTCAATATTCATTCACTTGTCATTCATTATTTCAATTCAATCATTTCGTGTTATAGATGAAATTATCAACATATATGTTAATTAGAATAAATACTTGACGTTCTTCAAAGTATACTCTTCACATAGTTCAATTAAACCTTTACAATGTTAAAGCATTAATTTGTTTTATTGCAGAGACTTTTCCACATATATCCTTCTCAATTCTTCACGGTCGCAGAGCAAAGCTGTTCTCCGACGTGGTAAGAGGATTAATAGATGCAGAGGAAAAAAATTGAAGCGAAGCTAGATGTAAGAGATCTTGCGGGAGAGAAGATGATATAATGAACCCGAAAATCTTCTTAAAGTATAATTAAGCAACTTCCTCTTGAATTGCAAGTTTCACAATCTCGCTATATTCATTAAAGTTGTTAATAATGCGATGAATGATTTTAATGAACTTAAAAGATATATTGACTTTTCATGACATTTCATGAGAAGAAATTGTATTTTTAGAAAATTACAAAAGACAATACTTAGAGAACATTTACCTATTCAAAGCAAATTTCAAGTATTCAAATCAATTCAATATATTTTAGTTAATTTGAGTTGTTGATTTAAAATTGCTTAAATTTCATGCTTGGATTTTTGAACATATTACAACTTTATTTTTAACTCCTTTCTCGAATTTCCTCTGTTTTATTTGCTGGATATCACTCTCAATTCAAAGAATAAGTAATGAATAATATACGAAGGCGAAGTTTCTAATTCTTCACTTGATTGTTACATGCCAACCCTTATATGTGGGTTTAAAAAATATCAGTGGTTATCTTCATATAAATTAGTAAAAGCAAGGGAGTCTCTAAAATTGAAATAAATTACTTACTTCCAAACGAGTTAAACACAATTTAACTTCCTTGATGAATCTAGAAAAACGGAACTGTGTTTTTGCGCTTGCAAACTGGATGCAAATGGTTAAGGTAGTGACATTTATTTGGGTTGGAGATACCATAGGTATTCACTAAGTTTTTCACATATTCTTGTAATCTCGACTAATAATATAAATGAATGTCTGTATATATGCGTATATTTGAATTCTATAGGTCAAGTCGTTTGATTAGTTTCCAAACTTGGCATACATTAAGTAAGTTTTTCCTAATATGCCAAACAAAAAAGGGGGATAGAAGAAACTAAGATATAATAAAATGCGTTCGTAACCTTGTCCAACATTGTACCTATAGATTATCCTTGTCCTATATCTTATAGGATTGCAAACTATAGCATACAAAATGAATAAGCAATCAATTGAGAAAAATGCCAATTAAAACATTTGGCAGACTTACATGTAATATAAGCATATATTTTGAAAGAGTAAGGAGAATCCTATAAAGTGATAACATTTTCATTAAGATACTTGGATTTGAAATAGAACCTTGGAGAAGTGCAGAATCGAATTTTTGCCAAAATCTTTAATATTGAATACCACAAATGTCGATTCCATCAGCTTTTGAATGAGCCTATAATAAACTATATGGGTGCTCTACTTAAAAAATAAAGATTTACTGATTGATTAAGGATTTATTATAATAAAGATGAATTATTTGGCATATTTATTCATGTTGAGTAGGTATCAGTATAAAGAGTGTTTTAATAATTTTAAAATCTTGCAGATAATCTTTTTTTTTTGTTATCTTAAAAACCAGATTTAATTTAAGCAAGGTCGTCTATTCTTAAACAGTGCAGCATTTCCCAGTGATAAACTGGATATATAAAGATATAGATACAAACTAGGAAATGCATAGCACAAAAGACAGAATGGGTAAGAGGGTGAAATTGTAAAGATTTACCAAAACTTGAAATTTAAAATTTTTTTCCTGAGAAAGCAATTAAAATCAAATTACACAAACTATTTAATTAAAATTTTTATCAACCATTCATCCTGCGAACCAATGGGTCGTCAAAGGCGATTAGAGATTCATAAAAATAATATTACATTCAAACAACTTCAGATTTTTCCTCGCCTTTAGTTAGTAATAGCCCTGAAGATCAAACCTTTTTTATATTTAAATCCATAGGACATGTTATTAGCGCATTTCCGCACCATACCAATGGGAAAACGTTTAGCCCAAGACGTCTGATTTAACACGCACCAGATAAAATAGGGGCAAACATTCAATTTTCGATCAATTAACCACAAGCAAACAAAACCGAGCCAAAGCTGGTTTTTACTAATTCATTCAAATTAATGTAGGCGGATTTTAAAAACTAATCATTTACCTAAACAAGCATATTATACAAATTACCCTTCCTAAGCTGATATTTTTGTAACTTTCTAATGCAGTCATAACAACTCGGGGTCATAGTCCCATATATGAAATCAGATAATCTCGTTTCGCTACCGGACATATTTGTATAAATTAAATGGCTTTACCATAATAAATTTGTACCAAAAGGCATGACCTTTCTCGAAACGGAAAAATAACAGGAATTTTTATGATTGTTCTTTTTGCTAGAGAGCAAACGATTTTTTTTCGTTATCTCTAGAAACGTTTTTCGTTCTTAACTTTTGATGTTTTCCCCCACCACTATTGCAAATGCATAAGCTTCCATTGACTGAGTTGCACGAAAGACTGAATGGGAATTCTTTCAAGCAGTTACCTGCTTAGACCTCAACTCTATTGTTGTCCTTTAAGTTTTATACACAAAAAATTCCCGAAACAAAAGTATTATTGAATTTATCCGATTTAAAAACTTCAAAATATTGTTCTACAACAAAAATATTGACAGCAATCACTGTTTTCTGTGGCAGTAAGATTCTCTTACACGAATTTTGAGATATTTCTGGACGGGTTTGTTCCTTTTTCTTTCTTGAAAAAGAATTTAGATTGTTGGGGGAGAATTTCTTTTTTCTTATTTTCTCATCTTTTTCCTTTTTAAGTTCGCTGTAGTTGCCCAGATTCTATCTAAAGAAAAAGAAAAGAATAATCCTTTTTCTTGTTTGAAACATTAGTTTTCTTTCCTTTTAATATCAGAATGCATTTATTTCAGAAAACATTGTATTATTTATGGTGGTGGTTTTTCGGAGATAATAATTTTCTGATGACCTTATTTTTGTTCCGTTAGGCAATTTGGAATTTTCTGGATGAATATTTTTTTTTTTAAAAAAAGAAAGAAATTTCTTCCTAGCAGAAGAATATGTTTCTTAGGCGTAGTTCCCAGACAGTTTCTACAACAAAGAAAAGATGTCTCGAGGGATAAAATTTAAATCAAGATTGCAAATCTCACCAGAAAAAACTTATTTTCAGAAATGAAATATGATATATTTTTCCTCGGATATATTAAACAGCCATCCTACACAACGCAAAAAGATGAGATAGTTGTTAGAATTTGTTCAAAAAACAACAAAAAAAGCTTTGAATACACGTTCGAAATTTGGAGCATTAAGTGCTTTTGTTCATACAATAAAATATATTGCAATGCTTATTCTTATTATTAGTATAAATTTTGGATTCCGGGAAAAGATTGAGAAATATTTTTCCAAGAAATGATATTAAATATGTTCTTTGATTTCATCGAAAAGGAAACAAATTTTTTTTCAGGAAAGATTTCGTTGATATTAAATTAAAATTTAATTAGTTCTAGATTAAAACTTAAAGAAATACTAGAAGAATTTTTAAATTTGACTTTTTCAATTTACAAAAAGTATTTATAGTTTAAAATGTCAAAAGAGGAAATGAAAATGATTGTGATTAAAACTAATGTAAGAAAATATTTTACAACTGCATTGCAGATTTATAAAGTTCTTGGAAAAATAATAGCTATTGAAATTTTTGACTTCTTTTTATATGGTGTATTATATTTTTTTCGAACGAAAGCTGTAACTCTAAACGTTTTTTAATTAAAAATTTTTGTCTTCTATTTCTCAAACAATAACATACACGATTTGAAGTGTAAGCTATAATATACACTATATAATTAAAACTATCCGAGTACTTACAAAAACTTCATCGAATTTCACTTTTCAAATTTCATCTGAAATTCTAGATGAAATGCAATTGAAATCTGACCATCTAAAGCAGGGATAGACATTAAGTCGATCGTGATCGATCGGTGGACCTCCAAGACATTTTGGGGTGACCGCCTTTACTAAGACCTAAGACGCGCACACTAAAAGAAACATATTTATATAATACCGACGAAAAATTTCAAAAATATTTCCGACAAGTTGTTTAAAAACGGGGATATATTAAACAAAAAGAAATATTAGTATGAAATAATGAAACTTCACTCCCAATTCGAGCGACATTTTCAAGAATTTACAAGACTAGAACCAATTGTTAAATTCGTATTTTACCCATTAGGCAATGTTGAAGTGGAAGAAATAATTGAAGATATAAATTACATATTCTGCTTATCACTTTAGGAAAACGAAATTTTTCTCTTCCAAAATGGCACAATTTTAAAAGGGCATAGTTCAGAGCGTAAGAATAACTTTTGGAATTTAATGGGTGAAGTAATGTATCTTAAATTTAGAAAAGTTGCATATCGTTTAACATCGTTCTTTGGTTCTATCTACCTGTGTGAATTTGTATTTTCATCAATGAATATAATTAAGACAACATATCATTCCCTCCCACAGATGACTACTTAGAATCTAGTCCAAGATAAGCAGTTAGTAATTATTCACCACGATATTGGACAGTAGGCAGACTAAGTCTTCTGCTAACTATAACTACAAGAACTAACTTTAGATGGAAACGATTTATACGATCTTTCGAATGTACTTTGAATTGTTTGATATTAAAGGCATCATTTGATATTATTACATTTTGTGACTATTATTTTTATGTTCGTATGAGCATTTACAAATTAGAGACTTGTTTGAACTTGCACAAACACTCATATAAAATGTATAATACAAATACTCGACCAACACGAATTCCACTTACGTGGAGTGCATCCTTCGAGTTGTATACTTGCATACTGCATGTATACAACATGGGTCCGCGGTGGCCTGGTGATAAGGTTTCAGCTTCGGAGCCGGAGATTTTCAGATTCGCGACCCAATACCACCAAAGAGCCGTCGTGTAAGCGGGCCTGTCGCCAATTAAATCCGTCTGTGCAAAACGTACTCCTGATGGTGTGGTGAGGAAGATTGGAGAGGGGGTGACAACTCAGATATCACCCTCGTCATCCGACCGCGGTTCAAGAATACGAGGTCAATCCCAAAATAGTCCCAGTGTTGCTTTAAAACGGGACGTTTAATATAATTGAACTAACTGAACTATGTACTGTATATTATTTATAAAAAATTTGCATTCTTTTCAACTAATATGGATAATAAAAGCAGACTAGGAAGAAATCGTAAATCTACGAATGAAGCAAAAAGAATAATTACTTTCAGGTAATAAAAATTTTCCAGAAAATTGTATATGATTTTACTAAAGGCGGAATATAAAATCAATTGCATTATAATGGCTATCAATACATCAATACAAAAAATCAATCATAAGGAAAGCTAAGACACGCTTATTACATGTTAAGAACTTTTTATCTTTAGCTTAAGAGCAAGACAAAAGTCACTTTGAAATCAATTTATGACATCTATCGCACACGTCATATTACGTGACATATTCGAGGTTTTACGGCTCATTAGCTCAAGATATGCTTTGTAATCTTTTATCTGTCATAAAATCTAGTATTTTGTAGATATATTGCTGTTTTATAATTAGAAATTTCATTGTAATTAGACTATAACTGTGAAAAATTATTCATAATTATCATTTAATTTGTTTTTCTTTGATTGAGTTTTATAAAAATATATTCTGTATCTATTGTAAGTCTTATTATCAGTATGTTCTTTCTAAATTTATTTCATGCCTATTTATTTAAATAGTTTATTTTCTTTTGTTAAATTTTACGAACCAGAATAAAATCTGGCGGATCGATTCTTTTTTCTTAAAAGTTTTTTAGTTAAATAAAAAAAAGCTAAAGTTAAGTCTTAAGTTTTTCAAAATTTATTTCGTTCCAAAAATGTCGATTTCTTAAAAAAGTTTTATTTCTTTGTACGAGATTTTAACTCTTAATATCGCAGTAGAAATGATGTTACCTTCAATACATTTAACAAGTAGAATTAATGACAATTGAACTTAACGGAGAATTTTAATTTTGTGGTTAATATTTTATGTTATATTTTTAAGTACCGCTGTGCCATCATTTACTGTTGAAATAATTTTTCGAACTCTTCGTAGATTCATGAATAAGTATTAGTGTATTTCAATTTACATTCAGAATAACAATTCTTCACAATTTTTGCACAAAAATTAAGTTTAGTTATATTCACAACCCGCTTTAAATTAACGAATGAAGCCTATTTCTGGGATATTTCGTAGTTTTAAATCATAATAAGATTGAATATTATGTATACATGCACTCGCATCTTCAAACTTTCACGCCACATTACCAACGAAGGGATATTTGAATTTGAGTGACATAACATGCTTCAACAAGGAAACGTTTGACAATCGAGCAAATAGCAAACGGGTTTCGAATCTTGACCTTCTAATAATCAAATCTAAATCTTGTAGCCATGTCATCACATACCTGAAGGTATCGAAATTACATTAATTCACATTAGTAAATGAAATTAATAAACATTTTCGCAATTCTACTTTATTTGAATATAATCTAAATAATAAATAATGCCTCTAACTTAAATGAAAATGAGTATATTTTCTAGCTTATACAATCAATTGGGACAAGAAATCACTTTCCTGGGAATATTTTATTAACTCTCGGATATTTAAAGAATTTGCGGAACAACGGAGTAAATTTTGGATATAAAATAAATAATCAAACGTCCAAGTGGGAGGGATCCTTTTCTCAGAATTCACAGAAGCTTTTTGGTGAATTCTGAGAATTCTCTAAGTTTATTCCCACAGCGACACCGCGATTTCTTATACATACATTCACTTACTCTTTCAGAGGTAGTATGTTAAAAAAAAATCTGCTTTGCATGCATATTTGGCTTACAATAGATGCATAGGACATCAATACTTACTATTCAAACATTTTCAGTTCCTCTATTCAATTTTTTTTTCTTTTATATTTCCTGGACGTCGCCAAGGTAAAGCAGGATCACATCGCTGAGTGCATCCATTTTTAAAAAACTCTTCGGTGAAAATATAGCATGAGTTTTCTTCCTGTACTTGGAAAATCTTTGAATAACGAATTCATTTTCTTCATTCTTATATTTTCAAATTTAAGTTTGTTTGCATATTATTCTTGTTTTTGATAAAAATGTAAAAAATCACAAATATTAGCAATATCAGAAATCATTCTTCAACCGTAATTTTCATGTAAATTATCGTGTATGTAAAAAATAAAAGTTAAAAAATTGGTTATTTGCAGAAATAATGAATAAAAGAATAAAGAAAAAGACCTCAGAAAGAATCTTTAAAAAAATTAACTCAAGCCATGAAATGAACTCATGTGCAATCACAAAAGAAAAATTAGAAAAAATTTTTCCAAGAAAATAATTATTTTTTCCAAGAAAAAATTTAATATTCCAGCACAAAATTGTATAATTGTGTTAATAGAAGGTAGCAGGAATTCAGAATGATTTTTCTTGAGGGAAAAAAAAAAGGAAATTAATTTTTAAATTGTTGTTTCCCTTTTTTATCGCAAAATCGTTAAAGCAGTTTTCACCTTATAAATTGAATTTTACCAGAATAAGATTTCAAAGGGAATAAATCGTACTTTTTGATATTGAATGGAATGAATGTTTGAAATATCGAGTATTTTTTCATGGGGCCATATAATTTATAGATAAAGTTTTAATAACTTGTTGAAAATAAATAGGAATATCCGTTTTTGCGAAGGAAAATTCAGCTGCGAAGGAAAAATTAAAAAAGTCTGTTTGTTCACTTTGAAGGGTAGAAATACACGATTCGATGAGAATGTGATTTTAAATTGATTCTGATTTAAAAGCTATAAAAACTTCAAAGCGGAGATTTTCAATAATATGTAGAAGAATTCTGCTGAATCGTTTATAACTTATGGAGATAATCTTCATTATTTGAAGAATATAAATGTTACGAAAAAAATTATTCATTTAAATTTATTTTATCTCTAAAAGAAAAAAGTATCTGTGTTATCAGAACTTACTTCTTTTATGAGTTGTCTCTAAAGTGTGACTTCATGGACTTTGTTTGCATTGGATTTTCAATGTCCTATAATGTAAATAAAAATGACATGTCCTGCTCCAATTATTTCAGATCTTTGATTTGAATTTAGCTTTAAAGAAACATAATGCCTCTTTAGGAATTGAAGTACCATTCTGAATCTTTTTGCTTTTGAATCCTGAATGAGGACAAAACATCTAAGACTCTATTCTAATTTCTAAAGGAATGTGAGGAATGTCTGAAGGAATGAGATACATTCCCATCAGTTGTTAAATTCATATACACGGTGTACCTTCTAAATAATTCTAATTTATATTGTATTGTAGCTTTATTTGTACTGTATTTACAATGTCCTATAATAATACTACTAATAAAAATCAATCGTATATCCTGTTCCAACGATTTGAATTTAGCTTTAAAGAAATATGAAGTTATTCGAGAATAACCATGAACTCAAAAGTTCAAGATTCAAAAATCTTGATTGAGGGAAAAATGGCTGAGACACCATTATATTCTCCAAATATGTAAGGAAGATATACCTCCATCATTCGTTAAATTCATATACATGATGGACTTTCCGACTAATTCAAGTTTTCATTCCACATTCATCTGATCCCGAAACAGAAATTATGTTACCAGCCCATTACGAGTAATATTTATTCTGCAAAATATCTATGCAGGATATTTATAATGGTCAGAATCTATACATTTTACTTAAAGTTAGCATTTTTTCAATCTTTTGATAGGATGCAGAATCCTGGTTGAAGACAGAAACATCCGCTGCTTTTCCAAATCTGTAAGAAGTTCCGACTTCCATCAGATGCTAAATTTAAATACACTTTTGATTTTTGTATTAATAGCATTAGAGCATTTTCTGCCTAAATATTCCATTGTACATGTTCGTTTTCAGATCAGGAAATGCTCTAATGCGAACTATATTCATAACGATAATAAAAAACTGTGATCGCTCTTAACGGTTTCGTATAAACACACAATAAATTGAGTTCCTTTTAAATTCACTGTATAGTGAGTGAAATTAAGCGTGACTTTTGGGCGCTTTTCGTTTGACTGATTGAATTCAAAATACAGCATAGTTTATAATTGTTGTTCATAGATCTCCCACTAAATTTACCTAAAGTAGCTTCATGCGTTTTTAAATTATCGCTTTCAATACTCTAATAGATCAACAGATAGTGAATTTGTTCATGGATTGGATCCAAAACTTGATATATAATTTTATTGTTAAAATGTTCATCTAACATTTGGTGATTTTGAGATCATGTGTTCGTCTTCAGTTTTATGGATAGATGTACTGAACAATTTTTCGAATAGAACTCTGAGTTGGAGTGTAAAGAACACCTATAAAACTTCATTGGCCGACGTCTAATTGGTTTAACTTTTTGATATATCTTAATCAAAAACACAAAGATAGACACACAGATATAATTTCAAAAAAAAAAAAAAGATTTTTCGTACATTTTGAAAGTCTCGGGGAGATTCATCAAATTCTCGTGGTTCAATTTTTTGATAAATATTTACCTTTAATTCGGAAGATGAAACAGCTTCAAGGAATTAATACGTTGATAAATATTATTCAGGAAATTTCAAAAGCGGCTTAAAGTAACAAATGTTAATTAAAATAAAATTTTAAAAAATGTTTTCCTTCAAAATCCCTTAATTTCCGGCATTTTGTGTCACTTTTTTCCCCTTAGCTTCTGTTGATGAAACAAAATTTGTGAAGTAAAATTATTTTCTTTTCACAAAAACTCTCTGATAGCAACTGGAATGTTATCAAATTATCCAGATCAGGATCAAACTTAATGACAGCTTCCCGTGCTTAAACAGCAATGTCTTTATCATTCGCCATTGTTTTGTTCTTTTATCTAACAGAGTGTCTGTCTTTTGTTCTTTTATCTAATACTTCTACTCGTTGAGTTTCAACGAACACCTCGATGTATTGCAACAATTTTCTTTCTTGGGAGCTTTAAGTATCATTGAAAATATAAAAAGAAAATTCCAAGAAAAAATTCCAAGAAACGCTAATTCTACTAATTAAGTTACAATTCTTGACTTCTCTGGTTCTTAAACCTTTTCTGTAAACATTCGCCAAGTTATGCAAATATTGGGCGGAAAGAAAAAGATAATGTATGCAAATTGAAGGACATTTTGAAATTCTGCATTATTTATGCTGTCATATTTTTCACGCGAAGAATTATTTTTATACTCTTACTTACTTATTAAACTTATTTTAAAAGGATTAAGGATTTCGAGGCTTTTCTTGAATCGAGATATACTGTTAATATTTTTGTTAATTAACACTAATGATCTTAAATGAATTTTCTGTTATTTTTTAATTTCGCGCTCTCTTTCTTCTTTATATATATGAATACGCTGTTTCTTAAAATAAATATGTTCTTTCGATTAACTTTGTTATTTTTAGTAGAGTGGGTGTATTGCTAATGTAACATCTCAGTTTTATGCGAAAAAATTTTAATTAACTTTCCAGTTTAACGTTACTAACATAATAGATTTTTTATTAATGAATAATATTTGTCTCCATTTTTCAGAGCAGATTGTTGAAAGTTAATAACATACTTGTGGTTCTTGCACTATAACCTTTATTTAAAAAATAATTTCATCTATTTATTTTTTAAAATGAGCAGTATTATACAAATGCATGAAAAGCATTCTGTTTCTCTGTATTTGTATAAAAATATATATTTATCAATTATATTATCTAGATTATTAGAGATATGTTAGTTTTCATAGGAACTTTTAAAAATATTCTATTCTTAATTTAAATAAAATAATAGTCAATATTATTTTCACTATATTTTCTGAATGTTGCTGCTTTCTTTTATTGTAATTAATGTTTTAACTAGTTGATCATAAATGTTTTGTGTTGTGATATTGAAAGTCAGAGTAATTTTTTTTTTATGGAGGTATGAATTTCAAAGATAACTGTCAAGCGACTTTGACAGAAGAAAATTGCCTTGTTTACCGATTTGGTTAGTCGATTTATACTTCAATTGAAGAACTGAGATGCATTAAATAACATTAAATTATCTACACATTTATATATATAATCACTTTGTTTTGAAATAGTATTATTTTCCTTACGGCAAGAAAAAGTATTGCATCAAGAGGGGTTAGTACAACTGCATCACAATGAGCGATTAAGACTTTATTGCTATCACATGGCAGATCATTTTCCCCATTATCTTATTCAATTACTTCATTTACGTTGCATATATCACTGCTAATAAAGACAATAATAAATAACCACCCTATGAGAGACCAAGATAGACCAAATATATTTTGATCACATCAGAAACAAAAAGAAATGTTTTGATATTTCTTCTTTAAAATCTCCGATTTTTTTAAAAAAAAGAAGGTTTTTCTTTTAGTTTCAAACTTAAATATTTACAATGAGTATATGATCCATGGACCTCTAAGGATTGATGGCTCGATCGCCATGAAAGTTGTTGCTTGATAATAACTTTAGCACTAGAACGTCCAGGATTTCGATTACCCTTAAACGTCCACAGGTGTTGTTTCGACACTGCGCTATATAAAATAATTGTAATAATTAAATAATTGCAGGACTACTGTTCAGTAAAGTTTAGTTTTAAGATTTTTTAATATTATTTCGTGTAATAATGATCCTTTATATCATAAGAAAACTGTAACAAAACAATTTAAATAATTTTGTACAATGAAATAAAACATTAATACTCATAAATAATAGTATAATAAGCAAAATCGTAATTTTTGTAAGAATGTGAATTTCTTTTATCATTATTTATCGTTGTTATGCGTAATGTTTTGTACATACCTCATCGGCAATAGATACAGTGATATTGAATTTTTCCTTTTTTTTTTTGTCGGACCGCTGCTTTATCGCAAAACATTTCGAGCTGCAAATCTGCCAGGAACGTTACCATTATGTGGTATCCATTCTGTACCATCCCTAACGACATATATATATCAGGATTTACTAGAATATTATCAATTTCCTCTGCACTTTCTTCAGATTCTTCGCAGTCACTTTTATGCAATCTTATGTCTTCATCGGAATCTAAATTAGAACAAGACAGCTCACCACTCTCCGATTCATTTTCAGAGAGCTCTCGCAACGAATTATCAATTTGATAAAGGATTGGGCCTTTGCTACGAGCAAGAGTCTCAGGGTGTCTGTTCTGCACAAGGTTCGAAAATCGAATAAATTTTTTTTAGGAGCAGATAAGCAAATGCTGTGTAACGAAACATTTAGACACAACAATTTTAGAATAATTGATTCATTTCGCTGTGAACTCAATAATACTTCATTCAAGGTCAAACAAATGTGCGATAGCACTTTAGGAAGTTTATTTTACTTAGTGAACTATCGTTTGTTGAGCGACAGCTAATTATAATGATATATTGCCTTGGTGTCGAAACGAAACCAGCGGACGCTCTAGGTATATTTAGTTGTAAAATCTCTCCTAATTAACCTAGAACAACAAAACTTTTTCTGTGTAATCGCCATGGAAAATAATTAAAATCCGTGAAAAATTTTCAAGTCCCCTGCTAAAATGCGGAAAAGAGAATTGACCAAGCCAATTGACAGCGACGGACGTCGCAGTGTTAGAGGGAATAATGGAATATGAATTACTCATGATTAGCAGGACACATAAGAAGTAATAAAGGATAAGCTTGAATGGCAAATGGAAGGGATGTTTTATTTGCCCACGCCTTCACAGCCTACACAGTGAAATATGAGTTCATAAATATGAAGCTTAATAACATTTTCAGAGATATTAAAGGTTATATAAAAAATAATAATGCAATAGTTATTGAGCTGAGGTCGGTTTATTTCAAAAGACGAGAATAGTAGTTAAAAGCAATAAAGGTAGCTTGCGATTGGCTATCTGATGAATATTTGATTCTTAGAGAATGTGATCGATTTTCAATGAAATTAAATTGCTATATGGAAAATCTTTTTTTATAAGATTTAAACTTATATGTTTATTTAAAACGAAGATTATAGTAAAGACATTGTAAATATAAAATCACCCAAAATTGACTTTGCCAAGAATATTAACCATTCTTGAGTTATTCTGTTAAATGAGATGAAAAGCTTATAAAATTCAAAGCTTTTATTTTTATATGGTATTTTAAAAATAAGCTAAGGAATCCCAGTGAAATCCTGCATTTCTACGTACACATCCAAAATATATCTCATAGCAGTTTTGCATTATCTTAAACAGATTTTTTTGGTGAAGACAACAGTTTTAACACTTTAATACTGCCTGTTAAACGATAATCATCTGATCACATGAATCCACTAGAAACGTAGTTATAGGGTTAAGAATTAGATAATATTTAAAACGAAGAGAGTTTTTTACATTTTTTTTTAGATATTGGACCCTTTGATTTGTTATATAGGATTAAAAATTTTGCCCTCAAAATCACGCCTTCTGTATGTTAAATTGTCTAAAATTCTTTCTGAATTATTAAAGATTTCACTACGTTGATATTATCTATGAATAATGTAACATATTTTTGATTATTTACAACGAATATTTGCTAGTTAATATTATTAATCCAGGCTAATGTAACAATTCGTACAAAAATAAATAAGTTTTATGTCTCAAACTCGCAAATAATTTCTTTCAACATAATTTACTATTCAGATAGCGAGATATTCTGATGTTCTAATTTTATTTTCGCTTCAAAGTGCAATGATAAGTTTCAGTACGGGCAGTTAAATCCATATTTATTTGATTTGTAAAAATAACCGGGTATTTCGCTGATTTAACAGAATTAGAATTTTGAGAAAAAAAAAGAAATAGAATTTTGAGAAAAAAAAAAGAAATAGAATTTTGAGAAAAAAAAAGAAATAGAATTTTGAGAAAAAAAAAAAGTAACACATCTAATCTTGGTATTTCTTTTAACACCAGAATTACTACAGTGGTCATTTTCACAAAATCGACTTTAATTCAATTTAATTTTTTTTTCTTATTTATAATTTATTTATTTTTTGGTTTTGATCAGAAAAACGAATGAAATTTTCATAAATTTATTTTCAAAGAATTATTTTTGCCAATAGTAATGTGCATACCTACAACTGCGGCTACCGACCCATTGACCCTATCCAAAAAAGTCTAATTTTTCACGTTATCTTTATTGCTTTCTTAATGGTTTCCTTTCTCATATAGATAAAGAAACTCACCTCTTGCGAAGTTGTTTGTATATTTTCCAGTAATGTAAGTAAGTGGGGAGAGGATGAAAAGGGGTATAAAATACTTATTTGGAATTTTCGCGTGCCTGTGCCTTTCCTTTTTGCTAAACATGTTACCTTTCAACGAATACAGCTATACCTAACTTCCTTTTGTTTTGAATAATTTCATATTCCGCCCTGCTCATTTTGTGATTTGTATATCATGTCGCGTAGAAGCGTTGATAGAAACAACCTAATGATAGAAGAGATACCGAAAGTGTTTAAAAGTCTTTATGATGATAATAGATCAGAAATCGAACTTGGTCTAGAATTTCATGTCGAAAGTACATCCAGTTTATTTTACCCTTTCTAGGACCATGGAAAGTATACTTCCCAACAAATTCATCAATCTTTGTATTATGTTATGTAGGTTGGCATAAGTTCTGCCAAATTTTTTAATAAAACAAAAACTTAGATGCTTCAGTTCTTTTATCTCACACAAAATGGTGTGTGTTCATTTCTTACTTAATTATTAATTAACTAAATTAATTAATCGATCAAATTGAATTGATCTAGTTAGCTAAATGAATAACTTTCCTTAAGCCAATCTCAGTTCTAAAATTATTTTAATTTATCATGACTAGTAAAAAGTGGCCTTTGAAAGGGTTAACAAAGACAGGATTGCTCATAATATTGCAATAAAGGAATTCGATTCATCTGATGCGATATCTTCAAGAAAGTAAAAATTTTGAAAATATTTTCTTGCCATCTGTTAGTCCAGCTCAGTGATAGTAGTAAAACTAGGGAAAGTAGTCATCAGTTATCAAACAGATAACGTGGAAGACATATCCCAAGTATGAAAAATGAAAGATATGAAGAAACAGTAAAGGATGATTCAGTTTGGTAAATAGGAAATATTTTATCGTTATAGAAAAACATCCCCAGCAGAACATTTTAAAGAGAAGTAATTGGACAAACTTTATATGAAAGCGAAAAATAATTGACGGCAACATAAGTCTAAACAGAGATTGTTCATCAATATAAGAAATATTTAATCACGTTCAAGATTGGTTTAGGTTTGGTTTAATTATATTAACTTCCCGTTTTAAAGCAACACTAGGGCTATTTTGGGACGGACTTCGCAATTTTGAACCGCGGTCAGATGACGAGGACGACACCTGAGCTGGCACCCCCCTCTCCACACCACGCCACACCAGCGGGAGGACGTTTGGTCTTGACGGATTTAACGTGCAACAGACCCCCTTACACGACGGTTCTTCGGTGGAATCGGGTCTCGAACCTGAAACCATCCGGTTCCGAAACCGAGACCTTACTACCAGGCCACCGCGGCCACATCACGTTCAAGAATTCACTGAAGAGGAAACGCGAATGAAGTCGCAAAAAATCGGCGTTTATCACTTGATAAGTTAGACGCTTTCATTTCGTTCCTGCATTCTTGTGACGCTTTAGCTACAAATTGTCTTTCTGTTTTGAGCTTATGGTATAAATCCTATGACTCGATATTCTTCACTGAGTGAATGTCAAGGGACAAATTCCAGGAAATAATGGAGTATTTGCACTTCGACATGATGGCAACTAGATTCCAAACATTGCAGAAAGATTTATTTGTTTTTGTTTCAGATGTTTGGAATGCATTTATAGAAAACTGGCGAAGGCGTTATAAATAGATGAAAATATATCAATGGATGAACAATTGTTTGCCATGAAGACTCGATACCGATTTATTCAGTATATAAATCCGGCATTAAATTTTGCTACTGATGTGCATACAGTCAATATATTTACGGAGCTGATATAATCATTTGGGCAAATATAATCAGCTGGAGAAATCGTAGTTGAATATACAGCTTTTCATTTAACGGAACCTGATTAATCAACTAGAAAAAGCCTGACAAAAGACAATTTTTTACTTTGCTGGAATAAGTGAAGCGAATAAGGACTACAGAAATAAGCTGTGTTTGCCCAATAAATCATCCGAAGAATGAAGTATTTTATTCGTTTAAAAAAATGGTAGATGATATTTATTCATGTAAAATTGCCAATCATAATATATCGCTTTTGTTTCCGCAAGGGTGAAAAAAATAAAAACGTCCTGCCTCTGAATAAATAAATACGAAATTTTGAAATGTTTCAGTTCGTCCAAATATGGAGTTGATATTTTGGACAAGATAGGTAGAAAATACTCCGACAAATCCTCATACAGACGTTGGCCGATTCAATTTTTTTAAGATACTTGATTTCGTTACGATAAATACACAGATATAAAATGCTGAATATAAAAACACAGCAGCAGTCATTTTATATATGCAGCTTAGATGCCTCGAAAGATATATACTTCATCAAAACACCACAAACTTTCCATTTTTAACCAAGAGAAAATTGATACTTGTGAAACCCCTTCTTATGACCGTAAATAATGCCTAATAAATGCATGCGAAAGCAATAAAACTTTGAATATTTGAACTAACGTATGTTTGTGTAATCTGTATACAACTAAGATTAAGAAATTAGTTACCTCTGTTCACTGCAAAACTTAATAATATAATACATTCATCTAGGTTTTAATAAATTTACTTCGTATTAAAGCATATAGTAAGCCAATTAATAAAATCTTCAAATTACAGACAATACAGTTTAAAAACAGAAAGAATTTTGATTTCTTGTTTATTTATCATTTGATTATATCTGCTGACAATTTAAAAATAACAAAAATTTCCATTGACTATTTTAGCTCCTTTATATGTTTAATTACCCATTGTTTATATATATATATATACTTATTAAACTATTAAATTATATACTTATAAGAATACATAAAATTATCCAAAAGTATTCCCTTTTCCTTACTTGGAACAAGTAGGTCAAATTGACAGCTGATCGTAGTTTTTGATATACGGAAAACGTAATAATGGCAATATCTTGAAATCATGATTTTTGAATAAAAATTAAATAGATTTATCTAGAAAGATTTTTATTTATCTCTAGGTGAACTATATATGAAATGAAATGATGTATCTATATACTTTATTAAAATATTATTTCTTATATATAATAAGATTTATATTTAAGGTAAATAAAATAAAAGATAATAAATACATAAGAATGTTATTTTTTTCAGCTAATTTTAATTTTTTAGCTTTATTTAGTGATAGATAGTGACATTGTTGTACTGTTTTGTGTAGGATAACCTTTACATCGGAGAACTCAGGTTTATTTTCCTTCTTCACATACTTGCCAAATAGATTATTGGACAAATGACGCTGATATAGAAAGTATGCGCAAAACATACAGTTCCTGTTCATATCCTGATTTTATTATCTGATCACAAATCAAAATAATAAGGTTTACCCGAAAATAAGCCTTAAAATGGCTCGTTTATTAACGAAGGTATGTTAATAAGCAGTAAAAAAAGTTTATGTTAATAAAAACCAATAAAATCATTACAGTGTTTATCCGAAATAATTGCATAAACTAATGAATTACAATTCTAGCAGTTTTAACTATATCAATGCATATTATTATCATTATAAAATAATTGGATATATCATATTACTAAGAAATATTTTGAAAGAAAATATCTGATTAGGAAAATCAACCGCATGTAACAAATTGTATGCTCATTTAGCCCTTAATTTTAAATATATTGAGTGAAACTTTATAGTTTGAATATAACTGATATGCATTCTCTCATAATTAATCAATGTAATTAGTATTTCCAAATGCATCATTTTTATATGACTGTTAAGAATATGCTTATAATTCTGTGTAATATACTTTATTTATTAATATTCAGCTTTTGATAGTAAATAATTAAGGAAGTAAGCTTTAATGATATAATATATAAATATATAATACATTTATCAATTTATATATTATTTAATATATAAATTGTCTTTTAATTTTTATCTCCTATCATAAGCTATGTAACAATATTTCTTAATTAATCAACAGACTGAAAGTAATTTTTTTTAACTTCAATACATTACCTTTTCTTTAATTTTCTTTCTCTCTCTGTATATATCAAACAGCTGATGATATGCTGTTTTAAAACAATGAAGATAATTTTCATGTAAAGTTCGTGAAATATACAAAATTAAATATTTGAATAGTACCTAACATGTGTCGAAAGAAATTTATGTAATATCTATATGTATTGATAGGATTAATAATAAGCTGAAGGCGAATAAATCTCTTGATAGTAATTTATGCATGAAGTACTTATTTTGGAAAAATGAAAATAACTGAGTTCTTTCTTTAGCCTGAAAATTTAGCAATATGCTCACATTAAATAGGATTGTATATGTGAAAAGGTAATGAATTAAGATTATTTTTTTTTAATTCAGAATTGTTAAAAATAAATAATCAACAAATTTTTTGTATGTAAATAGAAAGCTAAATAAATACTATACTTTTTTGTAAAAAAAAGCCTCAAAAGATGTAAGCTAAATATATAAAAAGAATATTCAGATTTATATATTTACTAATTTAAGCGAAAACGAAATTAAAGTACATATTGAAGCCGAAAACTAAAAATATTCCATTGAAAACGCTCTGAAGTAATTTATTAAAAGAATAAAATGCAAGGAATTCCATTTTGTTGGTATTAGAGAGGAAAAAATATTGAGATGCTGATATTATTTTATTTTAGGGATCAGCTTTATAAATAATGATAAAAAAGCGAATAATCGAGTGATTATTTTTTATTTTATTGACATGAAACAATATTTTTTTCTGTATTTTGCTTCACTATCATACTTTTTCTATCCTTTTGGAAATGCGTTTATTTAGTTTAAAAGCTAAATAATTAAATTGAACAAATATTTTCTCTTAATTTTCATTAGGAATTTTTATTTTTCAATCTACATGTTTTTTGCAGATCAAGTAGTTTCTAATATTTTTTTTATTCTCTTAAAATTGCTGTTTGCGTAAAAGACATTTCGATTTTAAATTATGTGTTTTAAAAGCGAATTAGTTGTGGGTGACATGTGAAAATAAGTCATGAGATAAATGCAACATGGCAATTTTCAGTTTACTTATTCACTTTAAAAACCTGCTTATGCTTACTAGAAAAATCTGCTTTGAATATTTTTTTTTGGAACCGAAATGTATTTATAAAAGAAATTATCGTTTGCTGTTTTTGCACAAAGTGTAAAAATAAAAGGATAAATTTTGCTTTTATTTTGAATACTTTAATATTTAAAATTACCAATTGTTATAGATGCACAAATTATAATAAGAATATATTTTCTTAAATAATTTTTGAGTTCTTTATTATTTAAATCATATTAATCAAGTAAATGCACTTGACATTTTATTCTGTTTACAATACTGGTATTAATTCATTGTAAATGAAATTATTTTGAAATTTTAATTTCTTTGAAAAGTGATTGTAATTTTATTGCTCTCGTTAAAGTATCCTACATTTCAGGCAGATCCCTTATTTGAAAACCGGATTAAACGGAAAATTCGTTTAATGTAAAAGATAACAGTATTTTCAAAATAACATTCAATTCAGCAAAAATAATTAGAAATGCTATGGAATCTTGTTATCCAATATTAAATTTATCTGACATAAGGTTTCAATCGGCATTGGTTTTAAAGTAGTTCTAAATTCATAAATCAAAAATTTATTTCTTTAGTAACAATAATTGTCAAAAATCAAAATCTGAAATCTGAATCAAATCAAAAACTGAAAAAAATGCCATAAAAATGAAGTCAATATGATTAACAAAAGAAAGAATAATCTTAAGCATGTATTCAAAGTTATAATCTATCTATCTATACTTATAATAAAGCTCAATGTGTGTGTGTGTGTTGGCGCTCTACAGGCCAGACCACTCAACCTACAGCTACCAAATTTGGCACGTGTATACCTTGGAGGCCGAAAATGTGCACCTGGGGATTATTTTTTCGAATTTTTAACTAGAATTTTATTTATTTAAAAATTAAGCGAAATTTTGACGTGTTTCTGCTATAACTTCCGAAAATATTACCGCACAAAAAAGATTTTTACATGAAGTTAAAGATCAAAAATTTATCTTTTAAATGATACTAATGTTTTAATCTTAAAATTAAATTTCTATTTTTAATGAATTTTTAAATAAATATTTTAACTATGTTTTTCAGTATTTTTTTTTGTAAAAAATAAGAATTAAAATTAAGCACGTTTCGCATTCATGGGAAAAAATTAGCTTTTTTGAAAGTGTTGCCATCACATTCATTAAAGCTCCAGTTAAAAATAAATTAAATCTTTTTAGAAATGAAATCTGAAAAAATATAATTTTCGGTACATGTTTGTAGGAAAGGAAACAAATGTGAAATATTATTTTTTCTAAAAAATAAATTCAAGAAAAATTATTTTATGATCTTTTACACTGTCTATACAGGATGTTTATTTAGTCCTGGACCATTTTGATGTTTAATGACTCATAAAATAATGAAGATATAAACACACTTATGGCATTTATTGATGGAATAACTCATATATTTTCCTTTTCAGGTTTGAATATTTTTACTTTTGTAAATATCGTCTGCGCGTGTGGTTAATTTCAGATAATTTCATTTTCCAGTCTAAATATCTGTTCTTTTCTAAATATCGTCTGCTTATTAATTGCATTTTTCCCTCTTTTGTTTTTGGCAACTATTGAAATGTTATGTTTACTTTTGATGTGTTTGTTGTATGTAGTACTTATAATAAAGCTCAATGTGTGTGTGTGTGTATTGGCGTTCTACAGGCCAGACCACTCAACCTACAGCTACCAAATTTGGCACTTGTACTTATATAAAGCTCAATGTGTGTGTGTTGGCCCTCTACAGGTCAGACCGTTTGACCGACAGCTACCAAATTTGGTACATGTATACCTTGGAGATCGGGAATGGGCACCTAAGGTCCATTTTTTTTGAATTTTTAATTAGACTTTTAATTATTAACTAAAAACTAATTTTCCTGCCAAAAGAAACTTTTCAATTCCCCACCGCCAAATGAGTAAGGATTCAGTTTTTTCCCACTCTAATGAGGCTAGACTTTACATTTTTCGGCCGATTATTTCAAACGATTCTATTTATTTTCTTAATGTTTGATTCATTTAAAATTAAACATTGCAAATTAATCGATCTTTCAGATTCATTCTGAAGTACTTTTGAATTAAAATAAAACAGAATAATGGAAATTAAAAATTTCTAATCTGCATAGCGTTACCCCAACTGGCGTAGAAAAATTCACGCATTTGCGTTACCGTAACTGGCGTTGTAAATTCACGCAAGCGCATTGTGTTTTAATTGTTCACAATGGATGAGGACTTGATTTAAATTATTTTTAGTTGTACGCTTTTGCAATCAAATTGTATTTATTTTAGTTATATATTTTTTGTATATGCTTATAGTTTTAAGTACATCGTTTTTTAAGAAGTTTTTTTAACCTGTGTTCGACCGATTATTTTAAACGATTCTGTTTATTTTCTTAGTGTTTGATGCATTTAAAACTAAACATTGTTAATTAAATTATCTTCTCATGATGAATCTGAGAAAATTTTGTTGACAAATTCTTGAGATATTACATAAATTAAGAAAAATATTCTTTAGTGCCCATAAAGTTTAAAGGCTCAGTGATTCTGTTTTCTGTAATCATATTATAAAAAAATGCTTTGTTTCAGTAAAAAATATTATTATATTAATTGCTGATTAATCCTTTCCACTTTAATTTAAAGCATGAATTCTACGGGAGCTAACAGAAAATTAGAGAGATACAATTTACGTTATGACTGAAGGTTTTTATAATATTATGAGTGAATTATATGACTGTCAAAATTTGAAGTTTTAAAATATTCTGGTGAAGAAGTTTTTAAAGTAGTATAAAATATTTAATCATTAAAAATTTAACGAACATTAAGATAGGCGAACCGCTAAGAAAGGCGGCTAGTAATTTATAAATAAAAATTAAAAATCATAATAAATTATAAATAAAATGTAAAAATTACAATAACTTATTTAAAAAAATTGAAATTTTTCAAACAGTTTACTCAACATTCGAAATAAATTACATAAGAACCACTTTTAAACTCATATTAAAATTGTTTTCTCTTTTTGGATGAACGTTTATAGTAATAGATGGATGTTTGTTTTTGGAAATATGCTTTAAATTTAAATGCCTAATGAGCATTAATAATGAATACTAGTAACTAATATTAGATTCACTTGAAAGAATTCTAACGCTCATCAATCGATTACTAGGGATGGGATATATTTTAACTAAAGAAAAAATTGCTTATTTAAATTTTATTCTCAAGTATCAAAATAAATTTAAATAAAATTTTCCGTGGGTGGAGCTTTTTTTAAAGTCGCTACTTTTACAAGAGAAACTCTCCTATTTTATACATTATGCTCAGTTATATGATGCAGAAAATAACTGGTTATATTTTCACAATTCTCATTCTAATTCTGATCTTTGCTCAAACAGAAGAAAGAATTCCCTGGTATTTTTTTTTCTTTTTCACTTATAAAGCAAAAGGATCTGAGACATAACATTTCCTTTCAGAGTACAAAGGTGGATACATGTTTCAAAAAATTGCAGAAAGTGCGAATATTGAAAAATGCCCAATAATTGATAAATGAGAAATATCTTTATAAAAGGCTTTACTTGTAAGTATAATCTATCGTTTCAGATCTCCTCTAATTAGCGCGCTAGAAGCATATTTTTAAATTTATTTTCCTATTACAAAATACAGATACATTTATTTCTAAATACTCAATTTGCTCGATTGTTGTTAGGAATGTGCTTATACTTGGGATTTTAAATATATTATTTAGATTTGCTATAGAACGTCTGACTTGGAAATGCATTTTATTTAAAATACGTTTTGTATGCTAAATGAAGAAACATGCCTTAAATTCATATTCTGGAAACAAGAATTGATTTTAATTTTACGTGGAGATTCTTTGCAATTTTTCTGTTTAAAGAGATAAAACGAATGAAATTATATATTTGGATTATATTTATGATTGATTGTTTTTATTTATCTTATTATTATTTGTAAAATAACAACAAAATTTCGTTACATTTAAAGAATATTAAACTTTTTTTTCTTAATATAATTCTGGAATTTTAATCCTAAATTTGAAATTATATTTAACCTTTTTCTCACAAAACACAAATAACTGAGTTTTTTAATTCTTCGAATAGCTGTCTTAATTGTTGTAGAATAGAAGAAAATTCAGGAATAAGTTTCAGAAACATTTGAATCTTTATTAAGTTAAAAATAAATATCAATTCAGTTTTTATTATTCCACTATACTTTATTTTAGACCATAATCTCTCTATATTTTAGATTTTTACTTTGCTAATATTTTTTGTGTTTTAGAATTTAATGTTTTTAAAATTTATTACATGTTTAGCTTAGCTTATTTCAATTTGATGGCGTTCAATTTTAAAACTATACGAAATCTGTTTTGATCGTCATTTTGAATCTAGCATCAAATAACCTTTGCCGGTAACTATCTTATTAAACTTCAACAGTACATCACAGGACACTTTTAGCATATGTAATTCTATCGGCAAAGACCAATGTCTTTTGAAATATAAAAATTACAAAGCTATATAAATAGGTTGAATGATTCAAAATTCCTCTGCGAAGTGATTAATTTCAAAGGAATTTTTTAGAATTCATTTGAATAGTAATTTAACTTAAACATTTAAAAGTGTAGGCTAATGAATAGGGTTATTAAATACAAATAAAATTTTTGGATATTCCGTATAATACTTATGAAACTCATAACTGTAAACGTAATGATTTAAGATACAAGCCCCCCAAAATATTTTAAACAATATTAAATCATCTTATATTACTAAATTTCTAGATAATGAAAATTAAATATACGTAGTATAATATGCCTGTAAGCTAAAATTAATTAAAATATAACAATATGCATCATAAGTAACAATTAAATATAACGAAATAAAATAATGCAGGAAACCATGCTCTGAAAATAATAACAATGTTACTCAGCATTTTCATAATGAAGCTATCTTGGCTGAGAAAAAATTACCTCTTTCAAAAGAATACGAGAATAATAACATTATTTCTCTTATCCTAATAATACAACCAATAGAGTCGGTGCCCACGCAAAATTCTAAGTATACAATATGGAAATACTTCAGCGATATGAACATGTTGAATAATAATAAAATATGAATATTACATAAAGAATAATCAGCATAGAAGCTGTATCATTTTCACATTTTCATTTTCTCATATCTAATTTTCATACACATATTCTTTTTATTCAGTACATGTTTCATGGAACTATTGTGTATTTGAACTAATTATTAATAATTACGAATAGAATTAATTATATGATTTCATGCAGTCGCTATTGTTCAGACAATAATTTAGTATTTTTTGTTGTATCGAAAAATTAATCATTAATTGTAAATTGTTCTACTTATATTATTATGTTTTATCAAATAATTGCCTATTTATTGTTATAATAGCTTCGATTTGGCTGTCTATGTAAGGATTTATTAAGAAATAACATTCATATTATTGCCTGAAATTTCATGAAATTCGTTCGATCCATAATATGAGGTGTAAAAATCTCACAAAAGTAATCTTCTTCAATTTGGAATGATAAGATATTTGGATTTTGATTAATTTATTTCTAAACGACTTAAATTTTAATGGGAATTTAATAAATAACGAGCAAGAGGCTTCCAATGCATCTTCATGCATTGGATAATATCAGGAATGTGTGTAAGTTTCAGTTAATGCCATTCGAATTGTGTTCGAATCGGCTGAAATCACAGAAGTGTTTAGCATCGGCGGGCAGTTCAAATTCGTCATTACAATCCTGGAAATATTAAAGTAAGGAGGTGCTAGTGAGGGTTTTAACTATAAGTACATGGAAAAAGATACGTTAAGGAAAAAACAATCTCATTGCGACAATAATATCAAATCGAAATCAGGCGAAAACCTTCCGCTTAAATCTTCTTCGTAATGAAACTATGCACAATCAATACAAACCGGATGCCTTAAATCAATCACCTACAGTCCGGACCTCTCACTTTGTGATTTCATTCTATTTCATGAATAGTTTCGATGATTTCGATTTTATTCGAGCATTGAAAAAAATCGAAATTCGAGCATTGAAAATAATAAGGGAATGGTTATCAAGAAACTACCAATATTTTAAGAGAACGACATTGCTCTGTTAGTATCTCGTTAGGGTAAAGGTCTCATTAATTATAGAATATGCTTTTGAAGTACAATAAATATTAACTACCTATGAGTTTATTTGTTATTTACGGTTCTCACTATATTTTTTATCAGGTATTGAATACTTAGCTATGACTGCTTTATTAGTCTAGCATTAGTATTCAATAATAAACTACCCATATTTCATATAAAAAATCTGACTACTAATCTAAAGATTCCGTTAATTTTTTTGCTTGAACTTCTTATTGAATTGGTTGCAGCTTCCGGAATATCACTTTACTGAAAGAATTTGTGTGGTAAACTTGGTAATTCTATTACTTTACTTTCTCCTGTGTTTACAGGGTTGATGTTTCTCATAATATTATGCATATAATTTGAGGAATTTTCAGTGGCATTTAATATAGATGAGTGAGACTTCTTCATAACAGAAAAAATGGATACATAATGCAATAGCAAGAATTTTTGTTGCTCTTTAACTTTTGAGCACCGTTCAGAAATTTACAAATTTGGTAATAATTCCTTATACCAAGTTGTAGCCGTCTAACTAAATCTCTATATCTCTAACTCCATATCGATAGAGCTCAAAAGCTAAATCAGAATCAGTTGAATTCTAGCTGTTTAACTAATTGCCTATATTAACTAAGATTTTCAAAAGAATGTATTTAAAAAAGTAATCTTAGTTACCATTTAGATTGTTGGTGCATTCATGCACTTTCCTAAAATAATTTCAGAATTAAAGGGATAGTAAATGACTCAGTGAGTGCACAGTAAATTAGTTAAAATTAATTAAAGAATTATTCTTTTTTTTCCCAGTCACATAAGTAATAAGACTTCTTATTTGAAACAGCTCAGATTATCTTAAAAATGAGTGAAAATACTTTCTAATCCGTATTTTAAAAAATACAGTAGAAAACAAATAAAAAAAAACAAGTAAAAATTATTTTAATAAAAGTAATTTTGCAAAAATAACTGAGAAAAATAATTCTACAAAATTTTTGGAAAAACATATCACGCTCACACAGCATGCATATAAATATTTTCCACATATTTTCAAGCTATTTGTTTAGATGAAGCAGGATTAACGAATATTAATTAATAAATTGTACAATTACTTTACTCCTTATGTTGTTAAAAGAAAGAAAAAATACTATTAAACTATGTGCAACTTCGAAAAGTGTCTTTTACTTAAGTAATTTTTAAAAGAGATTAAGTAATAAAAAGGAGACAACATAAATAAAAATTTGATGCCTACTTGTTTTGACGAATTAATGAATAGTATTACTTTATTTTAAAATGATAATTAATGGAAAAAATATCCTAAGGAAATTCAATTCTATTTAACAACTCATCTTCAAAATATAAGCTTATATATGAATCAAATAGCATGAGAATACGTTTTAATAAATAAGTACAATTTATGGGTTCAAAAGAAAGGTATCATATATAGATGTAAAAATGTATGTAAATTGTCGATTTCTAAAAACGATTTTTTTTTCAGATTTTCATGCTTTTAAAATATTTCGTATGCCGTAATGTTTAAGAAAATGGTATAAAATTTATAATCTGCCTTCTTTCTATAAGCTGAAATATGGCTATGTATCCGATTTAAATAGTTTTAAAACCTATCAGATGCTGTAATCTTTATTTTCGTTACAATTGAAAGCAACAAGAATGCATCCATTTCCTTTGTATTACAAAATTATTTAAATGATATAGAATTAAATTGATCTATGCAGTTTAAAAATAAATTTCTTGTTTATTTAGGAAGTACGTTAATTTTTATATACCGATGGTACTTAAAAGTATCGTTTAAATCACGCTATTATCTTTGTAATATGATTACTTTTTCTGGCTGTATTCAAAAGAACACGAAGGATGTATTTTGAATAGCAAGCATTAGATAACAACTAAAGACAGGAATTAAAAGTCTTTAACTATTAGTTAAGTTATTTTAATTTTTCCCTCTTTCCTGGTCTTATTCCTCACTAAAGCTTATGGAATTATGCAAAAATAAATTTAAAAAATTGCCTACAAAATTATTCGGTAAATAACGGATTAAATAAACACTGTTGTCTCAAATATTAGTTAGTCAATGGTTTTAGTTATAATGCAGAATATAATTCATAGAGACAATGATATTATAATTATAATAAATTAAAAAATAATGCATATAGTATGTGACATTTTTTAGTTTATTTAAAAATTATTTATTCTAAAAGATTTTTAAAGATATTTATTAAAAAGTTTTATTATAATGCATGTGTATGCAAAATCTCATAATCGATAACAGTTTAGTAAAATCAATCGTTTCTTTAAAAATTTTAGCCGAATAATTATAAGCATATATTTTTTATTATCAGATGCATTTCAGGTGAATTATATGAAAGTATTGAAATTTTAAGACCTCATTTAAGTATTTAATTTTGTCTTAAATACACGAAAAAATTTCATCTTGAAATATTCAAAAATTTTTTCGAAGAAATATCACATTAAATTAAGCCTCGGAAACTCCTTTTCTTTAAATAGATATCGGCTATTGAACGTAGCGATTGATTATAAACTTCTCCTCTTTAAATTGCTCAGAATTAATGAGCTTTTCGAAAATTTATTTCCTCTAATTAGCTCGATAAAATCCATATGGTATTTTTAGGATCCAATTAAAAATCTCTAGATTCAACTTTAAAATACTCTAATAGGAAGTATATTTAAAGTTCTTTGGAATTTGCTTATATAATTATCGTAAGTATTACTTCACCAGTAGCTTTGAAAATGAATTTACAGAAGTCTTAAATATGTGTTTCTAAAACAAAAAATGGCAAATGTCATAGTTATTTAAAAGTTGAATTTTATAAGATTAATTCGAAACTTGTTTAAGCGAAGCAAGCAGGTAAGATTTGTATATCTTAATGTATTAGTAAATTTTGATATTTTTCAATTACCCTAATGCATTTGAAACGTAATTTTGATATCTTTTTGTAAATTTGAGATCCTTTCTAAATTGAAGTGTTTTTTTTTAATTTCATTTCTTGTTCATGAAAATATTCAAAATAAATTTGACAATAATGGAAGTGGTTACATTGCTTCAATAGATATTAATTGACTTAAATTAGATCACGATAATGAACTTAATAAAAAATTAAAGAAAACAAAATACTTGAGCTTATTTTTCCATTTTGTAATTAAAACCCTTTTCTGTTAATAAAATTGCTGTAAAATTTTTAAATAAAATAATTGTAAAATACTTACCACTTAGATGTACGATGCCACTTAAATAAAATTCTTAACACAGACACAGCTAGTAGACATATAATTTTAGATAATTGATTTCTCTTTGCTTAATTAGAATTATTAAAATGATAGTTTAAAAACGTTTTTTCTGAATGAATTTATTAGTATGATTTATGTATAGCATATACATATATGAACGTGCTTCTATTGTGACCTATGCATAGTAGCAATTAAAAATATTTAGGTGTCAAAGTGATCTCGCGAAAGATAGCATTACGATAACGAATAGTTGAAAATATCCAATTGTTAATTATAATTCGCTGCTTTAGCTACAAATAAACATCTTTGTAATGATGCTATACGTTGACATTGCATTTAGGTAATAAATAAATAAATATCTGCTTTCGTATATGTTAAAGATGTTGATTAAAACTGCTTTCTGGTAAAATACGAAACTTAGAGAAGAAGGAAATTATGACGTTAGTACTTTAATATATTTCTTCACTCAACTAAAGCTTAATATTTGTTTACTTATTTCATGCGACGTTTCTCCGCTTTAACTGTCTAGGGAAAACTGCGAGCAATAAATTCATAAAATCTGGATATAACTAGAATTAAAAATACTCAGCAAGTATCATCTTTACTCTTTTCAACAAGTGCAAAAGATCTAAAATCTAATGTGGTTCTTACTTGAGTATTTGATAGCAATGCAAGCAATCACTTTTTGTGTGTTTAATAACGCATGCGCTTCATGATATCTGGTATACTGGAAAATTGAGTGGTGAATCTTAGATTAAGATGTGGACAAAAGAATACACCTTCAAATAATAGTTTCTTGATGTTCTTTGTGTTTGATTCATTAAGTGAAGGTGTCTGTAATAAAAAGATTGTAAAGAATTCATGGTATTGAATACAAACTGTAGTTCTCTCACATTAAGTAGAATATATAAATTATTGTGTGTGTTTGCGCTATTGTAACTGATACGGAAATCTTAAATTACTTTTTCTATATGCTTGCTTTGGTGTAAATGACATATAATTTTTAGATAATTGATTCTGAGTTAGTGTAATTGGAATGAAACTTTTAAATATTTTTTCTTAGTGAATTTGTTGGCATGGTTTTTTTTATAACTTATGCCTATCAATGTGTTCTTATTGTTAATCATGCAAAATAACATTTGGAAATACTCAGGCATAATGGCTTGTTTTTGCAAACTTGCCAAACATAAAATTTTGAAAAACATAAATCCTTATTCTTGAAATAAATGCAATTCAAGAAACGAAACTTTGCATAAAGGTAAAGAAAATAAATATCGGTTATCGTGCATAACCGAAATGCTGGTTAGAATACTCTTTTATTATGAAATGGCAAACGTAAATAAGAAAAAAAATATCGCCATAGTATCTTCATATATTTCTTAACTAGAACTCAATATACTTTTCATATATTTTTCATGCAATTCAGTCTAGATAAAATTGCAGGTAATAAATTCATCAAACCTGGAAGTAAACTAGAATTAAATATGCTTATGAAGTGTCATCTTTACAATTTCAACAAATGCAATCGATCTAAAATCTAGTTTGGCTCTTGTTTGAGCTTCTGATCAACACGCAAACCTTCATTTTTCTGCGTGATTAATGGATACGCGTCGCGATATCGGGTGTATTGGGAAATAGAGTGGGACGAAATTCCGTTTTTTTTTTTGTTTTCCATCGCGTTTGTCTTACAAGAAACAAGAAAAAAATCGATAAAAAAATTTCTTTTCCACCGTAAGACTTCTGGAGATTACGTGAGCACGTCAAATAGCAAGATGGAAAAGAGCGTGTTATTCTGAATAAAAATATCCAGACTTTTATGCTTTTTATATATAGATTTATTTGCTGTATCGCTGCATTTTTCTTTATAACAAGACTTTCCAGTCCATAGACATCACTTTCAATGTTTATGATGCCTCAATTTTTATTTAAGATTTACGGTTTATCGTGTTTGTGACATTAAAAGACACGCTATAGAGGGAGAAAATAATGCGCTTCCTTTTCTTTTGATGCCTTACACGCAGTCTGGCGAGGTTTGAGGAAAATATCTAGTGAAGAAATATTTTCGACGGTTGCATAGAAAAAAATATGGTCGAGTTTAAAAGCGTGATGTTTTACTTTATTAGATATTCATAGAAAAAACAAATAATATTTTCAGTCATGTGGCTTTTATCACCTATTTTTTTATTCTACATGCATGAACCTCTCACCGTATGTATATGTGAGAAGTGTGCTTGACGAATATACATTTCACATAAAAATGCAAATATCGTACATTTAGTGAAGATTTACTGCATGACTAAAAATAAAAGAAAGTCATTTAATATTAGAATAAGAAATTACAAAAGAAGGTAGAAATAAGCCTTTAATTTTTTCCAGATGGTAATTAAGTTTGTAATGAAGAAATATCTTGCATTTTGGTCATCATTTAGGGATATTTTTTAATTAATTTGGAATATTGAAATAAATAAACAATTCTTCCAGCGGAATCCTGTATTATATATGTTTCATGCATACATATATGTTTATCTGCATACTGAATAAAACTTTAAACTTTAAAAAAATATTTTATATTTTTTTAAGGTTGAAGTTCCTCATCATTTAAATGAAGTTTGTATAGATGTTGATTTTTTTAACAGTAAAAGTAATGATTGCCTCAAAGCTAAAATGTAGACATTCAATTTTTTTTTCATTCAAATGTAATATTTTTATCCTCAAGATTTCTATCATTAATTTGTTTATCATTATAATTTAACACCTTGCAGTAAATTTAAATAAATTCTACTGCAATAAGGTAGTTTTTAGATACGTTTATGATATACGGTGAATTCATACGTTAAATTACTGTTTTGATAAAAGAATAAAAAAATCCTTAGTATTCATTGTTGCACCATTTCCTTTTTTAATAACTTTAATGATGTTGAACCACGATTATTTGATGAAATTTAAGTTATAGTTCAGTTTAGTTTTTTATTTTCAATTTTTTCAATTCTTTTAAATGATTTTATTACACTACTATAATTTGGAAACTTGTGGGGAATAGAAGCATTATAAAGACTCTATACCAGAGTAATGATCAGAGGGTGGCAAACATTTCATGATAATGATGGATTTTTAATGATGGATATTATTCGTAATTATAAATTTAATTTCCACTGCCGTCTGTAACGTTGGGTGGAGCTAAAGATTTATTTTCCCTTTTGATATGCTTCTTTATCGGATGTGAAAATCCCAACTTCTGTTTAGGTATCAAGCAACTGAGACAAGTTTTCTTTCATTTTTAAATTGATCGATTTGTCGGTATGCTAATAAAACTAATCACGAATAAAAAATAGTTATGGAATCTTAAACTTCATACTATATTTATATTTTAAAATTATATTGAAGCAAAGATTAATACATTGAGATCCGCATTTTTTTAAAATTTTATATTGAAACAGTTTTGAGAGGTCAGTTTTGATATGAATGTTCTTGAATAATATGGATAAGCAGTATCCCGCTTCATTGAAACAAAATTTTTGATGTTGTCATGCCACATACACTGGTGTGCAAAACTTAAGCAACAATGCAAATTTTAAGCAGATAGCCATGAAATTGCAGAAAAGGAGTTCTTGCGATCAGTACAATGAACACGTAATTCAAGAGAAAGGTCATGTGTATGCAAATATCAGGAACAAAACGTCACAGGAGACGTGAGCGTACGCAAAACACGTGCGGAAGGCGCGCGCAGCTCAACACTACAATAAAAGGAAGGACTGAGACCCAATTAAAGACATTCGCTGCAAGTGCACGTGAGTTAATTCGTGAAATATGGCTAGCAGAAATCACCTGGACGATTTCACACGTGGAAGAATGATCGGAAAGCTGGAGGAGGGGCGTAACGTGACCAGTATAGCTGAAGAGTTCGGAATCAACAAAAGTGTCGTTTCGCGCGCTTGGAAAGCCTTCGAAACCACAGGTACAGCTGTGAGAAAGGTTGGTGGTGGCCGCCCCAGGAAAACAACTGCAGTGGATGACCGACATATCGTCCTGCAGGCGAAAAGAACCCGAAACCAGTCAGCAAGCGCCATTGCTCAGCAACTGCGTGCAGCAATGGGGCGACAAGTGTCGCGTTTTACTGTGTCCAGACGCCTTCACAAAGGTGGCTTATTCGCCCGCCGTCCTGAACGCTGCATCCCTTTGACAGTTTCCCACCGGCGGCACCGTTTAGAGTGGTGCAGGGAGAACAAAAACTGGACATGTCATCAATGGAGTCGTGTCCTCTTTACAGATGAGAGTCGTTTTAGTGCCACAAGCGATTCCCAACGCCAGTTGATTTGGAGAGAGGAAGAGACACGGTTTCATCCCATTAACATCACGGAAAGAGACCGTTTCGGTGGTCCTGGAGTTGTCATCTGGGGAGGCATTACGATGAACGGGCGGACTGAGCTCCACGTTTTCGACAGAGGTTCTGTAACTGGAGATCGCTATTGTCAAGAGGTGATCCTTCCCCATGTGCGTCTGTTCCGAGGTGCCTTTGGATCAAACTTCGTTTTTATGGATGACAATGCACGGCCACACAGGACTCATGCTGTTGAGGAGCTCCTGGAAAGTGAAGATATCACTCGAATGGATTGGCCGGCGTGCTCCCCCAATTTAAATCCGATAGAACATGTGTGGGATGCTTTGGGGAGACGCCTTGCAAATTTTACGCCTTTTTAAAATTGCAAAAATTACCTTTTTAACCGTACTAATTTTTTGCCAGGCAATTGTTTTGCTAATTTTTGACAATTTTCATTACTATAGTTTTGTTTGAATTTTAGCAATATATTTTCCCATTGCAATAAAATTCAAACAGCTCATGATTTTACATGGATATTCAACCTCGTAATTTTCTTTCATTTTTAATGAAAAAGAAATTCTGTAATTATCCACGCAGTTTCCATGAGGAATCAGAAAGTGAAGTTACAGCAATGCAGAAGATAACGTGCAAGTAGAAGATAGGCTATCCGAACATATAAGTTTTTAATTTCACTATGTTGTTATCATATTAACAACAACAGAGAAGAGGTTCTAGTTAAAATAGGATGGCTTTAATATCTGTCACAATTTGATCGGTAAGAATACGTTGATGAAGAAATCTTAATCATTAAAGTTAAGCATGTGAAAATTAAAGGACATTAATCTCAACAAAATATTTACAGCGAACTATCTGTTCATCGCAGATGTATAGTATGAAAATAATGTAATATGGACGTAGAATTTATTACAGCGTTATAAACCTTCTTATTTTCTATAAAGATAAAATATTTCTAGTTAAACTGAAAAATAACAAGATAAAGTGCGAAAATCCTAAAAATGTATTCTATTTCCTACCATTCAGTATAGAAAGAGTAATTGAATGCATGTAAAATAAATTCTATCGTCACTTTTTCTCTATTGCCAAGTGAAAGAATAGAGAAAAAACAACGGAATCTAAATTGAATCTCTGCATACAAGCAGAATCAAATGACATAAACTCTGGACAGCATTTCCTTATTTTAAGAGAACACTGGACAACTTTCTGTTCTTTAGATGAACTAGACATTAGTGACCTACTTTACTTGTTGCTATGCAACGCATAAGACAATTCCTTCCAATGTGAGTGTTTATGAAATTTCGGAGCAACTCTCTGTCTAAGTGAATATCATTCTGCACGTAATATTTTTTATTAGATTTTATTTACGTTACATGTCACTCAGGAGTTAAAAAGCAGGCAAAGAACATTACGAATACCGGATTTTTTAATGATCATAATAAAAAATAATTTTATGTTTACACAGATGCACATTTATTACCTGCTGAGTCATGGAAATTACTAAATTATTAATAAATTAAATTTACTTATTTGTTATTATCAAATACTTGGTTTTAACTAGAGGATAATCAGAGATTGATTGATTGGTTAATAACATTTAACAAATAAAGAACTAGATTTGATTTGACAATACCATAAAACAATGCACTACAAAAATAAAAATTCTTAATACGATTAAAACAATATCTGTATTAGGAGCAGACAAAAAAATTCTACGCCCTATCATAAAACACTTACATAAAAGCGAGAGAAATAAAGCGAGTCACTCTAGTGAATTCTGTCTTTGAAGTGTTGATCGCAGAGTGAACTCTCTAGTTTTTTACTACGAATGCTATTGCGCTGTACTGCTGTTTGATTAGTGATTTACTACATGATAATATGCGTTTTATTTTTCTATATATTTTGTGAACGTTTCAACTGCTTTGTGCTATCTGCGCTTCAATTTTTTTGCGGAATGAAGAATCATTATCCCTTATCGAGCGTATGGGATTTATTGCCATGTATATTCAAAGGATGAATTTCCATAACAACATCCACAAATACACATTCTTCTAGGAGACGTAATTATGCCATTGATTCATTCAATATTTCACTAATTAGCTTTTTGACAGATATTAGAATACAAAAAATGAGGGAAGAGATTATTTCATGCTCAAACTTGAAATAATCTCCTTTATTACTTGCCATAATCGAGCATTCTTGTGACTTGTGTAAATTAAAAGGAAATCTTTAAAATCGATGCTCTGAGTTTTCGAGTCTGCAACTGACGTATTAAATAGAGAATTGAACTGATTCTGTTGATCACATTAAATATGGAAATCATAGATTTGCTATGATAATTCGAGAGGTTCTGTTCTATTGTTTATTATTTGCGCCATTTCATGTTTAACGAATGTTTTTTTATATTAAAGATCTCATATTGAACTTTCAATTCTTTTTCACAACAAGGTAATTCCTTTCTTTTATAGCCCGTTTCCAAGTATTTATATTCCTTATCACATTAAAAATTCCTCAGAGCTTAGTGTATACATGGCTAATTAAATGACGCTATTTATCAACGAAAAACTGACTATGACAATAATAAATACAAACACGTATGCGTGTTTATTTCAATGTACGAATGAATTTTGCCTGTCAGTACTAATGCCATCAATCAAAATTATTCTTGATAAATTGGGCAGTCCTAGAATGGACACACACACACAAAAATGAAAACCTTTGGAAAATATATTGAAATTCGAATAATGCATATACGCATCTCACAGAGCAGACGAAAAGTTTTGTATACAAGATATGTGAAGTGCCTTTTACTGTTATTTATTGACACCATAACAATGTAAACGAACAGATTAAACATTATTAATAACAGCAGAGATCTATCTAAGGGAAAGATGGAGAAAAGAAAAGATGATCTAAGAAAAAACGAGAAGTATGAATTTTTATACAAGTATTGATATTTTTTAAAGCAATATTCTGATAACTTAAGAGTATAATGTTTTTACAAACTGCATAGGGCATACATAAAAAGAATGTTTTTAAAAGTAATTTTGAAAAACAGACAATCATTTTTGATTGCTAATTTTATGGAAATTATTCAAAAAGAAACAACTAATAAAATATTGTTTTCCAAAAAATGTATAGAAAAAAAAATCTTAATAAATGTTGGAATTGCACGGATAACACTAACTGGCAAACGGAAATGGACTTAAATATATGAAAAACTAAAAATTGGTCATGTACATAAAAGATTATAGTAATTTATTAGTAGTTTCAAACAAATGCGTATTTTTGTTAAAGATTTATTATTGAATAATCAGGATTTGGACTGATAATTGACATAATTTATTTTTGCATGTATATAAATAGATCAGAGTTAAGTTTATATAAGATTAGAAATTTAAAAGTTAGGATACGGGTTGTTAAAGAAGCAAAAAATCTTTTTTTTCGATAAAAACCGAAATATAGAAAATCAACAACTTCAATTTTAATCAACAAATCACACTGAACGATTGTTCAAAAATTTTCTTTATCTAAAACACTGCGAAAAAAATGACAGGTGTTCTGGACACAAATCTCTATACAAATCGAATTGTTGGCAGACGATTTCTTTCGTGTTCGTTGAAGAAATATTCAAAAGCAGGTGTTCAGAATCGAAAGATACAGGAAAAGCAATATCATTAAATGCAGTATGAAATGCATACAGGCATCAAAGATTCCATGGTTGTACTGTGAGACAAAAGCTTTTGTGGGTAAAAACAGTCGTCAATTGTTGTCATCTTTTTCCAGCGAGTAAGTAAATTAAACCCAAAAGTTCTTAAAAATATTATTTTTTAGATGGAAGTAAAAAGCAGTATTTCTTGATCAAACAGATAACAAGAACTAAACACAGAAAAGCACTCAAGAAATTTACTGCCAACAATGAAATAATAGTAGAGGAAAAGTGGTTGTTTGGAATTTTATGAGCACTTCTGTTGTCTGTATATCATTAGATTTACAATGATATTTTGAAAAAATATTTTACAATCTTGTATGCGAAGAGTTTCAAAAACAATTACATTTCCATGCACACAGCCCTAAATAAACCTATGAAAATTATATATACCTTTGAAAAGCTCGAGGCTTATGATTTCATTCTTCCTCAGTCATCTGATCTCAATTCTATTGAATATTTATGATAAACATTTGATCAAAATATTAGACCCAGAAAACCTTTCACAATAATTACATAATTGCTACTTCTAAAGCAAAAAGGGAGCTTCACATTTTTCCCAGAGTTTGTAAATTTGAATGAATCACTGGCAAAGAGACTTAAAGCAGTTATTTTTGGTAGAGAATTCTCAGTCAAGTATTTATTTTTAGAAGCATTAAATATAATCTGCATTTTAAGAATACTTTTTATATCACAAGATCACGGATTGTGTTAATTTTATAAATTTAATCTTTCATATATAATTAAGTTCATGTAAATTTTATGCATAGGTAGTAATTTGCATGTATATGGAATTTTGGATGTGGAATTTTGCAACGATTTCCTCAGATCATTATCATTACATTACGTATACTTTATACTCAAGCTAATTGAAATCGATTTATGCCCAATGAATTTTTATGAATTATTTTTATTTAAAAAGTTAGTATTATGGGACTTAAAAAGCATTGGTGTGTGAAAAAATGAGCTCATGTTAAAAATTAAACTATAGATGTATATTATCTTCGTTTCATTTGAAAAATATGGTAATAAATAGTATATTTTTTATTTATTTTACGTTTGAAAACCTAAATTTGGAAACTACTACTAAATTCCTTTCTAAACTGGGGATTAATTAACAAAAAAGGTAAGGAACATTTCTTTGAATAAATTATATTGGTCACTCACCGCATTTTGGAAGTATAAAATTCTGAATTTAAGTGTTGAACTTCCATAACAGAAAGAAAATTTTACAACAGCTGTGATGAATCAAGCTTCTACTTCTATTCTAACAAACAATTCAAATAACCAGATAAAAAATTCAAACATTACTCACAACGAATTACAATTAAAAGATTGTAGAATACTATTCCATTCTTTTAATGCATTATTAATGCAGAAATATTTGAAATATGATTTAAGGGAAAATGATACATATTTTATTTAGTATTTGGCTTTCTAACTGCGTTTTTACCTTTATATAAGACCTATTGAAAGTAAAATTACAAAGTATAGAATTCTGAAGAATAGATTGCTTTTTTAAAGAAAGTGATTAAAAATTGTTCATCAGCTTAACATTTCGTTAATTAGTTTGATGCAATTTTTTGCCTCTAACAATTTTTTTAACTCTGTTATTAAAAATTAATACTCTTATTTTTTTTAATCGCTAATTTAGGTATTTTTGTCCAAGCAACTCCTTTTCACTCAAATGTTACATTTCAAACTGCAACATATGTTAAAATAAACGAACATATTTGAAACTCCAGCTACATAGAAATTTAATAAATATTATATTATTTAAATAGGTTTAAAGGGGTGTTTAACTTACTAATGTAATTTATGTAAAATTCATGTTACTGTTAGCAAGATAAAGCACTTAACTCATGTCTATAAATAGAATATTTAATACCCATCAAACAGGAGGTAAAACGTCGCAGGGTTAGATGCGAAATTAGTATTCATCTAATTAACTGAATTTTCAAGTATGATAAATCTGAAAAGCTTTAAGTAATGGACAGTCATTAGCAGATTTAAATAACTAGCTAATATATTTAAAGACAATGTAAGATTGCAAATAATCCTCTGGGATTAATGTTATATTTTTTCTATATTTTTACAACTAAAATCAGAGGATTTATTTTAAAATATTTGTATATTTAAACATGGCTCAGTTTCTGTATATTACCAAAGTAAATGATGACCGGTTGCCTCAGACAGCAAAATCGATTTTATATTCAGACAGAAAATAACCATCACCGCTTCATGCATCAAACTCTCACATCAATTGTCATTATTCTATGATAGAATTGATTCAAACATTAATAGTTTTAAAACGAGTTTTACATCATAAATGACATTTTATATTTAAAAAAGAATCAAAAGCTTATGGATTTTTGTTTCATTTCAAACTGGAGAAAAAAAAGCATTACAAGTTTCTTCAACATTTAAGTTTTCATAGATAATCATGAATTTTGTAAAATACAAAAGGCTATTGTGATTTTTCCGGGCATTTGGTTTTTTTTAGTATTCAATGTCATTATTTACTTTTTCGAAATTAGTTATAGTTTATTATTAATTATATTTCTTGAAATAAAGTAATCCGCATTCAATCTGCCATTTTTCACTTCAAAGATATTTTTATAAATATGCTCATTTTTTGGGGGGAATTCTATTATGATATGTTATTTGTAACTGTAGTTGAATTTCAGGCACACAGCATCATGATGTTTATTTAGTTATATTATTTTACCTAGTTCACAATTCTAAATGAAATCCACTAAGAATTCTATAAATATTCTCATCATTATGAAATAAAAAGCAAATTCTAAAATAAAAAGCAAATTTATATTTACATTTAGTCTAAAATTTGGAAATGCTTCGAACGATCATTTCTGAATAAGGATGAAAGTTTAATTTTTCGAAAGTTCTGCGAGATCTAATCAGGCGATTTGGGAAACTGTTCAGATACTTTATTATCTCTAATTGACAGTAAAGAGCAGGTGTTTTCTATTCCGTAGCTAAGTGTCTAGGGCGGGTTTCGTAAAACGGGCAAGCTGTGGCCTTGTGTTTTAAGTTGCCCTAATAGGAAGTGTAGAACTGTTTGCTCTTACTCAACAGTTTGAAAGTTGTTTTCTACTAGATTATTAGTTATACTACTTCTCTGTCTGTTAATTCAATAGTTGGAATAAATTAAGACATCCTGAATTTATTGAATTTAATCATAACTAATTAGAAAGATGTTTAAGATAAATTAGTGGTTTATTTAAGAGTTTTGTTATTGATACTTTTGTTACGATATAAATCTATTCATCTAAAAATAACAATAAGTTTTCCTCAAATTATTATTAAATCGTTTATATTATCAATTAAACAGATCTAAACCTAATATATAATATAAATTATATAATATAAATATATAATAAATATATTATATAAATATATAATAAATATATTATATAATATAATAAATATATTATATAATATAAATATATAATATAATATATAATATAAATTAATAATATAAATAAGAAAGTTATGCCAGCTCAAATTACAGATGGTAAATTATCAAAGATTATCTCTTCTTTCAGAAAAAGTTTTAAATTTTCTGTAAAAGGAGCTCATCTGTGAAGTGTTCATCTATGATCTAGTTCTTTTTTACATAAAAAGTTTTAACATTTTCTTTTCTGATTTATTTTAATATGGTTAATCTTACCCCGCCATTTCTGAAATTCAATAAATCAAGGTAGAAATTTATTTATCAGGAATTTATTCATTTAAGCCGAGGAATTAAATGTTAGTACTAAATTTTGAATCAGAGTTTATTCAACAAGAAAAGGGCATAATGATTTTAACAAGAAATATGAATTTGTATGTATTCACAAAAAATGACAACAATTGTCTAACATAAACAGGTTAATTTTGTTGTTGTACTTAATTTAATGCATTAGGAACTGAAGAATAATTTTTTTCTTTATGAGGAGTTTGATAACTGTTTTCTGGCAGAATATTAATTATTCAAATTATTAATGTTGCTCAAATTACAAATGTGCAACTCATAAATTATTTGGTTAAACTAAAGAATGTTAATATTATAGTAATTTATGAAAATATGCTTTTATCCAACAGCAACTTGAGAGGAATAATATTCTTAACAAGATATTTAATTCATATTCTTAATGTAAATAATTAATTGATGCTTAGAATGGTGAATTATTTATTTTTATTTTTTGCCATATGTTTGATGTTAATCATTTTGAACTGAAACATTTCATATAATTTAAAAGTTTTTTAAGCTGTATTAGCAAGAAATACCTCAGGAGTACCTCAGTTTGTTGAATAAAAAAAGATTTAACACAATTGTTATATATATATATATATATATATATATATAATAAATTGCATTTATAATTTAAACTATTTCTTCTAATATATACGGTATTTATTTACTCAAAGGATTTATAAATAAATTACTAAGCTGAGAGTTAATAATTGCATCGAAGGAAAAAAATTAGAAGATAATTTTAAGAAAAGCCACTTTCCTTTGAGAGTAGTTGAATAAGATACTTTTTCTTAAAGAAGTGTTTTATAGATTTAAGAAGTCTGTACTTTGATGACTTAAGCAATAAGCAAGGAATGGATGGTTACTTAAAAATGCTTTTTTTTATCAAAGGGAAATATTTCAAATGGTTAAATTTAAGAATAAACCACCTTGCATATTAAAAACTGTTATATATTTACATATTAAAAACCGTTTCTGAATGATGTCATACAAATTTTCATTTTACAGGAATATGACATAATAAAAGTTAGATACGATGACAAAAAATTAATAAAATGTGCCTTTATATTGAAAAACTTGCAGCCACTTTAAACTGAAGTATAGTAAAAACTATTTTCATTTTCATACACAGTGCTTTTTTGATATTATACATATTTTTTTAGTACATTTGACAATATATTTACATTAATTACTTACGAGTGAGTAGAAAAAGTAGAAAACCCTTTACATATCTTGTTATCTCAATGGGTCTTTTTTTTTTTTATCTGTCTTTAGTTTTTAAAGTTTTTCATACTGTTTATAAAGTTCTCGAATTTTTATAAGCGAAACCTTCATTTCTTTAAGAAATATTAATATGATTTTTATATGTCTTTCTACAATCTTCAATAAATATTTTTGAAAGTGACAAAAACCTTTTAAAATAATTTAATTAAAATGAATGCATTGCCTTAAATCGCAAAGTAAAATAGTGCATTACATAAAATAAAAAAAAAATATTTGTTATCTTTATTTAAGAATTAAAGGAGTTAATATCTGTTTCCGTTTATGAATTTAAAAAAAAACTGACTAAATAAAAAAAACTAGGTCTAAAGTTCCTTTACGCAAGACATATCAGTTTGTAGTAATTATCTTGAAATTATTAATGCATTCCGTTATGCTTTTATTTTTTTTGCGCATTATTCATTAACATTATGTATGAATTATAATATCTTGTTGGTGAATGAGACATCATATTATTAAAGATATTATGAGTTATATATTGTGATTTGGAAATTATTTCTTACCGAAAATCATCAAATTTTGCAATATTATTCCAGAAAAAAAAAATGTGAAATTCAAATTATTGAACCAACAATTTTATTCTATTGCTAAATTTATTCCAATGCTATCTTCAAAACTGAAATATGAAAGAAAAATCTGAAGGGTTATGTTGAGCAAAATATTTGTCTGTTATTGAATCATGAAATTAAAGAGTCTGACCTTAAATAAAGTCTCATAGATAAATTTCAAACTAATTAATATCTTTGCAATAATCATAGATCCTTCATTATTAATAAAAAATAGTCAAGAGCAGTTAGATATCTTAAACTCGTATCCTGACTTCAAATAGAATATCATATAGCAGCAAAGACAAGTATGGACAAATTTCAGGCTCATTTATATACTGGCAATTATCGCAAATTCTTCAGCGTTGGAAAGGAAAAAGATTAGAAAACAATTAGATATCTTCAATTACGAGACTTTACTTCGAATAGTGTTTCAAAAGTAAATTTCAAGGAACGAATAGACTGGTAAATTACCACAGATTCTTCATTATTAGAAATAAAAAATAATATTTCGATATCTTAAGTGAAAGGACCTGATTTCAAATAGAATACTACAGACAAATTTCAGGATAATGAATGCAATGAAATTATTACAGATTCTTCATTATAAAAAATGAAAAGAATAAAGAGCAATCGAACATATTGTTTTAAGAATTCTGACATCACATAGAGTATTGTAGACAAATGTTAAGGTAATGAATAAATTGACTATTATAACACATTCTTCAATATTCGTAAGCAAGAACAATTAGACATCTTAAATCAGTCATCCTGATTTAAAGTGGAATATCACGTAGAAGCTAAGAAAAGCATAGAAAAATATCAGGTTAGATGCAATACTAATTATCACAGATTGCTTATTATTCGGTAAAACAGTTTGACATCTTAAATTAAGAATCCTGTCTTCCAATAAAATCTCAAAATAAATTCCAGAACAACGAATATATTGGTAATTGTCATTAATTCTTCAATTTTATCAAGCGAAATAAATCAAGAATACGGCTAAAAAACAAAAATACTTAAAATCGCATTTAAATGCTGCATTTACATATTTATGTTATTATTATCTATTATTTCAGTTATTTATTTTGACTCATTTTTCCGATTTTTTTATGAATCTTCCAATAGAAGGTTGAATTCTTAAGCACCCATTTTAAGCACCCATTTGGATTCATATATTTAAGATCCAAAATATATGATCATCAGGAGAAAGTTAAGTAAGATTTCATTCGACTCAGTCTGATTTGTATAATCTGAAGATAGCGATATTGAAAATATTGAATAGCTACAATGCTTAGATAGACTATACATCTGTGTTGATAGACTATACATTAGTTGAAAAGAGATTTCCACATATTTTCGATTCACAAAAGAATTTCATTCTTCTTCTGTCATGGGGTGCTTAAGAATTCAATTTAAGAGATATATCCACAAATGCCGCGTATGTAGGCGAAAAGTTAAGAATTCACATTAAATCTTGCAATACGTTTCAAAGTCCATGCCACATGTCGCTTTAAAGTTCTCAGTGAACTAGTGAAATGTATCGATTTCATTGTAGGATTTCAAACCATACTTCCTTTGAGAACCGAAAATAATAGGATTGATCGAAAATTCAAACTTATATTCTCAGGAACATGCTGAAGAGATGAAAGACAGTATGCATTGATAGTTTCAGTACTAGAATTTGTGAGATAACTTTCTATGAAAAGTGTAGAAATGGGATATAGGGGGTGGTATACTTTGAAAAACATCAGTTTTAAAGGAATTGATTTTTTTTTTGTTTAATTCTGTCTGTAAGATCTTTCGATTGATTTTATTTTTAAAGTATTATTCTCATATTTTTAAAAATATCTTAAATATATTTATCGTGAAATATAATTTTTTGACAAAATAAATATTCAAGAAAGTTTAGATAATAAAGAATTTAAAAAATTGTTAAGACACAAAAATATAAACCTAAATTTAATTTCTAAGGATCAAACAAGTTATCAAAAATTTCTTTCCCTTTTAGCTCTTTGATTTCATTTCGATACAAAATTTCGATATTAAAATTTTATTTATTTCTTGTTTAACAATGCATAAATAGTGAGATTTTACATTCAAAGAATATTTGAATGAATACAGTAGAGGCATCTGGCACTGAAGTCTACTGATACCAAATCTACAGGAATACGTACTATAGATAGAATAAATTGCGTACTATAGATTCATAATCATATTCTTTTGTTTTCATGTCTTACTGATTTACTGTCTATTGTTGATTTGGTTCATATTGGTTTTTGGACCATATTTTCTTTTTCTGCTGAATTTTTTGCATATTATAGAAGTTGATTTGTCATAACATATGACAAAAAATGTAACCCAACATAATCAAAAAAGTTTGCCAGTTTATTCAATGAAATCAAATATATATAAAATGTGCGGTTTCTCTTCCTTCTTTATATACAATGCTTTTAAATACAAATATAACTATTCATTTTAAATTAAAGACACATCTTTGAAGAACCTGCAGTGTTATTATTTGTTATGATATAATTTGCTCTACAAATGGTATAGAAATTTTACTGATAATCTTTTAAAATAATGTTATGAAACTTTTTCAGGAAAAAAAGGAAAATCCACTGATAAATCTGATGGGATAGAAATAAATCTCCGAAAATGCAATCTCCGGAAAAATTACAACAATCCTACGCTGTAATGTATTCATATCGAAAACAAAAAAAGTATAAATATCACATAGATAAGAAATGCAATGTTATCATCAATAATGTTTTTTGCCCAGAAACTGGGCCACGGCAAAATTCGTTACTTAATCACAATCTCTCCGTACTTGTTTGGATTTCTCTTTCAACATTCCATTGCATCCATGAAAAGCTAAAATCGATTGGAGAAGAAAATGAAATCCGCTTTTCCTTGGCAGAAACTGTAAACACACCGTCATCTTATTTTGAAGGTAAATTTGATTTTGCAGATCAATTTGGACATAAAAAGTAAGTGGGAGCAGGAAGGAAAGGAAAAATAAATTAAAAGCCATATCTCTATAGAATAATAAAAGATTGCGCTTTATCAGAAAATAAAAAAAAAGTTTTAGAAGAGTAAAAGCTTCCCCCAAGAAGACTTTTAACTTTCTTCTAGATAAATATGCGCATTCTTGAAATTTCAATAGCAAAATTTTTAACTGCCGCTTTTGAATTTGAATTTGTAATATAGGTAGATACTTTTATGGGTCAGTTATACAAAACTTATTAAATTGATGGAAATTCGGATCCAATTCCACAAGGAGCACGGTGGGTGAAGTTTCTGTAGATTGTTCTGAGTATTCAACGATCAGGTAAATGTTTTGTTGTATATCTTTGATCTACTCTAGTAAGGACCAAAGTTTATGTTTTGGAGAAAGGTCATCCCGGAAAAAATTAACAATGCTTGCTTTGACCACATTAAATTATCGCATAGTTTTATTTTAAAAATTAAACGAAATATAATTGTGTAAAATGATTTGAAATTAGAGTTACAAAACACAGAATACTTCCGTTTTAACTTATGGAAAGTTATAATCCACAGGAATCTCACGAAATCCTTTATTTTGTCAATTGTTAATGTAGAATATATTGATATAATCGATGATCGTTTCGGGTGGGGGTGTAGGAAGTGTTGTCTCGGGCATTGTGTAACCTATCTCTCATTACATAATAAGGCTATCAGGTGTAATCTAAATTCTTTATTTTTAAATTCACTTTGAATGGGTTATTTATCTGATGTGTGAAAAATAATAGTATCGAGGAAGAAAATGTTTCATATTAAAGGCTTTTTTAGATCACAGAATCAACTCAGGATTACGTGATAAGCATCAATTTCTGGGCATAATTTTAAATATTTAATCCACGGTGCATTTTGCAAGAGAAAAAAGGTACGCCTTCATATTTAAAACACAAGTAAACATGCTGTTTGTTATCAGACGATAAGTACAGTTATGCTTAACTTGCAATAATGACACGTGAATTGACTGCATTTACTTCAGAATAAAATGATTATTGAAGATATGATGATTGTAATGAAATCATATTCATTGATAGCTTATGTAAATATAATATTTAATAAATTATAAATAAGGCAGTTGGAAGTGAATTATAAGTTTTTGCGGTATTTTAGTGAGTTCTTAGAAATATGATTTTCGATTTTGTCTTCGATACCATTATGAGATAGAGTGTTTTCATGGACCTCATAATTCTTTTGAAGGAAAAGAAAAGAAACGATATATTTTCGGTTCATATTGGTAGAAGCTCATTTTTATTTGACTTTAGGGTGGTAAAATATATCTAAAATTATCTCATGCCTAAATTAATTTAAAATGAAACTGAATTTTTCGGATTTAGCGATCAGACTTCAAAACTCATGCTCCTGCTTGAATTAGACTCCGAAACATGGAAAAGCAGTTTAATAGAATTTCTATTTTTTTTAAATTTGCCAATAATTTCTTTCTAGTTTAACTCCTAATATGCAACATATTTTCCTTGTTATTTTTTTTATCTCAACAAATTGCTAGAATATACTTTGTAGGCATGTACAAAATCCGTACGGAATTTTTCCCCTCATAAATCTTCTTCAGAAAAAGAAACATATAAAATAGATGAAGCAGACTTTTAAGATGTATAAAGTGAATGCAAAATTGCTTTGGTTCGGTTTCTTTTTCAATTTTTGGAAGCCAGATGTTGAACCTGATATTTGTGTTTGCTTCTCATCGATCTTGAAAGTCTAAGGCAAGTTCAAAGTTGAAAGAATTTTATCTAAATAATAGTTATTCTCAATTTACGGGTTTCAGAAAAGCGAAATAGTATGTGTTGTTGCTAGAAACTTAATCCTTTTAAAAATATTCTATGTATCTAAAAAAATCTAAAAAGCCTCCATCTTCAGTTGTACTGTGAAGAATCCAACATTGCCAAAAATGAATCAAGATACTTTGTTCTTCACGAAAACACGAATGCACAGGTAATAAAACACAGCCTAAACCTACGAAAGAACAGTACTTGCAGTAAATAGCAGCACACAAGCAGCAAATCTATAGCAAGCAACCGAAACAGCACAAAGCGCTCAGAGAGAACTCTCAGGAGAGAGACCTCGCTTAAGTACTAGGCTCTCGTCTCATCTGTTGTCTTTGCAAGCTGGATTTTAGGTTCGACTCTGTTTTTCGCAAAGAAGCGTCCAGAATAATCGTCTGAAATCGAGTCATAATGGTGCTATCGCCAAGATTCTGGAATATTCAACGCTTTCATTTTTGCCGTCAAAGTCGCGAAATTCATTATAAGTCACAAAATGATTGTGAAATTGCCACGAAGGTCGCAGATCATAGACTCGGCATTCAATTATCAGCTATTACAATATCTGTAAAACTATTTTCCTTATCAGGAGACATACAGCGCAGGAAAGCAATATAACAAATTCGTAAGATACGCGGTAGATTTCATAGAATTTGGAAATCCTTATTTTACTTTTTTGAAATCAGAAAATACAACAATAATTTTATTCATTTTATGTATGAAATTATTTTGGATTTAAAAGCAATTATAATTCTTTAAAATGATATGATGCAATCCTCAAATTATTAATTTAAAAGCACTATTATTTCCTGTTGTTTAGCATAAAGTTTAAGAGTTTAATACAGTTTTTTCACTTACTTATTTTGATATATTTAGAAATAATTATTTTTGAAATCCCAAATTATTACAGTTGACATAGACATTGTTCTCAGAATGACGTGCATAACTATTATGTCTGTTCTATTTACTGTTTCTGGGGATTTATTACGTTAGAAACGTTATATATGTAGGATGGAAGCCTAGCTACCATCTGAGTTCCAAGGTGAATGAAATAGTCAAGTTGTGCATTTCATAATTTAATGGAAGATGAACAAACATAAAGACGGCACGACATAAAATTAAGAAGGAAAGAAGTAAAATGTTAAAAGGGCGGTTGCTGCCCATTTACATCAAGTTGGTTAACATCGCAGACATTCAGTTACGCCACACACCAAATCCAACGTTTCACTTTCGCTCACTCAAGCTCATGTCCGTGTGACGTCAGCTGGTGGATAGAAGATAGATGCAGTGCCACCTGGTGGTCCGCGGAACAAGGATACCACATATATGCATTTTTGATCGTCGGCTTGCAATACAAAAAGGGTAAACATAGACATGGATGTTTTTATATTTGATTCATAATATTTAAAAAAAATAATGACTTGTAAGGGTTTTTATAGGATATAAATAATCTTTGTATGTTTTTGATATATATGTTTGTATGTTATTTTATACTTATACATTTTTCAATAACGGTTTGTAAGTAGAATAAAATTCTACAATTCTTTTAGTGTAATAAGCAAGAAGTTAATCTCTTTCTCAAACGACTGCAGATCCAATGGACTTACGTTGCATACAAAAGGAAAACTATTTTCTAACTATTACGTAGAAGAGCGAAACATAATTTGAAATATTTCATGTTTACTGTCAGATAAATAAAAAAGTTAAGACTCTTCTATATTTGGAATTTTACCGCTTGTTTTTTCGATGCGTGGGTGCATTTTTGCATCGTAAACGCTTTATATAGCAAAAGCTCTCAACCTTTTCGAACCCACGAATGAGAGAATCGCAGATATTTTCTGATAAGGGTATTTTTATGGTAAATTTACTTCGCTTTAGTGTGTTTAAAGTAGACCCACATTTATACAAAACTTTAATTTGCGAACTTACTTGTGGTTTGGGGTGCAGATTCCGTTGAATGAAAACGAATTTTTATTTCTTATTACCGACGACACCACGCTTGCTTCCTTTCTTAAAATACCATCTCACGACTTTTTTGTTCAGTTTTCCATTCAGCGGCGGTCTAGAAAAAATACGGAAAAAAAGGAGACTGAGAGATAAAATGCAGAAATAAATAACGTCTGACACAGAAAGAAATTTTAGAACGCTCTTTAAATGATGGCATACAATTGCAAAGAAAAAAAAGGTTGAGAAGATTTTTAGGGATAATAGAATATCCCCCTTCCGATGAAATTGTTCAAAAATATAAATGAAATCCTTAAAATATTCAAATTAAGGCGCATTTTTTATATTTTATGAATAAACTCTAAATTCTGTATACAATTCTGCATGATATTTAAAATCTATTTATTTGTAAATATTAAGAATAAGTAAAAATATATTTGCATTTTTACCACATAGGTTACCTTAGATATTTATTAACATAAATATGAAAAACTTAAGGATAAATCCTTATACGATTTAAATGGAGCGAAATTTTATTTATATAAATCGCTGTAATAGAGTCACCTGCTAAAGTTTATGACAGAATTGAGATGACATATCATCACACCCTGGGACGAGGAAAACTATCCAGTGAATGCTCATCAAATTAAATACATAATTCAAATTCTGGTGATTTAAACATTCTAAAAAAAAGTTCCTTCTGAGCTCTGTATTTAAATATTCTTTCACTATACTTTTATTCAATGTTGCATAAACATACATTATCTAGTAATAATTTTTTCACTGTGGTTGAGTTAACTGCGAGAGTCTACCTGCCTTTCTTCTAATAGAAATAAAAATGTAAATCCAGTTCTCTTGAAATCAATCAAAGAAGGCAATTGCTCCCATATGTAGTTGCTAAACGCCACACTTCAATTGCTAAAACGCCACACTAACAAACAGAAAATACTACATATTTAAAATTTTATCATTTGCCCATGACTCGCGGGTTGGTTTAAATATGCTATTTCAAATTCTCGTGATTGGAATCATCATGAGAACTCTGCTGACTTTCTAAGGACTACCTTAGTGTACATATCTTATAACTTTAAACGAGCAATTCTTGTATATATATAAATTTATTTATTTATTGTATCTCGGAAACGGCTCTAACGATTTCGATCAAATTTTATATTTAGATAAAGTTTTGCTTTTTAAGATCATCTATATAGGTGTCTTTCCTGAAAAGACGCGATTTTGCACACATTTTTTTAAAGTAACTATTAGAATAAGTATATTCAATTTCCTCTTCGAAGTGTGGTTATTGCAGTATAATGGTCAGAACAACATGAATGACGTGTGTGTTCCGGGTCCTCGATTTGAGTTGCGCTTTTTGCTTTATTTTTTTATGTATTTATATTTAATATTTTAGCTTTATAAGTTTATTTATATAGGTGAGCTTCCTGAAAAAACGCGATTTTACACACACATACACAAAAGAAACATTTTTTTTATAACTAACCATTAGAGCCTTTTTTTATCTTCCCTCATACTGACCATTGCCATATAGCGCCATCTTGGACCCGATTTCACCATGGTAAAATTGAGTGTAAGTTCAAAAATATAAATAACTAGCCGCCTTTGGCAACCAGCCGGTTCGCCAGTATTACCGCTCACTACAATTTTTAATTGAATATTTTAAGTAACTGGTCTATTAATAGATTCTCAAACAAAACATTTTTAATCTTCAAATTTTGATAGTCATACCAAACTTATACTGTTGTTTAGATCGTTTCTTTCAATTTACTATATATATTTTGCTAATTTGTTGTCATTTCCGGTAAAAATTCAACTTTAATTTAATGTGGAAATGATGAAATTGCAATTAATAAAAAGATATTTTTAAATAAAACCAAGCGTTTTATTTTATTTATCATCTTTATTGTTATTTATTTATTATTATTATTACTGAATATGAGTATTGCAAACAGAATCGCTCGGTATTTAACTCTTATGCGAACTACAAAATATTTTTCATAATTTATGTAATATATCAAACAATAATTCAACAAAAATTTCTCAGATTCAGCATAAAATTCAGTTTTTAGTTTTGCTTTCAAAAGGATTGAAATGAAATCAATAATAATATTTTGTTCCGGCCTATAAATATATTTCAAAAATTATGAAGTCTAAATTTAATGCAGTACGGTATCATATTCTGAGAAATATTCTGGACACACCAAATTTTAAATAA